>CM062847.1:4651918-5011518 GCA_031772225.1 Eubasilissa splendida | reverse complement strand
ACCGAATATTTGAATTATTATCGAAGGCACCGCCGCCTTAATGAAACAAATGTTTGTCTGTAATTATTTTTTGTTCTCTTCTCAATTCAACAAATAAATTATTTTCAGCATTTAACTCAGTTTTGATAGTATAACTTTTCCAAACCATTTACATCTTCTTTTTTTGGAGGATTTTTATTAAAACTTCTGCAGAGCATCATTTTAGCACTAGCTGATTTTTGACCGTTTTCTGGATTCCTGGCGCAAGATCTCTCGGGCCTGGTCATTACTATGGATTACCCATTCAGCCTCCGGGGTTCACCGCAGGTGCTCAAGCTTTGAATTCTAATCACGTGACCATCCCCTCAGTGCCGGAAACGGAAGCAGCAAGCGGCATTTGCAGAGTCAACGGCAGGCCAATAATGGGAAGTGCACAAGATAGGTTCTGGTTTATTCACACAGTTTGATATCGTTATTTTTGATTAGTAGTTTAATTTAACTGCGGGTGCTACAGATTTTACATCGGATATAAATATTATTATTTTTTATTTATTTAATTTCTTATCGGTTTACAGAAGAGAGAAAGTAATTAGAAGCAAAATATTTATGACATATTCAATATGTAAATTTTATTATATTTTTTTCACTAACGCATTGTTAATAACTATTTTAAATACAATAAGTTGTCAACATATTCGAATAAAGAAGCAGGAAAGGATTTTTGGTGGTTAATGAGAATATGGACTATAGCTTGTAGTGTTATGGAACGTGATGTAATATATTGATTTTAAACTTTTTAATATATTTTTGATATTTTATTTTCTAATTATTAATCTTTCATATGGTGCCAAGTGGAGAAGTTTGAATTCATGGCTGTCGAAAAAATGGTTAGTTTCAATTATATGATTAGAAAAATTCTAAAAATATACTGTTTTTCACAACAGCGATGTTATTTTATTCTAGTGTTTACCTTTTTTGGTGGTTTGAACGATGACTTTTTATCGCAATTTCTATAAATTATTTCGTGCATTCTACTTTTTTTTAATATACCAGTTTTAACAAGAATTTTGCCAATGTTGTTACTGGTGTAAAACGCGAGTTTTATGCGCCATAAACTTAGTGTAACGTTTATCATATACGGGGATGAACACTTAGTAAGGTATCCTATCTCTCCATCGCAGATGCCACCCACATATACTCATGCGCATTATTTGATGAGCCATGTATGTGATTTTCATACGTGGAAAAAAAACTGAGAATCTGGGTGGTAGAGAACGGGGCTGATGGGGTTACGTTTTATACTATTGGGTTATTACAATACTTTAACACTTTTAAATACTTGTCTTCTTGATATTTAACATGACGTCTTCATCATAGTGATGAGTTTAAACTCACAAATTGTGACTCGATCACTGATTACTATATATCGCAATCACTAGCAGTGATTAGGTACAGGAAAATATTGTTGTTCGTGATTGTCAAATAGATTCTACTAGAATGTGAATGCATTTTGCTGTGATGTTATTTTTATTATGTTTGCAGTTTGAATATTTATTTGTACAACTATGACAAAAATTAAAAGAATGTGATAAATAACATCTTTAATTGATAGAATACCAAACTTTGTATAAATTTTATTGTATTAAATAAATATTTTCCGAAACTGTACGACGCAAAATATCCACTAAAAATAAATGTACTTCCTATTCATTGCGTAATTATAGCAAAGGGTAAGTACATATTAAATTCATTTCATTTGAATTTCTCTCACCGGGCAATAGCGTTGAAATATTTTTGATAACACTTTTATTTTTTGACAAATTAACTTATATTAAAATTAAACCGTTTACGTTCCATTTCACTTCGTTTCAAAAAAAGCCAGAAGTATATCATTTCAATCACAAATATTTTGTGCAACCATAAAAAAAAGTGTTATAATCTCTACGTATAGATATAAAATTCGTAAAACTAAATTCGCTTAGATTTCACTAATATATCAGACATATTTATGGTGTATAAGTTTATCATACTTTAATTATAATTATTATAAAATTAATTTATACATTACCAACATGTTTTATCACACGAGAATAATGCCAACTGATTTCAGAACCTTTGTGCAGAATAAAATTTAAGTTATAGTTTTGTCCTGCCCTTTGTACATTTTTTGGGTAGGTTTTAAGCTATATATCATCACTATGCGGCATTACGATAACTAAACGGGTGAATAAATATATTAATTCACGCGAATAGCACAACATATGGACAACTGCACACAAATACAAGTGCACACAGTGACAAGTTCATACAGTGACAGGATAATATTAAGTTGATTAATATAGGATACCTTACGATAGCCTACATTATTTTATGATAGATTAGGTTACCAAAATTCATTTGGTATTCTTCATAGTACTATGTGAAATGAAAACATTAAAAAATAAGGAGAGGAACATGCTGGATGCCTTCGAGATGTAGTGCCGAAGGCAGATATTGCGTATCCCGTAGACCACGCACAAATGTATATATCCTTTGGGAGTTAAGAATTGCCGAAAAACACTCGACATGAAGTAGAGGAAGAATTTTTTCACGCTTTGGATATATTGCCAGAAGACACGATGAGAGTTTCGAGAAACTCGTGATCACGGACACAGTCGAGGTGCAACGAGCAAGAGGATGGTCTCCTGCAAGAAGATCCTACTCAATAAATTTGTAAACATAAAAGAAATACATTGTAATAAGTATATTATACATATAATAATATTATATGTACACTTTTGATATTAAAAAATAACGCTTAGTATATCTTACTTATCATATATGCACCTGTCTTGTATGCAGTTGATATGGAATCAAAAACTTTAGAGGATTTTTTCAATACACTATAAAAATTTGCAATAAAATCAAAACATTAGTTTTTTTATTCTACTCGTTTAATTTACTTGAGACGCGTAAAAGTAAGAATAAAAAAACAAGCGTTTTATTTTAATGTGTGTGATTACGGAGTTCTACAAACTTACCTCAGAAACAGTAAATGTAAAGATAATATTCGTTCTCGAATTTTAAGGAAACAAACAGACAGACATTGCCTTTTAATATTTTTTAAAGATATGTAAATTATAATGTATTAGAGATTTTAGAGTTAAAAAGTTTTCAGAGTATGTAATAGACAACTCATAATTTAATACAAATATAAGTATTTCTGCTTATATTTGCTTGTACTTATACTGCTATATAATCATTTCAATAAGTGCAATGCGTTCCTACTTGCATTATTTATCTGTGATTAACCTAATTTTAAAATAGAAAATGCTTTATATTTCAGTCGACAATTTAATTGCATTTGCAACCCCCGTTAACAGTGAACAGCCCACCAGGAATAATGGCTCAAGTTTGCTTCATTAATTCTGAAAAAAAAATATTGTGTGTATCTTCTAAATATATAACGAAGAGTGTCTGTTAGTTTGTTAGTTTTTTATACAAATTTTGCACACTTGACGTTCAAAATAAGAGCAAAATTCATGTCTACATCTGATTTCGAAAAAAAACTACCCCATCCCCCTCTAATGAAGCATTTTCACTCTTCGTAAAGTCCGGGTAATGCCGGGTACTTCAGCTAGTTGAACATATTTTTAATTAATAATTTTTACTTTGAACAGAAAAGCATTAATATTAATATTATTTAATAGTAAGCTTTTTATTTTATTTTATTTTTATATTAAAAACATAGAGATACCCTACGACCAGAAATACGGATTACATATCACATAAATATATTTTATATTTTCATACTAAGTATGAATTATCTGTGAAATTAGAGTATTCGGTCGTCACCCAGGACGAGTCTCTAACTCCCGGCTAGGCAAATATCTTACCGTAACGGTCCATGTGATCTCTCAATGAGACTTTGATGCGTCATTCTGATTCAAAACATATGTGGTAATAATTCATAGATCGCTTTACGCTGTACCGTTATGTCGAATGGAATCTCGAACACAATCACAGACGAATCTCGAACTCGAATCACAATCGAATGGAACCTTTTATATAAATTTCATTCTTGGAAACGAGTCTTTAAACCAAACAAGAATTATTAATTCAAATTACTAAATTTACTCAGCTTAACTTTGATGGGGTATGTCAAGTGGAAATTTACGTAATTAAAACTGATCTTAAATGGTAGCCAATATAATTGATTGTACTTACCTTAAATAATCATTACTATTAAATCTACAACCCTGGTAGGTCATCACAAAATATCACTGCTTTGTACTGTTTCTTTTCAGTTTTTGATACGTAGTCAAGATACGTTTGACATTGATTACATAGTCGTTTCATCTTAAGTAAGCCTTTCCAAGCTTTTACGTCCTGCTGGTTACATTAAATTTCACACAAAATTTTTTCAATGATTCAGTTTTTTAAATTGTATTATTTCAACTATATTACATATATATATACATTATAATTTTATAACGTATATATATGTAATATAAACAAACAAAACTGCTAAACTACATAATAGTTTTATGGCAAGGATTGCCTTTTTATCAATATTTTTTTTATAACTGTAACATAACAAAGGAAACAAAAATGATATTAGAATGTATTCTTTCACTTTATATTTTAGTGTGGTCATTGCGGGGTCTCTGTATTTAAAAAAAATTAATAAGTCTTTATTGATTTAATTAAATATTCTTGGCACAACACATTCTCTCGTTCTCCCACCTTACACATTGTTCGCGATCGGTACTCTCACGGTTCGACCCGACGATCTGGTAGAGTAGCTATGGTCAGGGTCAGTATTTATATTTAAATTATTTATCAACTTCACTTTATGTGTCTAATATCTGTCTGTTACAATACCAATGGCAAGATAGAAAAATAATTTCACTTTTCTTAATAAATTATATATACAAGTATGACATGATTAAACTGATCATTGTGTTTTAGATATGGTTTTTACGACACCTACTTTAAAGAATTGTATAGATTAAGAAATAAAGATAAGATATTTTTTCAAATCGAGGTATGGAGAAATATTAATGATCTAATATATCAATGAAAAATAATCCTCAGGCATGCTTTTTATTTGCCAGTCTACAATACAAACTTTACATTTTATGACTGTCTACAATGTATAGAAAGTTTAATAGACATTGTTACAAAGATACTGATATTTTCTCAAGGAGTGTCATCTTTTAAAAATGTTGTCACTGCACTTCAGTAATTGAACTGCATTATATGTTTCTATTTAGTACATGTCAACTCTTTGAAACTTTAGCGAAACTGAACAGATGCATCGTTCATTTTTAATCTATATTTTAATTTCTTCAATATTTTCAAAACTTTTTTGTGGCAACATATTATAAAAGGTATTTATTAGCAGGTATATAACTTTAAAATAAAATAAAGTACATAACAATCATGGTAATGGCCATGAGTGGCATGTCGCGTCATCTTGTTGTAAACCACAGCTCGTCCACATTAATACCATTCAATTGGACAACGAAAAAATCAGTAATCATGGATCTACAGCGCTCTCCATTGGCTATAACGTTTTGGTCGGTATCATCTTTGAAGAAACAATAGCTTCTTCGGTGCGCACTGTACGACGTCTCTGCCGATTGCTTATTATCAATTAGAGTATTCGTGGTGGGAATATGATCCATGGTTATTAGAATTACTTGCTCGGATGGACGATTATGTCAACCGTAAAATGGACGTAGCGCACGGTAAGTTTCGCGAACTGAACCACGATTTTCGAAATAAGTTTGCACAATTTGCAATCGTTGTTCTAGCGTAAGTCTATTTATGGTGAAATGGCAAACCAAACTGGCTGTCGCTGGAAAAAGTGTTGCCAATTCTAAAAACAAACCTCTAAAAAAACACTTTCTTTAAATTACTATTTACTGATAAATCAACATGTTTCAAGACAAATGATCCCTTCTTCGGAAAACAGTGTATACTAAAATTAGAAATACAAAACTATAAATATAAGTTATGGGTAACTAATTACGAACTACTGTGAAAACAAATATAAAAGGTAACTATTTGCTAAACAGAAGTACACATGCACATGTAGAATTAATGAACATTCGAGATATCTAAATAGCAATAACTATTCTAAATTCGGCAATTATCTTTTGTAAATAAACCATTGTTTTGACATTAATAAAGGTTTAGAAATTTTACATACAAATACCATGGGTATACTGTAAGATAAATTAGAAAATTTAAAAATAAGAAATAATGTTAATAGTATTTTGCAAGTAGTTCCTTTTGAATTTATTTTCACAGTATTTCCTAATTAGTTACCTATCACTTATATTTATAGTTTTGTTTTTTGTCTATGCTTGTATTTTTAATTTGAGTATACATTATTTCCTGAAGAAGGGACCATTAGTCTTGAAACATGTTGATTTATCAATGGTTTAAACAAAGTGTTTTTTTCCCTTAAATAATAATAATATTGGATAATTTGTATAGCGCCATTTTCGTAAAAACATTCACCTTGAGGGCGCTCTTATTATTAATTTTTTTTTTGTTGTTTGTCTAAATACTTTTTTGTACTACAGTGTATTTAAGAAAACAAAAATGTTTTCCGTACAAGGAAAATTGAACAATTTTCTCGGACCATAATGAAAACCGTTATACAAACTTATAAATAGATAGTAGGTATTTTTAGTGATATTATCATTATCATCCCTTATCCTAGGAGACACAGAGGCACAAAGTCTCGACAAAACGCTTCTATCTTGCCCTGTCTTACGTCAATCAAGACCTAATATGTCTTGATAAAATTATTGTTGCTATATATCTCAACATAGTTTGAGATGATCCATCGGCCGCTTTCCAATAAAATAAATCTCCGGCATTAGCAAGATGTGCCCAAGCTGCCTCAATTGAGATATTTTTTAGAGTAATAGTAGAAATTACATTTTTATTTTATTTATATGGTTTATTTATTTTTTATTACATGTCACTTGTTACCTATCATTTATTTATTTGCCAAATAAAATCAGCTCACGCGTCCGAAGATAAATTCTAAAGATGTTACATATTTTTCTGAAATAAGCCGTTTAAATATTCTCATTCGACGTCAATTTTGTTTTGTTGTTCGCCTGAACCGGCCTCAGATTTATGAAGTGACGTCACACAATGGGTGGAAAGTGGGGGTGAAACGGGTCTCATATATTATTCAGGGTCCATCAGGTCCCATTAATCATATGGCGCAAACCTCCCCTCGGATCCTTTCAAGTTGCCAAGTAGCCGATAATGCCCGCCTCCGTAATGGGAGTTTAGCAAGTGCCGAGCCATTTTTATCATCATCTCCGATGGACCATCTTGCGCGAGACGGTGGCTGAATAAAAATTGAAAATTATTTAAAGCCTGCGACGCGGCCGCCGGGGTCACGGGTCCAGACCTCTCTCGCTGCAGCCTACTTACATTACATTGACCCACCAAAGGTTAGTAGTCTGGGGATTTTGAATAACAAAATAACACGTGAGAAAAATGCAAGGTGCGAGGGAGAACATACTAGTCAGTACTCACACACAATTGACGTCTAATAATGTCGACAAGTATTTTGTTCTTCTTCTTTCCTTCTTCATATCTGTTTTGTCATATAGTGGCCTCAATCAGTTGAGACTATATAATGCACCTCCACAAGTTCCGGTCCTGGGTCGCTCTCATATCTGTCGTCAAAAATACTATCGCCGTAGTATAGTTGATAATGTACCTTCCTCGGATTAGAAAAGAGATCCAGGTTCGAATCCCGGTAACGCAAAAACAATATTTTTCGATAAAATTGATATTATATGTATATCTTTATAATTATTACATTTAATTAGTATTCAACATAATATTAATTGCTAGCTTGATATCACTATCTTTCTATATTCTCGTAAGCTGTAATCATCCTGCTATTTAGGAAACTTGTAATGCATTGGCACGATAAGGCTTGGAATACAATATATATTTTTGGGGCATATATTTATTTGTGTATAAATTTATTAATTATTGAACGAAAATAATGCATTGTGCCTCCTTCCCTCCTACCCTTCCTCACCCGGCCACGCCACCGAGCAGTCGATTAACGATCTTGAACCAGTACGGTTACAGTATGTACGGAACAGTTAATACTGTTATACAAATCTCTATATTCTGTGGGAACCCTTGACGGACATAGTGAGTGAAATTATACAGTTCACGTTTTGGAGGTGCCAGCAGAATCCGAATTAGTGGTGAGTGCCAATTTCTTCAGTGTCGTGAAATTCTTCCAACATCTATGTTTGTATGCAACATATATTTTTTATTCAACTTAACCTATATTCTCAATCTACTAAAATACCTTTAAACGAGTATCATTCTGAGTTAGGATGAATTAATAAAGTTAAATAATGTCAACTTTATTAATTAGTAATTACTAAAGTTGACATATTTAAATGAGTCTATTACATAATATGGGATATTTTATAGATGTTTACGTAATCACTGGTTTGACATGTTATGGCATGTCATTCATGTTTCTATTTGCGTTACGTGTAATGTAATCAAATAACTACTCGACACAGTTCTAATAATCGGTAATGATTGAACAAACTTAGTGTTTGCTTTACCAATTAGTGCAATACATTTAGATTACATAGTGAACCGGACACGATTTGTTTTCAATCAGTTGATCAAATTTACGAGACGATGTTGTGTACCTACAAGCTGTAATATCATAGAACTGACCCACTGGGGAAATAAGCTAGGATACAAACCAGAACTAGTATGACATATAATTCTGTGCATGTATCAAGCATATACAAATTACTACCGATTGTTATATTCTTAACCATATATAAAGAGGAATTAAATATCAATATTTTTTTAATATATATACCCGTGAAATTATGAAATGGAAACTCATAGATCCACTTATTAAATAACTCAAATTTGAATGTTTTGTGAATAATTGCATTAATATTTAATTAAAATAATAATAATAACAATGGATAATTTTCGTCAAAAAAAAAATCACTTCAAGGGCGCTTTACACAAAAACTGTTTAGTTTCTACACTATATATGTGCTTAAAATTAAGACTTGTTATTTGAAAGAATTGATATGATTTTTATTAAGAGTGCATTTTTAGTCGCTTTTTAAATAACGTATTTGATGAACTGTTCCTTATGAAAGAGGGCAAGGGCCTTTCACTGCAATATAAATACAATATATTTTTAAAGTCGCTTTTTTATATGAATAGAAAGCATTTTAAAACCACAAAAAAATGTAATTTAACAATTTATATGTTTGTCAATTTTTACATTTTGATAATTTTATAAGTACACATTTATATTAAAAACTATGGCTTTAGACCCATAAGAAAACATATTCTGTATATCAATGAATTTGACGTACTTAAAAAAATTTCTTACAATGAATTTTTGAAATGAATAATAAAAACCCACATAATCGCAAAAAACGCGAATAAATTAATAAGTTTTGAAAGAGGAACCTTAAATGTTTCTAATAAAATTCTTAATTATCATTGCATTACCACATTTCAAATGAATCTCAATATTTAATTCTGCAATGTTTATGTGTCGAAAAGAACAACCTGTAAAATGTACGTGTCCGGGTGTTCATCGTATCGACCCAGATAATTTATTCATTCGAATAGTGTTGTATTGAATCCTACTAAACAACTGGATTTCATTATTGGTTCGTTTGCAATTTGATTCTGTGGTTTCATTCAAACTACATGGGTTCAATTTGGATTTATTTGCTACATTCAATATGTTGTTTTGATGTCGATTAAATTGCTTTAACCAGGCAAAAATAGGAAATGATTATATCCAATATTAATATTCTACAAGAGTCTCACACAGTTGATGAGAATCGAAACAGAAGGTCGACCAAATACACTAAGGAAGTGAACGCCCAGAGCGAAGGCAATCTCGTCAAAATGAATGTGGCCAAGGCTAAAGCATTCTCCACTAAAATTAAACCTAAAATCACCTGATGTAGAATTTTTCTCAAGACGATTTTATTTGACCGGCCTACTCTTGATACGAGGGCAATGTTCGTTATTCGTACTTTAATGGTACAATTAATTTATAGATAATAAATAGTTATTTACAATTATGCATATTTCATAAATGCACCCCATTTTAATAATTTAATAATATAATAATAATTGAATAGTTTTTGTTCATGATTATTACTTAATTACTGAATAAATTATTAATTAATTTGGATTATTTTATCACATATTTCATATCTTTAATATAAATTTCATATATTTCCAGTGTTTATAAAGTTAGCTATAAAAATTGTACTGCTTTCTATGTTGGAAAAATGGATCAAAATTTTAACATAACGAGTCAAAGAGCATTTACGATTTTTAAATAGTAATGTTTTTTCAGAATTTTCCTATCTATTCTATTCTAAAAAAAAATCCAAAAAATGTATCTGATAGTTTTGTATCATTAAGTCAATTACCACATATTTCATTAAATAACGTAATATGGTATAATAACAAAATAATATAATGGTTTTAGTTAGTTAATTTGACATCCTGACGAAGATAAATGTATTTTACGAAACCGGTTGGTGTATTAAAATAACTCATTAAGTGGTAAAAAATTAACAGATAATTAAATGGTTCAATTAAAAGAGACGAACGAATAAATACACACTTGACACTTACTACATAGTAAATGACAAACTAGGTACATTGGTAAATTTAATGTTGCGCATGCGTGCCAACTGAAGCTATCACTTGCTCGATTTATAATTATTATTGAATTTTAACGCTCCTCCTACCGACCAGTGCCAAAAACAAAAAAATATTAATTTAAAATTATAATTTTGATACATTTCTCATGTTTGAATGCTTCTATAATTCATCATATCCTTAGTTACAACAGCCCGTCGCTTTTGTTTTCATTTGAATTAGTTTTGTCACACAATCATTTTGCCAACTGAAACGTCACTTACTCAATTAATAATTATTGTTGAATTCTAACAAAAACAAAGTAAAAAAATCTATAATAAAATTTTAAAAACATATATTTCAAATAGAAGTAGGAATATTATAAATAATCCAAAAATTATTAAATTAGTCGTGCTACAGCGCTGTGCTCACACAGATAGTTTTTTTCGTGCCATTTTTTTTTGTGTGAAACATTAACTTGAGGGTCCATCTACTTTCCAAGAATAATGTTTTTTTTCAATATTACAGGCTCAAACACGTGTTTGCTATTTTTGTGTACATTTGATTTTGCGTATTAGTTGTGTTATCGAGAGAGGACGTCTTTCACGCAAACTTAAACTGGGCTGCAAATTTTATTTTTCGATAATTTCTTCTTATTATTTACATTCTTGTTGTAATAATAATGTTGATGTATAATATAAAAACGTTTTGATTTTTTTTTCTTGATCCGTTAGATAAAAATGGCGAACCGTGATTTACGAATATAAATACACCAGAGATAAAAAAAAATGTAAATAAATATTCGATATGCTAGCTTAAAAACATAAAGAACAGAGAGGAGGCTATTCACTCAGGCACGATTAACGACGTAAGCAAAAACAAAAGACCAACGGTGGGTTAAAAGTGTATTTATTTAAAATGAATCTGATTAAGGTCAATAATAGATGAAATATTTAATTTAAAACATTGTATATATATTAAATATGAATTAAAAAGATATACATATAAAATAAATTTTAACGAAAAATATTGTTGTTGCGCCACTGGAATTCGAACCTTGATCTCTTTCCAAACCGGGGAAAGTGCATTATCCAACTATGCTACAGCGACAATATTTTTAGCGTCAAATTTTCGAACCTGTATGTTACCTTTTTGATATTAATACATTTAATCGTTCCATTATTTGAAAGAGCCATCTACCTTATTTTTACAGAATCTCAAATACCTTTGAGTAATCTGAATTATCAATTCATTTTTATTAAATTATTGACACATTGATATAACTTTATTATTACGAGAACACATTCTTATTGTGAAGTTGTAATTATTCAGAACATAGGATATTTTAAATATAAATTTAATATATTAATTAGAAAGATATACTACAGTGGCGCAACAACAATGTTTTTGGATAAAATTGTTTTTATATGTATATCTTTCTAATTAATATATTTAATTCATATTTAAAATATCACAGACCCATATTCTGAATAATTACAACTTCACAATAATATTGTGTTCTCCTAACAATATATATAAACATTCTTCAATAATCAAATTTATCTTTCTTGCCTTTTTTACCTTTTATCCAGAATCATCTCTGTCTTGACACTATTTTTTTCTGAATTTTATGAATTTTGTATCTTAACACTCTCGCCTCATCCTCACTCATACGTCTTCTCATGCACGCCCGTCGATTGTCGAGGCTTCTAGCCAGGTTCATGTTCCTTTCATCAGATTTACTCAGTCGTGCCAAGTCAGCCTTCCGTGAACGTACTCGGTTTCTGGTGCCATCAATACTCGCGCTACACATGTATCTTCTCATCTCTTTATTCATTCGTTATCCAACCACCTAAGCCACCCATTTATATCATATTCATTATTCTCAATCGCCAAAATCAATTTACATTTAGTCTACTTTCTTACTTTTTTTTCAGCCTAAGACTACACTTCGACTAATCGTAGCTAGCAAAAGTGGCCGACGCTAAACCAAGGACAGTTATAAAATAAATTTTCAACTAATAAAAGCCTTCCCTAGAGCCTTTCTCAGATCCTTTTAGATCAAACCTCCAAAATTATTTATTTAAAACTCTACAAATAAGTCTATATTTATATTCTCATTCAGATGACGTCATTTTAAAGTAAAATACAATCTGTTTGACCCATAAAAATACGGAAAGATAATGTGGAAAAAGAATAGATAAAAGTATGCAGGAAATGGGATCCATCTGGTTAATTTATTTCCATTTGCCAAATCACTGTGAACCAAGTATTTTTTTCTCGGAAAAACGAATAAATCGTACTTGTAACCTGTTAGATTCCCAAAAAAACCCTAGGTGAAACAACACCATGCTACTATATTGGCGCCAAAATTCATAAAATTCAAAATTAGGCTTGTTTTTTCCGAATTTTATTTTTACGAAAAAAACATGAAAACGTTGGTATAACTAAAAAAAACGTGGGTACTGTTTCATCATAAGCGTCCACCGACTACGATTTCGTAGGGTTTTGAGGTGAAAAAAATTTGAAAAAAGGAAAAAAATTATATTGTTGTCAGGCCATAACATTTAGGAAATTATGATTTATTTTATATTCGTTTTTTGGAAGGACTACACCAGATTTTATTAATATTATTTTATTTATTGTGATGCTTAAAATGAAAAAATATTAGCATTTTACGTCACAATTATGTAAACATTACACATTAAAAAAATAAAATAATGCCACCGGCCGCGGCAATGGCTAATGCTGCCCGACGGCGCACTCACTGTATTTATAGTAAAATGCTTGTATTTTAATTTTAATTAATAACTAAAAAAAAAAAAACTGCTTACTTGGCAGCAAAATCGAGAAATATCGTGAATGTTCGTCAAAATCTAACTGACAATTTAGTCAAATTGTAACGATCCAGATACTTTCCAACTTATTGCGTCGTTCTCGTCATCCAACTCATCATCAGACTCTGCGATAGTAACGAGCGTATCGGGAATGTCTAAAAAGTCAGCAATACCTCCACTAACGAAAAAGTCACCCTCCGCCATTTTGTAAAAAAAAGTTTGTAAAAGTAAAAATAAAATCAAAGAAGTTTTTGAAAATTCGATAACTGTAAAAATATCAGCATTTTGACGTCGATATGAGAGTGTGTTAGATTTTCAAATGTAATTGAAATTAAGGTAATTTTCGTATAAATGACTTTATCTATAGTATAAAATAAATCTAGCAACACAAAAGTACGCATCAACTGTCAATATTGTAAAGAGGAAAATTGATGATTTTTCCACTCGATTTCAGACGTAATTCGTGATGTTCTTGAGTAGAATAATATTTATATGGGTCACCATATAATATTACTACTGAAAATAATAATTTCGTTTAAATTCCGATACGCGGCGGCCGTGATATCAGTCTTAATTTAGTAACGCCGCATAATGTCACGTGAGTATCGGCCATAGAATAAGGATAGCCAACGTGACATTTTGACATTTATCGCGCTGTCTCTTTTTCTGTCGCAAGTTTCTGACGCGGAAATACTTGGGGTTAAGAAAGGCAAATTTCACACTGGTATAGAATACATATTCAGACATCTAGTTACGACATTGTATTGACAAAACCAAATTAGTGGAATAATCAGTTTTCAAGAAACAGAATGATGGTAAATGAGAACTTCAGAAGAGTTATAAACGTAACATATTCGTCCTCGATATGATAACGGCACTATATCATTTGGTTTAAGAATCGATTTAAGGATGTTGTTTTTTCTTAACATAATCATAGAATCCATACCGGATGTAATTTATTTTTTCATCATAAAATATCAACAGCACGTTTCCTATTATTTTTTTTTAATGAAAATACATTACATCAAACAAAAGCCTTATGTAAAAGACTTGTAATTAAATTATATCAAATATTATGAAATTAATAATCAACAGGCAATCAGATATTATGGCGTTTTTACAATAAATTATTCGTACAAGTTGTTTAAAATTAATACAAATTATTATACTAATTCATACTAAAAATTTATTTTCCAAATCTTTATTATAAAATGTGGTTTTTCGAGTTACGTAGAACAAATCATACGTGCTATATAATTTTATTTATCAATATATCTTATAACGACATATAATATAATATATTCCATTATTAACCATATAATGGAAAAAAAAATTTTGATAAAAAACTAAAATTAAATTTTAATTTTAAAAAATTAATTTCAAATAGTAATAGGTATCTATGTACTATAATAGCAAATTCTTTTAATTTTGATTGAACATAACTAAATATAGTTTTCTTTGTGATTTACTTATCCCATTTTATTTCTCGATAATTATATTAAAGAAACCATAAAACATTTATCCAAAAAATCATGTACAGTAGAACCTCGATACGGACGATGGAGTGTCCGTAAAAGTCGAAAGTCTTATATAACGGAGGTGGTTTTCCGAGAACATTTTTTTTTTAAATATATAACACAAAACATGTATAGGTAATAAGTCCAGTGAAGTGTCTATAAACGGATTTTAAATATTGTGATGATTTTTAATAAATGACGAGGAATGCATAAAAATGTTATTTTACAAAAATAGTTTTTTCCAAAAATATGCTTTAATTGTATGTACGAATAAAGTTGTTAAAGGCATCCGTTGTAGAGTATCGTTAATGTTCAATTTCGAGGCAATTGCTTTCGATAATCCTATTTTGAAAAATCGATCATGTTTTGTTTGAACTTTTGAAGCCTGCGGTTTTTTTTATATTTAACTCTAAATTTACAAAAACGGGTGTAATGAAGTTGAATTTCGTTATCTGATGAATATTCAATAAATGTTATTATATCGTCGAAATGCGATATGCGATTTTATCATTGATAAAATTCCGACCGAATCTTCGGCTTCGGCCACCTTTGGCCAAAAAATACACCTTCGATTTCAGCTGAAATCAACCGAAGGTTTGGCCGAAGCTGAAGATTTGTATTTAACCGCTGACAACGCACGTAATATTACGAATGACGTCAGCGCAGCGCGTCTACAGGTCGCGCGGGGGGAATTGTTGATTCGGCCGGTACGAAACACCGAAGAATATTTCATTTTAATTAAAATGATTGAAGCCTGTTTTTATTATTTTCAATAAAAATGACAAATTTTAACTACTTATATGCTAATATGAGACAAAAACAATGTGCATTTGGTTGATCAAAGTTTTAGATTCTTAATTAATAATTTATGAGGCAGTTTCTAATCTAATTTAGATGTTACTTTTGAATTTTCTTATATTTTATTTTTGATTGTTACTGAGTAATAATAGCATTTAATTTAATAAAATTGCAATGCTCCAAACTTGGTTTGATACTATGTTACTCTTGTTGTATTATTTGAAATAAATAACTTATTTTATTTCAATAAATAAATGTGAATAAAATTCAGTTTATCATTTCTTGTAAACTGCAATTTATTTATAATTTTGTTACTGTTAGTTTGTGACATGACAGCCTTAAACCAGTAATGGTCATTAAATAACAAATAGTGGAAAAAATCGTTTTAATTAATCATTGCAATTTATTTATTTAATTGATGTACATATTTATAATTATTATCAACACCATAAGTATGGGTGTAGAATTTGCATTATTATGTTATTATTACTTTCTAGTTGGTGTTCTAGGTGATTTCTAAGTACAATTTAATCTTCAGTTTCGGCTTTGACTTCAGCTTTGGCTTCGGCTTCCGCCAAAAACTGACCTTCGGTCGGACACTACAGAGAACATTGTTTTTGTGTTGGTTTTTTTTTCTTCCCCGCTATCTTTACTTCCATCATCATCTTCCAAGATCATAACCTCATCTTCTATTTCACTTTCAGTCATGATGTGATACCCAAGGTCACCTTTATCTACTTCTAACCATTGTAAAACGTCTTCTTCGATTACTTATTCTTCAACATTATTCTGTACTATTCAATAGTAATTAATTACTTCCAGCTGTTCCAAAGGTATGTCTGCATCTTTGCCGTCAAACAAGTTCTTATATAATAAAACAACAATTTTTACATTTCGCGGAAATTTTGTCCAAACTTCGTTATATCGAGGTTCTACTATATTTATTACAAAAACATAATTTTTTTGTATAAAAATACTTACATTAATTTTCTTTTTATTAAAAACATGTCAAATATCTCAGTAGTTTAGTAGAAAACAAAAATACAAAGCTATATTTTTGTAACATGTTTTGAGAACAACAACAACTGTTGATTTGAAAACCAATAAAAGGTAAGTATATATATATATATATATATATATATATATTACACGTGCCTGAAACCAGGAATCAGTTTTGTTTTTAATTTTAAATTATATAGTGGCATTTTTGTAAAAATCTCAACTCATGGATGATGCAGAAATCGAGAAATTAATATATTCATAACCTAGAAGCTCAATATCTCAGGTTGATGTAAATATTAGATGATACCTTGTTATTCCAGGGGCATAACATGTCAAAATTTTCCAAGGTTATTCTGGTGAGTATGATATTCAGAATATTTTCAAAGTGAGTGAAGTAAACCAAGAAGGAAGATTTTTTGTTTTGTATTTATTTACGTAACAGCATTTCCACGGCTCAGTGATCAAACAAATAAGTCAAAAACGAAGTATATTTATTTTTGACGTTCTCCTATTTTTCACAAAAGAATTTACTATAAATAAGACTACGGCAATATATTTTTAATTAACAAGAAGTAAATAGAAATTCGCCCACAAACTAAGTAATTATTTTTTAATAAAATAGTATATATTCGCATTTCTCCCTGATGAGATATAGAGAGAAATATAAAATGTACCTCTTGGTGTATTTTTGCGAGTCTCTACCTCCGATTCGATATATTCCTTTGCTTGCACATCATCACAGACCGCCATTCAAGGGGTAAATATTTGTCCACTCTCTCTTCAGCTGAGGTTTTTTCATTTCCACTCTATTATTCAAGCTGAGGAACCTTTACAGCTGGAAACATCCCCTTTCTTTCAGTTTGTGCCCCTCGAGTCGGAATGTCTGGAGCTCTTAGAAAAAATAGGCCTGTCTTTCAAAAATCTCTCGAAAGGCATTCAAGCACTCCCCTAATTAAGTTTAATTAAAAATATATTCATATTATTTTTAATTATATAACAAAACCTTTTAATTTCATTGCGTAACAGACTTTTTATATAACCACTGCTAATGTATTAAATAAAAATATTATTAATTATGACATAGTCTTGACCATTAGTTAATTAATTATCCCAAATTTTTTGAACACTATTCAAAAACAAAAAAATATTTTAAAACACGTGTAGCTAACTATTGTAGATAAAAATCTCAAAATTAATTTTAAACAACAAATTTTCATAATGAATTATCAATACAAATTAAATTAATCAATTGAATTTTCATAATAAATTATCAATACAAATTAAATTAATCAATTGAATTTTCATAATAAATTATCAATACAAATTAAATAAATCAATTGAATTTTCATAATAAATTATCAATACAAATTAAATTATTCAATTAGAAAAAAATTTAGATTTATCCAGGGAAATATGTTACCATTCTACTACATCAACCGATTACGTTTTCGACAATTTTAGAGCTTATATTTTTATAATTGATAGATCTATTATTCTAAAAAGTATTATTATTATTATTATTTAAATATGTCGTTAACATACTAGGTTTGCATGGTGTAACTGATAATGTATTTCTTCCAATAGAAAAATATCCTGGTTCGAATCCCGATAGGAACTAAATTATATTTTCGATAAACTAATTTTTTCTGCATATCTTTCTTGTTGATACATTTAATTTTTATTAGCAATCAACTTTACACTACGATGAATCCAAAGTATTTTTGAATAATATACGCTAGGAGACACTAGAATTAAATCAATTGATTATATTAAATTTGAATAAGCTTTGCTACAAGTTATATATTTTAATGAAACACATTTTTGTTGTGAAGTTACAATTTCAGAACAAAGTTCTGTAGTATCATTAATACATATCAAGTAGAAAAATAGAAAAAGGTCTTAGTTCGAATCCCGATAGCAATTTAATACTTTTTGTATAAATAGATTTTTCCTGTATACCTATCTCTCTAATTGATGAATTTAATTTGTATTATCACATAACTATGCTCTGAAATACAACTTTTTTTTTTCATTGACAAAAATTATCATGTCGAAACTCTTAAATGCTTAAAAATACTTTGAATAATGCACAACTACAGTTTTGGTCATGTGGAATATATAAAAGAGCAGAAGATGGCAATCAAAATATCTGAGGCAAGTGTTAAAGACGTCAGGCACAGAAGGTGACAGCGAAGACCTGGTGGGACCAGATATAACAAATATTGGAATATGGCCTTCTCAAGCATGCTCTCGTTTGTCAAAGGTCTATAAAAATGGACGAATGAATTCCCAAGATAGTAGTATATGGCTTCCTATTCTCTCTGCCTACCCCTACGGTGAAACGGTGTGATGGTAATGTCACCCAATTATTCTGTCCAGAATTCTTTGAACTATATACAACCAATGTTGCAAAATCTCTGTAATATAAAACGTTTGTCGCATTATTTTAGTTTTGGTAAATAAAATGAAGTGTACGCTATAATAATTTAATTAATAAATAAAACTTAAATCATTTATTTTTGACTAACAATGTACTGATATTAATATTTTATTATGTTGATATTCCGCTTTCAGTTGTGTGTCGGGATTACTTAATCTCTGAAACTATCTATAGCATTGGTTAATAGTCTAGTTATAGTATAATTGCTTGTAAACGACGTAATGATTTTCAATTCGGGAAACGTGCATTATCCGATTATGCTATACCAACACAGTGAATTGATGACAAATTTTAGAATCTATATGTTACACTTTAGGAAAAATATAAGTGTAGGTTCCGATAGCTACAACAGTATTTTTAGACAAAACTTATTTTATATATATATTTCTTTTTAATTAATACTTTTAACTTGTACACAGACCTATGTCCTGAATAATTACAACTTCACAATAAGAATGTGTTCTCCTTAATAATGAAATGAATTTGTTCGCCAAACTTAAAAAAATAGAACAATGACATTAAATTATACTGGAAATTGACCTATTATGGATATTCTTCGAGGTATATTCTTATTTAACTTTGATAATAGCTACTGAAATATCACTCAATTCGACAAAAATCGACCCATGGTATAAAAAACCTAAAAGAAATTATATTTTCTTTTGATTGCCACCAAAACATACGATTTTTTTTTTCATTTAAATGGTTGTGAATATTTTGAAAATAAATTGAAAATGTACTGAAAAATCTTTTGTGAAAATCACAAGAGAAATTAAAATCGATAATCACAATGAGCACTAACGAAATTTTTAATAAATTCGATGACTTTGATATAAGACAAATATATGCTAATACTACTCTTAAATACATATATAAATATAAACAGACACATTTTAAAACAACTCAAAATATAATTTCCACACGGACAAATACAAATAACCTACAAACCCCAAGAGGGGGTACAAATAACCTACAAACCCCCATACAACATATGCCCAAAGGAACTACAAATATTTTGGACCTAAACTATTTAATAGAATGCTGAAAGATTTAAACCAATTGAATTGTCTCAAGAACATGAAACTATATATTAAAACTTAGATTCGTAATATGGGTAGAGTCAGTATTGGTGCACACACCCAAATATATTGACTCATACCTATATTAGTTATTGCTACAAAGTGATTCAAAGTTAAATAATTAAGTCCACTTTAAAATTGTTCTTAATATACACCTATTATATAATAATAAATCTACAACTTGTAATTCTAATTAATTGTACAATTGCCTGTAAACTATGCCCGTCTCGACACAGAATTTTTCTAATGAGACGGGCACAGTCCAAACATATTTTTACATTGTATTATATAGTTACAAATAAATAAAATTATAACCACAAATTGCCGTGTTTTGTACAAAAAGCTTCTTAAATTAACCTTGAATAGTTTTATAAATTCGAAGGATATTTTGTTTGAAATTATTTATCATTTTAGTTTCTAACATTGGCAACTGGGGTAATATACAATAATATCATTCAGTTGCCATGGTAACACTTGGAGAGAGTTTGACGCTATCTGTTGGAAAAAATTGTTACCTATTCACAATTTTTTTAAAGATACGATCGGAATAAACCGAGTTTCGCTTTCAATCATTTATTTCTATGATAGTATATCATTATAATATTATAATTCATTTTTCAAATATGTAGGTTGTAAAATGTCTTATTTTTCTTCTTTTAGGCAATCCACCCTCCCTTCAAAGTAATTTGTGTCATTAATCAAGTTAAAATATTATAGAATAGGAAATATTACATTACAAGTCAATACCATTGTTGTTCAAAAAATTTGAAAAAATACCTTGAAACACATCAACTCGTACCTTGATACACATCAACTTGTACCATGAAACACATCAACTTCTTCCTTGAAACACATCAACTTGTACCCTGATACACATAAACTTGTACATTGAAAGATATCAACCTGTACCTTGAAACAAGTTTAATTATTTTAAACATAAGGATAGGATTTCATTTAAAAAAGGTATGTATTTTATGCAAAGGCAACATTTATAAAAATAAAAAAAAGTTATATGCCTACTTAAAAATTTACTAAAAATAAAAAAAGACTTAAGAAGTTGTAGATACCTAGGTGTATATTATTACTAAAGAAGTATAATATTTGTAAAAATTATGTGATTAAATTTGTGGAAGTCCATCGTAATTAAATTAATTAAAATTAAGTTTTAAAAAAATTAATTAGTTAATAAAATAAAATACAGCGTTGTTTACTTCACACTATTCACACTTCAGAATATTAAGAATTAACATAGTTCCATTAATAAATAAAAAAATAGCGTGTCATTTTTTTCTATGTTTACTTCGTGGCATTTTGTAATCTATAAGTTGTACTTGAAATATATTGCATGTGTATGTACCACGCTATGGACTGTTTCATGGTCACCAGTCACATTGTAAAAAATATTTAATACTAAATTTGAGTGGTTAGATTTGAAAATAAAATACAACATCCAATACATAGTGAGACATATGAATGAATGTTTATGTAAATAAAAATGTAATAAAATATTATATTTTTATTGAGAAAATTAAAAAATCACAAATGTTGTAAATGTTAAACATTTATCCATAAACAAACACGATCTGGTGTTTACTCTACAAATCACCATTTAAACATTGGAACAATTAATTAATATAAATTAAATGTATTAATTAGAAATATATCAATTTATCCAAAAAAAATTGTTGTTGCTATCAAGATTCAAACCTGGATCTCTTCCTATCCGGGGAAATGCATTAATCTATTATGCTACAGTGACACAGTAAGTTGACGACAAATTTTCCAATTTATATGTTGCTCTTTCAAATTGATACACCTGTCGTTCCATTATTTGAAAGCCATCTACTTAATATTTAAGGAATCTCAAACACTTTTGAGTAAATCCGATAGGAGATGCCAAAATTAATAAAAATAATGTTCTAAAGGTGGTATATTTGAATTAATTTTTAAAAAAAACGTATTCTAGGTACAACACTTTTCCCTGCATTATTTAAATACAAAAATCTTTTAACACATTCTAAAATTGCTCTTGAAAAAGCGCGTTAAAAAATTTCGTATTTGTTTTTTAAATCTCACTTTTTACCTTTACCGGTACCGGGATCGACATCAGATGCCATAAATTCTTTAGTGTATCAAAAAGTTTTTGGTAGCGCCGAGTGTTGATTCCAATACCTCTCACATGCTAAGAGAGCGCTCTACCATCGAAACTATTCGGACATTACCATTACGACTATGGATTTAAATTGTCATATAATACTTTAATTTTATTGTACTAATCCGATTTCACGAAATTGTATGACATCATTACAGAAAGTGAATTGAACATATTTTCCAATTCAAAAAAACTTTTTCTTGAAACTATGTTTGTATATGTTGATGTTAAATATTTGTTTATAATTATTTTTGTGTTCCTGTATGTTATCAAGTTCATATATATTATATTTTGCTTTCATGTATTTTTAATAGCATTTTTTTCAGATATATACTGTTACATCTCATATTAATATTATATTTAATTGTCAATTGTTCAAGCAATCTCAATGCTTACCTTGATGCCAGCAGACATCAAGGTCACTTTTCATAGACTGAGCGATATTTTGTTTAATTTCGACATCGCGTTACCATTCGCGGTGTGGACCAGCACTGTATTGTGTGTGATCTTGTGATTTGTGATCACGTATTGTTTATTGTTTGTTTGTGCCGTGGATGAATACTGACATCGCCGTCTTCAGTCGGAAGTGGAGATCGGCTCATCCACGTATCATTATTGTGTGATTTCGGCGGCGACCACGGAGATTTGCGGAGGCGTCATATTCAAGGAAAAGCGAGCAATCCTTCCGAATCCCAATTCCCCGTGATCAGTGGTCCTTCTTATAAGCCTCTATTGCCTCACCGACTACGTTTCCCTATTCCCCTTTGCACCTTGCGGTGATTCCGATTTACGACCGGAATTGTCGTAACCCATTCCACGAGACGTGTTACCCAGAGATTGCACAATTCAGTCAATACATAATCCATACCCTATGTAGTATCTATAGGCTACGTTGGGTATTACATATTATCATAAAAGCATGTAATGATCATTTTTAAGAGGTTTAATGAATATATTTTTACAGTAGGTCATTCTGTTTAACCTGTGTTGTATCATTAAACTGTGAAAATAAAATAATGCTGATACTTTAATGATTCAATATAACGTTTTTATTATTCTTACATTTTTAATATCGAATATACATAGGTACCTAATTATACCTTTATTCCATGTTTTCCAAATATTTATATACGTTTTTATTTTTACAGATTATTTAATTTTGTATAAAATTTTTTTGATTTTTACAATAACATTTTATTTTGTTATATATGTATGTAATTGTCCCAATTTTTACGGACTATAGGAGTGTTGGTGGGTTGGAAAATAGTGATTCACTCATGTGATGAACATTTGTAATTGGTTTGGCGACCAAATTTATTTGTAATATTTCATAAAACTGTATGTTCTGTAGTCAGAATGTTAACAATATTAACAATTAATAAATAAATAAATAACTACAAATAACCAGTTAATAATGACTTATTTTTTTCAAAAATGTAGATTTTTATTATTTATTTATATCAGAAGTCATACACTAGATTTGACTTTTTTTAATACTATTACTTAGATATAACCTTTACATTAATTTAAAATTAATAAACTGAATAGTATTTGCTATACAAGTACAAGTACAATACAAGTATTATAAGAAAGACTACGACGATTAAGTTCATTTTCCACGTGCCACAAAATTGTATATTTTCGATGGATTAATTTAAATGACAACACACATTTAACATCATTCCATAATATTAATATGAAAAAACATGGATAGGACTTTAGATACAAGCTATTTTTTGACACTTGTTTCGAATGCGAGAAAATCATCAATTTTATTGTCATCTCTTCGTGTCGTAACTTTGCTCTATGGCAAGATTTATGTAACAAATAACGTCCTATGGTATTTTAAGTGACACTTAAAAGATGTTTTACTATTAATCCCGGCTTAAAAGAGTATGTATGTAATTTTTCGAATTTCAAACTGGAATAATGAAACTAAACCCTTAATCGTGATATTAAAATTTACAGCAGATTTTATTTTTTTATTGCAAAGCAACGCGGTTGGACTAACGTATGGAAATTATATTTGTAACATGTTTTATTGTTGTATTTTGTGTGAATAATAAATTAAGTTATATTTATAACGATATTTTAGCAATAATTATTAGTAAAACAACATATTTTTAATACAAATTAAATGTATTAATTAAAAAAATATACATACAAAATCAATTTTATCGAAAAATACTGTTGTTGCTACCGGGATTCGAACCTGGATCTCTTCCAATCCGGAAACGTGGTGCATTAACCAATTAATCTATAGCAACAACACAGTGAATTGACCTGTGTTTTGAATAATTACAATTTCAAAATAAGAATGCGTTCTCCTTAATAATATATAAGTTGTATTAATGTGTCCAAAATTTAATAAAAATGAATTATTGATTCTGGCGTCTCCATCGGATATTTGAGATTCCGTAAAAATAAAGAAGATGACTTTAAAATAATGGAACGATAGATGTATTCATTTAAAAAGTGTAACATATAGGTTCGAAAATTTGCCGTCAATTCACGGTGGTACTATAGCATAATTGGTTAATGTTTTCCGGATTGTAAGAGACCCATATTTTTTGAAAAAAATGATTTTATATGTATATCTTTCTAATTAATTAGTATTAAAAACATCACAGACCGATGTTCTGAATAATTACAACTTCACAGTAAGAATATGTTCTCCTTAATAACATATTTTTATATTAAAAAAGATATGAATATAAGTCTTTGTACTAAGATATCATAATATTTAAAGTAATATATTAGACAAAATAAATATTTTAAACTTTTTTTACTTTAATGTGTTTGTTTCTTCTTAATTGCTTTATTCTTGACAGAATAGTGGTCTTTATACTGTAAGATCATTACTAATGTTGGTGGCTATTTGAATCATTTTCCCTCAGCATGCACAGTTGGCGAAGCAGTCCTGGAGTATGTGGTCTAGATCAGACCACCCGTGCGGTGTTACTGTTACGATCTGGTGTCCATGCCCCTTCAACTGTCCCATAAATGACAAGTCTTTCCATGTAGACATACTATCTATCTACAATATTTTAAATTTCTCACTGGTTTTCGCTGTTATCCCACGATAACCAATTGCATTACTGTAGTTTAAAATAAAATAAAATTCTAAGGGCTGGTTATGTAATCAGTAGTAATTTTTTACTATAGTAACTTTTAACTAACGCCCGTAGTAAAAAATCTCTTGCGGGTTGTTAATACATCGAATTTACTACCGTCAAAGCATAGTTGGAGATGTCTATAGGCGCGATAAATAATCATGAAATATACATTATTTTGTGCATTATTGTAAAATATATTTTTCTAACGATCAAACAACCCGTTTTCGTAAAAATATTTACTTCAGTTACTTTTTTACTATAGTAAAAAGTTATTACTGATCACACAACCGGCCCTAAAAACAAATGAAATAAATTACGAAACATACACAGAAAAAATGTGTATAAATTACTACTGGGACTCAAACCATATAGAGTTTAATAGATCTAGTCCGCAATACTTTATGGGTGGGATATCTGACTATGACTATGAGTCGAAAATGTTCAAGAAATATGTGCCTAATTTCAACCATGTCAGAGATATGAGCATTTCAAAAAAATCGTAGTAATGAGATTATTTCATTGATTCCAAATTATATATTGAATTCAAAAAATTAAAAGTCATCGCATTTTAAGCGGCTAGAATTTTTTTGTTAGATGATTTATGGCCCGAAACAAAGATATAGATTAATAATTGAAAACAATTTCGCGTTTAACACAATTTTGTAAAAATTTCATACAATAATATTTTCCATAATAGTGCGGAATTTGCACATATTCCTTAAACATTTCAGATATCCACAGATAAAATATTGTGTACTAAGTCTGTTACACCCTATATATACTTATTCCCATTGGAATCAATTATATTTATTTTTATTACAGTATTTCTCAAACTTTGATTATAGAACATACTAGATAGCTCCAAGATTATTTTATAAAACATATTAACATAATTAAGAGCCTATGGAATGAAGCTACATTTTATTTATAAAAAAGTGATATTTCATAACAATATATAGTTCCTAATTCATTGGATTTTTTTTTAGATAAATAAATAATAATAATAAATGTAATATATTACATATATCAAAATCAGATGATAACTTATGGGGTTACCATGGCGTAATTAATAAATCAGCCTATCTTCAATAGGATGTTTCAGGTTTGTGTTCTCTTAATTTCAATATTTATTCTATATATATTTGTTTTTCGGTGTACTTTTTATTTACTTTGTTAAAGAATTCAAGAACTGTGTTGTGTACTTTTGTTCTGAAAAAAGACATAAAATTTCGTTTAAAAATTAATAAAACTTCACTGTTACAACTCAAAAACAAGCTAAGCTTATATGAGTGATTCGGTGTAATAAAAAAAATGTATTTAATGAATATAATATAATCATTATACAAATAAATCTTATAAATCTTACTCAAAATATTCAACAAAGTTCTAGGTGTTTCAGTTTACATTGTGACACTAAGCTATCAACTGAAAATCTAAAAGTATTAAAAAATGTTTCCCCCTAGTGCACTTAGCCGCAAACCGAGCCCTAGTGACCTGTGACCTGTGACCTATAGGTATGATTTATGATTGAATGATTTATTTCCGTTATGCCGTGATCTCGCTGGCAGCAATAATCGTGGAGCATATTATGTGGATTCCCACACATCGTCTGTCACTTATTTCTGAACCCTTCACGTGATGTAAAACCCTTGAAAAAAATTCACACCGAGATACTTCTCGTAATATTATATAAAAACTTTTTTTTCTCTTATAAAAATAAATAGCGATTAATTTTACAAAATCCAAAATTGATCAAAAATATTTGTATAATTTCTACGCTGATCGGACCATGAACCGACATTTTTTATTATTTGCATGAGTTCTTTAGTTTTAATTACCCTAGTAAAAGAAAATAATTTTCTGAAACCGGTTAGTTATATTATATAAAACTCGTATGGTTAAATACAAACTTTATTGTAATATTTTTATTTTTTATTTATAATACTTATGATTAAGTCTCTTTAACAACTTATTTTTAATATTCTCTAATCTATTAGCACAAGCAGATATTAAAAGACAGCTGGAGGAGGGGGGCGACCACCTTTCCCCGGGACCAGTTTACGATCCCACTCATCAAATCTAATAAAACTACGCGACTTTAATAGAAAAAAAAAAAAATAAAACAAAATAAATTTAATGGGATTATTACAATTTCGCATCCTTCCAGCGTCCCTTAAGTGCTGTGTCTTTATCCATATAAAGCTTATAAACATACATCCATACAAAAACATAGTTAGATTACATAGTTAATTTTGATTGATGACATAATAAAAATAATAATAATAATAATAAAAAACCATAAATATTACATTACATAAAACCAAGGAAAAGAGAAAAAAATATATACATACTAATATATATGTCATTACACAAGATCGAGAATAAATGCTGTACTACAAATTCCAACCACACATAATACATTAATTGAAAGAAGGTTAAACTATAAAACCTTAATTAATTCATCGGGTACATTAGTAACCTCCAATTTTTGGTGTGCCGAAAATTCTTACTTTTATATATTAAGAGTTTTAACGGTTTAAAAAAATATAACATAAGCTTCAAATAATGTCCAATTTGATATATTGATTGAGTGAGCATATTCGAAAAATCAGACTACATATTATTTATATTTCGATTGCGTGGTGGAGACGAACATTCGTAAAATAAAAAAAATCTGCCCACATCTTAAATGCGGCAATTTTCAAAGTAAATTTTTTTTTCGAATAACAAAAAATATTAAACGGGGCGGTATGTATGCCCGTGGTTATATATTTCAATTATAAAGTAAATTTTTGAAATCGCGCTTCGACAATTTTCGGGTGAAAATTAAATTTCAACCGCCAAGTGACCCCGCGCTCCGGCAGTACTGATTTGCATAAAGTTACGATGGGGAAACTTTGGAAAAATTTTCGGACCCAGTATAATAATACGATTTTATAAAACACAGGGTGATTTTTTATCAAAGCACTCATGAAACTGAATTTTATACCGACACGTTTTTTGTTAATGCTTTTTACACCAGTCTTGACGCTTTTAAAATAATTACTTCCATAGTGTAGCGCGGCTCGTTTTGCTAACAAGCCTGTATGCTTCCCGGTCCCGATATTAATTCCCATCAAATAGGTTATATTCCACAAAAAAAGTATTCTGTCCACTTGACCATTTAGTTTATCATATACTATTTTATTTGTCATGTAACAATATAATTTGCCTTGGTTTTTGTATAAACATTTACTTGTATTTATCATTTTAACCATATGCTGAAAAAATAAACAACAACAAAAAAGTATTATAAATGTAAAAAAAAGGCATCTCTTTTCGGATATTAAATTATATTTAGTGTCTAGTTTATCTCTACATAGATCTAAAGAAAATTTCTAAGCAATATTAACTCTTTACCGTGTCAAATCATTGAGATGATGCATTGAATCGAAACTATTATTACATGTGTTAATATTATTTTAACTACGTGTTATTGTTTAGTTTTCTGAATAAATAAAATTATATAAACTCTACAAAAATCTCAATTTCATTTTGAATTTTGTACGCTTTCTTAATTTTTATTTTACGTACACGCTTTTGGTCGAAACATCACAAAAACGCGTTGTACGCCTCAGTCCTTCATCATCAGTTCTTAAACTCAGTCTGATGTTAAGATTGAGATTTCTTTAGAAGTGCTATATTTAGATTTCACTGCATGATCTGCTCGATTATCTTTTCATCAATTATAAGTTCTTATCCTTTTTTCATACGTAAGTCGCTAATGTTTGGAGGTGAAAATATAAAAATCGAACGTTGCAAATACATTTTTAAGTCCATTTTGTCAAACTAACCATAAATATTTCCAACTGTAAGTATCTTGTATTTTAAAATTATGTTATATTTTAGCACTTAGTATATAATAATAATGCATGTTTTTAATTTTATTATTTATTTTTAATATAATATATATATGCTCTAATATAAACAAAATTAAAATCATTTATTTTTTACTAGAACTTATCTTTCACATATTTGCTCAGTTTCATTTTAAATCTATGTAGTTTCTCCTCCTTTCTTATGTTTTCTGGCATTTCATTAAAAATCTTAATCGCTCTGTACATCGTCGATTTCTGAGATTTAGCCTTCATCCTGAATGGCAATCTTAGTCTATCTATTCCTATTGTATGATTTTTATGCTCATATTGATTTGTATCAAATTTTCGTATAAATTCTGCCGATATTTTCTTAGTGAGGATTTTATAAATAAATACTATTACATTAAAATATATTTTCTGCTTAAAGGTATTCAAATCTTTCAGTATTGCACTGATTCGAGTATATCTCAGAAAATAATGTTTTAAAATATAAATAATTATAACAAATTTTGAAAAATCTCTAGAAAGGTACACATAAAAAATAGATCTATCAAAAAATGCAAAGTCATCACCAGGACTTAAACCTGGAATTTTCTGCAACCGGTAAACAGCATTACCGATTAAGCCACAATTATCCATAAATTACCAAATATCAAAAATTGAGACATCAAAATTTGTTTTAATAATTATAATAGGACGTTCAATAAAATCGCAACTACACAAATAGAGTGGTATTTCATTAAAATTAATAAATAAAAAATTAAATAGCGAAATAATAGACACCTAGATAATTATTTTATCTAATATATTATATAAATAAACCAAATTGCTAATCTCAACTTAAATTACCACATTTTCATTTGCTTGAGATTCTTCTTACTGTGATCATTTTCATGACATTTCAGTCTGCTTTAATTCTTTCTGCGTTATTTCCAAGTTTCGCTGGCGGTATTCGTTTACTTTTCAAAAGAATCAGCCTGTAGGCATGCGGCTCAGAATTAAAAACACAATCAGACCGGCCGCAATGGCGTGGCATACTACGAATTTTAATGCGACTATTGCGTGGTTACCGTATAGCACGTAGGGCTGCGTGGCCCAAACTGTGGTCCGCGGGCCGCTATAGGTCCAGGCGGTTCATCTCCTAATAGTGGTCTGGATGATCTATGGCGGTTACATCATAGATAAAAAAACTTAATTGTTAATCGTGGATCGCAATTTCAGTCAAATTTATCGCTAATAATTATAAATCAATATATATATATATATATATATATATATTATGAAGATATCTCAATAAGAGATATTCACACTGATGAAAGTGAAAAATTATTACTGTTTAAAGAATATTAACAAATCCATGTTTAAAAAATGGTTGTTCATTATTTGTAAGAAGGAAGAAATAATAATATTTAACACATTTAAATCATAATTTTTATTTTTCTCTCTATTTATGTAACCTATTAGATTTTACCCTTCTGCCATAGCTGCATTGACAAACCTTATTCATTCTTTCTGATATTTTGACGCATGCAAGATTGCGTAAAGTGATTTTCATTTCATTTGTTTTCTTTGAACTTCGAAGAGTCCTCTTATAAAACTAATTATTTTTCAAGTGATGGTTTTATAGTTCACAGTATCACATGGAGGAATTAAGAATTGGCTCATAAAATTATGAAAAAACCTGGATTATGTAGAGCTTCATTATTTGAGGAACTCCACACAATAGTATAGAATAAAACCCAATTTATTCACACACTTATTTAAAAAAAAAATGTATTTTGTGCTCTGGCTGAAGATCTAAAAATCGGGTATTAACGTGCCGTGAACGTACATACTAGTTAAAAAAAAATGGTGTGTACAATAGTGGCTTATATCAAATTTATTCCAATATTTCCTGATATTCTTCATATTCTGAACAGATAGGAAAAACATATTAATGTTATTTTTAATAACATCTTGAAAATTAAATTCACTATTTAAATATTATTATAATTACATATCATCAAAGAATGTTAATTACAAGGTGAATATTATGTTCCAGGTCGATTTTTTTTGACCGTCATTTTGGTTTTGCAAATATTTGTCAGTTTATATTTGGTAGTCGTAGAAAAAAGTTAATTACAATTTATTATCGAGCATATAACTCCTCAATAACGTGTTAAAATTATTTAAACATTTTATCTATATAATAATGGCAATTCTATAACCATTAATGGTTATCGCTATCATCACATTTTGATGGCCGAATTGGATTTATTTGGCCTGCAACACATATGGTTTCAATAGGATGGTGCCATCTCACTTAATCACACACATTCTGCGATAAATGTTTTCCGGCTGCATAATGTCAAAAAGAGGTAATATCCACTGGCCTCTTAACAGCTCCTGACTATTTTTTGTAGGATAAAGCAAAGGTCTACGCCAATAAGCCAACAACAATTCAGATGTAACAGAAATGAAATTGCTGAAATAACACGCAAAGTGTGCGAGAATGTTATAAAAAATATGGTTAAAAGAGTACGCATTTGTGCTGCTGTCAGAGATAGTTACATGATCAATATCATATTCTATACATAATTGTAATAAACCAAGTGAACGAAAAATAAGAATCAAATTAAAAAATTGTGTTTTATTTCTTAGTTATTTAAAACCAACGTGGGCGTGGAGTATAATGTTTTCATCCTGTGTTTATATATAGTCAAGTCGTCCACTGGTCACGTGATGCGTGAAGTATTTGATTTCGAACGTCGAAAGTTTGAGAAACACCGACAGATAGTATACCTACTCGGCATGTGTTAGCTGTATTGTGGAGTTCTATTGAATGGTTTGCGGTAGGATTATCCAGGTATTTCAATGTTTCATACAGTACTTTTGTTTCATGAAAACTCTTAAATAAAAATCAAATCCTTACGAGTTTTCCCATTGGTTGTTTGGTATTAGGTAGATTTCGTTAGAAATACTACATATTACAGAGGGTCATATGATTCTATTTTCAGGAAGGTGTAATGGTTATTTCTTTATGGATATTGCGGATTCGGTAAGCTATCGGAAATTTAACTTTTCAAATATCAAAGCGAGTTAAACCGCAAAATATTACTTGTTAAGCCGAGTTAAATGTGTTAACCTTTTAAATACTAAATACTTTTAAACTCGTCATGTCACGCTAAGCCATAAGTGTAATTGCTCGTACTTTTAGAGCTTGCATAGACAGGATTAAAACCATTTTTCAATGATTTATTAAATCATTAGTTTCCAGCTTTGAATTTTTATTTTAAGCCAACACCTTTAAAGCTCATTCCTACCATATATGGTGTTCTCCATGTCAAATTGGAACGGTAGTTAAAATATTAACTAACATGCACTTTTTAACATGACAGAGACATGATGAAAAATAAAAAGTAGCTGGTCTACTGGTGTCAGCACAGCAAACGGAAGTTTGCTCGGACACTCAGGAACCTGCCCTAGACCTGGTCGAGTAACCATATCCGAACATAAAACAATACGTTCTTTTTAAAATCGTAGTATATTTGAAATATAGCGCATGCTAAAAATAAAATAAATTAATCACTTAGAAAATTAATCACGTTTTATATTTTCGACGTATTTTTAACATTTTTATATATGAAATCTTTTTTTAAATGACATATATATATTTTTTATTTATTTACACAAATAATATGTATATATATATAGATTTTTTTAAAAATAGAAATGCGTATACGGAATACATGTCACATAAATTTTCTTATTATTTTCAAACTAAGCTAAATGCTTGTGCTATTAAAATTGGACTAACTTGATGGCCTCTTTGAACGAGGCTCGAACCCCAGACCTGAAAGCACTACTACTGGACTAAACAAGCACATCTCTATGTACTTATTTGATATTTTGACACCACAGTTTATTACTAGGTGAGTATCGTAACCACTATATTATTATATGTTTATTATTTGACGTCCTATATAATATGTTACGAAGTACATAATATCGTGTAAAACTGAAAAAATATAAAAAAATAAAAAAATAATCTTCAGTCTTTTCTTTAAAGGTATTTTAATTGCACTAATCTAACTACTCGAAAAAAATAATTAAATCTATGAGAAATTTTATCTAAATTTTGTGTTCTTTCAAAATGAGTCGGTTAGAAAGGGTTAACAGAATGAAATTAAATAACGAGCTGAACATCGTCCTGTTTTCCTGTCGGTCTTCCCCAACTAGCTTCCGTGACGCGAGTGGTGACGAGAGACAGATGACGTGTATTAGAGAGCAGGTAGCCAAAAAATTTCATTAAGCTATGCTGACTCGTTATATTTCCGGTGTGCTTTTTTGGCACACATCCACATCCGGCGAGAGCGTCAATTTACGTCGCGCTCGGACATATCGTTCGGAATTTAAAATTAATTTTTTATTGTAGAAAAAAGCAAAATGACTTTATTTAATAAATGCACGTAGTTGAATATACATACCTACACACTATTCAATAGAGACTTAACTAAAAAAAAATTGCCTTTTCTAATTTTATATTTTATTATTAAGGAGAACACATTATTACCGTGAAGCTGCATTTTTAGAACATAGTTATGTGGTATTTAAATACAAATTAAACTTATCAATTTGAACAATATGCAAAAAAAATCTATCTATCGGAAAAATAATAAGTTGCTACCAGGATTCAAACCTGGACCTCTTCCTATCCGGAGAAGCGCGTTCTCCGATTTCGCTTCAATTCTAACGTCTTCTATTGGGTTTTATTTAAAAGTATTTGAGATTCTCCGCAATATAAAGTAGATTGTTTTTAAAAATGGAATAATAGATGTATCAATTTGAAATATTCCAGATTTATGTTCAAAATTTATCGATAATGTATTCGGTTGCTATAACAAAATCGGAGAACGCGCTTCCCCGGATAGGAAGAAGTCCAGATTCGAATCCCGGTAGCTATTAAATATTTTTCATACGATTGAATTTTATGTATATCTTTCTAATTGATGCATTTAATTTGTATTATATTTTCTTTTTCTTTTTAAATTATATTTAGGTCGACTTAAATCCCGAATTAAATATGTTACAAAATTTAAAAAAAACAGAGATAGACACAATTATTTTATTCATTTATTTTCATTTTTTCGGGATCATCAACACCGGGCGCTTCAAAAGCCACTTTGAGATCAAAACGATTTTATCGACTACATGCTGAGTGAGTTATCTACCGTCTTAACTATTACCCATTATACTGTGGCATCAAATGGTTATATAAATATAAAATGCTAATTATTTGTATTAAAATTTAATATTTATCCATTCTTAATATCAAATAAAAATATTTAGTTTTAAAAAATAAGTTACCCCTTAATCTTTGTAAGAAACTTAAGTTGTTTGTAAACTGCTATTTTCACATGTTATTTGATTCATCGGCAGTGTAGTGGTTAACAACAAGGGTAAAAAAAATAGTTTCCCTTTGTTAAACTTTTTAACAATCCAATATTAATAAAAAGTTTTAGATATTTACTGATATTTTCACGTATTATTTGATTCCTCGGTAGTGTAGTGAGTGAACCACAATCGAACGCATATCACGTGAGAGAATTTTATTATTATATTTAACTAAATTTATGAATATTTTTACAAACCAGAAATATATGTTCAATATGGGGGTGGTATATATATTGATGTATGTATCGTACAAATACTTGACGTATAAATGTTTTGTAATTAAACGCTGGATTTAAATTGAAAATCTAACGTTTTTATTGATTTTATGATTGGATTTTTATTGAATATTAAATCATTCTCTCATAAAATAAGGATAATTATGTTTGATAAATGGCTACCTCGGGTTCGGTTGCAAATTTTGGTTCTCTTCGCAAAATTTTCGATTACAATTTCGCACAATCTCTGATTAATTTCATCGATAACACGTTGGATTTAGTTTTTGAGGTCGTCAACTCTTTGTGGATTGCTGGCATAGACCTTGAATTTCAGATAATTTCACAAAAAGAAGTTGTACGGCGATAAATCACAAGATCTTGCTGGCCATTTGTTGTCTGTATCACGTGAAATTACGCGACCAGAAAATTATTAGTGCAGTAAATTAACTGATGCTCGAGATGTGTGGCAGGTGCGACGTCCTGCTAGAATCATATTTATTCAAGGTCTATATTATCTAGTTAGCGTCAAAAATACTCCGTTTTTATGTTACGGTAATGATCGTCATTTACATTTACCGCTATCTCTAACCTCACTTTCAAAAATGTGTTATCACACCGCCCGCTCAAAATCTACTCCACACTCGTTTGGGGTGTATTTCCTTCTCATGAATCAGGGAAGGATTTTCCGAGCCCCAAACATGACAATTTTATTTGTTTTCAAAACCGTCGAGTTAAAAATGCACCTCATGTCTGAAGATGATCTTTCGACCGAATTGAAAGTCCACCTTATGATGCTCTGCAAACCAACTGTCGGCGAACTGCCGTCAGTAAAAATGTGTCTGCAAGCCAATCGCATTTTCTAATTGAATAATTATAGATTTTAACTGATAAAGTATTTGAGTTACCAACCGCAGAATAAAAAAATTGGAGTGAAATTAAATCCGGCACTCAATTTGGACCATCCTTTATTACTCAGTAAACAAAAAGATAAAATCGAGAAAATTAGAGAACAGACAAAGGAAAAGTCACCCTATTTTATTCGTCATTCTGAGGCCGTCTCAATTTATTGGCAGGACTTCAAGGCGCTCCGCTTTATAAGTTGAGCAGCATGCATCGTTGCACGGAGCAGCGGGTATTTATTTCAGCCCGGCATGAAATATTGAAGATTCAGCACACTTTATTCCGTTTCCGGGGCGGTGAATCCACCACCTTTCGCGGATGTGTTTACAGACGAAGCGTTGAATTGTTTTTAATAAGATTTATAGTTTCATATAAGGTGAAGGCTAAGTTTCACACCCTTGTTGAGCGCGGGATTTATGGCCTCGGCTCGGGGGCGCAACATTTATCGTTTCACGCCCGATGAGCGTAATATTGATAGTTAAAAATTTATACGGTTAACAAAAGATTTAACAACTCGGGCATAAAGCACATAAAAATGAGATTACTTCGGCCATAAACCTGTATATTTTTATTTCTTTTTTTGGTTACGCGCACAAAGTGTCTGCTGTGGTGTAGTCCTTTAATTTGGTCGTTTGTATAATAAAAACAATAATAACATCCTATATCTTTGCAAGGCTAGATTTTTTCATTGAAAATGGATAAAAAATTCATGATAAGGGGGCGAGAACAAAAGTAAAATTTCGGAAATAATGAGTCATTCATTTGAACGTTGTCTACATCATTTTTATGGAGAGTAGATGAAACCACGCGGAGTATTTCGACTTTTACCATTTCGCGTCTCGTATTTTGATGACGTTTAAAAGTATAATTAAATACTAGGAATTTAAGATATTTTTGCTAAGATTATTTAAACATACGGCGCTTATGAGCGAATAATGGATTAATAGTGTACCGGACACAGAACGGCATCTATGGATGCAAAGGAATAGTTTGCTATTTGCGACCGACGTAGTGGTATTAGTACACCGCTACGTCGGTAGGGTAGGTAGTAAGGAAAGCGGGTCTAGCAGCCCGTGCACCTATGTAATTTATTATATTTTTATTATTTTATAAATTAATAAGTGAAGAGTTATTAAATAAATTATATTTGTATTAATATTATATATTAAAGCAATAAGGAATAAATATGTGATACAGGTAAGATTTAAACAGGCGTACAGGATGCGTATAACTGAGATGATAGTAGACTGGTGGAGTCACAAGATTGAACCAATTTCAAAAAGTTTATACCCGGAGTTTTTTAAGAATGCTCCCTATTCCCGAATAAATAAAAAAGGGCTATCTCGGAGAGTATTGACATGTGACGTGAAAAGAGGAAGATTATTACAAATTATTTAAAAATATTTAATAAAAGATTAGCTAGAAGGAAAACAGCATTAAAATAATATTTGTAGCGTAATTTATAATTTTACAAACACCCGGATCAAATCTGACCCACCACCGCAGAGTATGTGTTAAGAAGTATGAACTTCCTTATCGGTTCCACTCAACAAGCTAGAATTTAGACGCGATTTTATATTGAAATTTTTATACATCAAAGCGCAAGTGCGAATTGATACATGAAAACTAGCGTACAAATGAGTTTTATATATAGTCCTTTAGAGCCTTTCAAATACAAGGTTGTAAATAGCGTGCCGTTAATGTGACGAAGCTTAGACCACCACTGTGAAATAATCTTAAAACCAAGTTTGACTACCTACTCATTGTAATATATTACTTACTGTGTTGATTATCTCAAAATTGTGTTAACTTAAACCTTACAACACTACCGCGAATACACGCTGCATTCACAATCCGTAAATGTTTTATTTAACATGTTTTTTTTTATTCTTCCCGGCCTGAAACCTGGGATGAAAAACCTAAATACTGATTTCAACCCTAGGCGATCCGTAAGCGAGTCTCTTTTACTGAACCCGCGATGCGATGGTCGCCATTAAGTTCTGAAATGTTCTACAAATCTTAAAATAAAATTTTTAAAAAGATTTAATTTTTGTTTTTAAAAATATGAGTTCGATGGGAAGATAAATAAGTCGAACGCCAGGATTAAAGAAAACAAACTTAAACAATAAATTTCTACCGAGAACTATCGGTGAGTTCCATCGAACTTTGCTCAAGCACTTGAGAACAGAAGCAATCGAGCGAATAAATCCACAGAACCACCCTAAGGTTAAGAATCTTCGAAACTGTTTTATAAAGATTTAGAAAGACTAATTTAAACTTTTGTATTTTATTTCTTACTTTCTATTCTTCTTCTGTGACAAGACAGACAGCATCCATCAGATGCGATACCGAGTTTTTTTAGTTCACACAATTAAAACAAAAACATTTTAAATCTATATACTTAGAAAAAACTATTTACGTATAATAACCAGACGATTGACCCATGACACACATTTTCAGAGATTAAACATATTTTATACCGATTTCTCACTAAAAATTTAATTAAATATAACGAGGACGTACGTAGATAAAAATTATGATTTCTATTTTATGATCAATTTATTACAACGCGCGCCTTATTAAGAAAAAAATAATGTAATTTTCAATCAAATCGTCAAAACTATAAAATCTTCACTCACGGTTATTATTTATTCAATACTGCATGAAGGCGTAAATAGATTAAAAAAAAAACAATTTTATAATTTATTTATTACAACTCGCCACATTTTATCTATAAAAATATGAAAATAGTGCAATTACGTCACAACTTCAAATAGTCAAAAGTATAAGATCTTTACTCGCAATACATCATGAGGACGTAGGTTGATAAAAATAAATTAAATATGAATTAAATATATTAATTATAAAGATATACATATAAAATCAATTTTATCGAAAAATATTGTTGTTGCGCCACCGGGATTCGAACCTGGATCTCTTTCCTAACCGGGGAAGGTGCTTTATCCAACTAAGCTACAGCGACATTATTTTTAGCGACAATATTCGACCCTATATGTTACCTTTTTTGATATTAATACATTTAATCGTTCCATCATTTGACAGAGCCATCTACTTTACTTTTACAAAATCTCAAATACCTTTGAGTAAACTGATAGCAGACGCCAGAATTATCAATTCATTTTTATTAAATTTTGGACACATTGATACAACTTTATTATTTTAGGAGAACACATTCTTATTGTGAAGTTGTAATTATTCAGAACATAGGTCTGTGATATTTTAAATATGAATTATATATATTAATTATAAAGATATACATATAAAATAGGGTCGAAAATTGTCGCTAAAAATAATGTCGCTGTAGCTTAGTTGGACAAAGCACCTTCCCCGGTTAGGAAAGAGATCCAGGTGCCGAGATAAAATTGATTTTATATGTATATCTTTCTAATTAATATATTTAATTCATATTTAAAATATCACAGACCTATGTTCTGAATAATTACAACTTCACAATAAGAATGTGTTCTCCTAAAAAAAAAAAAAATTATTTCAATTCTATATTGAATCTATTTACAGTGAATAGAATCATTTTATTTAGAAAAAGTGAAAATCATGCTATCAAAAAATTATTTACACCAGGTAGCCTTAGAGTGAATGAGAATCAGGCATTACCAGGTAGCCTCACATTTATTCAGATTGAACTTAGAGTCCCCAATGTGTTAGTGTTGTGGCAAGGAGGAAACCCTTGACCATATATTTTTTGCCTGTCTCTCATCAATGGTAATTTTCAACTCCCGGTTAACTTGTGTCATCTTCTTTCCCTTAACCCGTCACATTTAATCTTTTTTGTACGACAATGGTATTGACTTGTAATATAATATTTCATATTCTATAATATTATTGTAATTTTTTCTATAAAGTAAAGTTTTAACTTTATTAATGGTACAAATCACTTTTGAAGGGTGGATTGCTTATTTAAAAGAAAAAGAAATAGCCTTAGAGTGAAATGGGGTGTGTTGAGGTGCGGGACCTGATATTTTTCTACACGCCACATGAGATGGCCACAATATAATATTATAATTTACAAGTTATTATTACTGTAAGAACTTATTACTTATCAATGTTGATGATCAAATAAGTAAGAACACGGAAGTATGACAGACAAATGAAATGTGAAATAATCAAACAATTATTGTAAATAAATCAAAATACATTTGAAATATTTTCAAAACCTCTGCCATAAAAATATTAATAAAATTTTCTAACTTCATGTGCGAATTCCGAAAATGAACAGTTTGGAAATATCGAAAGTTGTTAAGAGTTCAATATTTTTTTATGGAAACTTTTAAATCATCTGGTTTAAAAAACTTAGATTTTTATACTCGCGAGTTTTCCTACATTTAACTTTTAAATTGAGAGGCGTGAAATCTTGTACTTATTACAATTTTTATAGCCTTGACAAGTTTGAGAACCCCAAACGTGACATAAGTTACAACTTCAAGAATAATAAATTGTTTGTTGCTTTTCACGGCGCAGGTACAGGTCGATTTTTTACTCATGGCACTCTACTAATAAGTAAGTTTAATAGATTAATATGTATATATTTAACATTTTTATGAATAAAAACTTAAATAGTTACAGAAATGTGGTTTTATAAGTTTTTACTAGAGCACTTGTCAAGTAGTGTGTCACTTTAGAATTTTTTTTATATACTATGAGTAGGTAAATATGTAAACATTTAAGAATGTGTTTGAGTATATATATATATATATATTTTTTTAAATTTTTATTTATTAATATGTTTTAATTACAATGGAACAATACAATAATAAGTTTTTTTTAGCTCTACAACTTCTCTAAAAAGAATGTACTTGTGCAGAGAAGGGGATTAAATATTAATAATTATTGTTTACAATAACTACCTTATAATTAAATTAATAGCAATGATATGAAAATATTATAAATTTCGGTCTACATGTTTATCGTAAAGTATTTTTTGATAGTATTGATTATTTCTTTGTTATCATTAAACTTCCTGACGTTTTCGGGTAAGCTGTTAAAATTATTCTTTCCTATGTGCGTATAGTGGTGTTGTGCCAAAGATGTTGTTAGGTTATTTCTTCTTTTTGCCTTGGCTTCATGTTCAGGAGGAAGGCATCTAGCCTAACTGGTTCTTTTTTAAATATTATCAAGTCAAATGGTTATGAAATGAAAGAATATTAACACATGGCCGTACACCGGGATTTAAACTATAAAACAAAATATTTTTTCCATAAATTGGGTTTTTCTGTATGTTTATTTTAAATATGAATTAAATATATTAATTAGAAAGATATACATATAAAATCAATTGTATAGAAAACTATTGTTGTTGCGCCACCGGGATTCGAACCTGCATCTACTATCAGATTACTCAAAGATATTTGAGATTCTGTAAAAATAAGGTAGATGGCACTTTCAAATAATGGAACGATTAAATGTATTAATATCAAAAAGGTAACATATAGGTTCGAAAATTTGTCGCTAAAAATATCGTCGCTGTAGCATAGTTGGATAATGCACCTTCCTCGGTTTGGAAAGAGAATCCCGGTGGCGCAACAACAATATTTTCGATAAAATTGATTTTATATGTATATCTTTCTGATTAATATATTTAATTCATATTTAATATATTATAATCATTACATTTTTGCTCAATCATTTTTGCATTTGCTTTTAAACATAAAAAAATAATAAATTTGACGTTTTTTTAATGACTTCTCTTTATGTATGATAAAGAGCGACGAACAATTTCTGAAGATTCCGTCAATTTTATTCCAGCAAATAATGGGTTTCTGCTCAGACAATGGGCGTCTGTCATAAGTGAGGAGAGGTGGAACACATAGGAAACGTTTCATTATTCCCGAAGCCGATCGCATCAAGCGGGATCACCAACCATGTTATTTCACTTCTTCAATATTTGCAAAATTACTTTTTGGCAACATATTTTATAAATAATAAAGAAAACGGTTCATTTAAACTCTACATTTATTAATACATCAACATGTTTCAATATCTGTGGTATTTTCTTCAGGAAACAATGTATCCTAAAATTAAAAATGCAAGCATAGATAAAAACAAAACTATAAAGTTTAAGTGGTGGGTAACTAAGTAGGAACTACTATGGAAACAAATTTAAAAGGGGACTATTTGCATAAAGGATTTAGTTATTTATAATATTTAATTTGGTATTAACATATTTTCTTATTCCTAAAATATCTAACTTATCTAACTGTAAACTCCTTGTATTTGAATGTAAAATTTCTAAACCCTTGTTAATATCAAAATAATGTTTTGTTTCCGAAAGATGATTGGTGAATTCAGAATTGTTATTAATAATAAAACTAAGTCTAAAGTCTATGCCCATTATGCATAATGTAAAATTCATCATTGTGCCCGACACTCATTGAAGTGTTCACAAAATAAATAAATTATATCCATTTTTAATAAATTTGATTGCCCTCAAAAAGGCTTGTTCTCAAAGTATTATCGGGAATATATGATAATGCTTTTGAGAACCAACAATTTATCATATAATTTTAATGAAAGCACATTTTTGTTGTAAAGTTTAAGTATTTATATTGTATTTGTTTGGTATAGCAAAATTGGATAATGCGTTTCCCTGAATAGGAAAAGGTCTGATTTTTTCGATAAATGTATATCTTTCTAGTTGATTAATATACTGTGATGTCCTTAAGATTATGACGATGTATATATGTCATCGCGCGAACACCGCCTGTTGTGGATGTATGTGTGTTTGTATAGAACTGGTTTAAAAGGGTGACGCGCACCGAGCGCGCTCTCTTAACCTTCCATTTGTCTCCTTTGAATTGGTGTATATTATTGTATCATAACAATATTATTGTAATAAAAAATTTAATTGGTACCTGACGAGTTTCATTACTGAACTACCAACAATCTTCGGTGAAGTACACACCTTTGGGAAGGGCTGACATCTCAAAGACGTAACATTTACTTTGTATTAATCATATAATTAATTAAATAGTTTGTAACACAAATGCACACAAATACAAATTCAATCTCACACACCCTCATCACACTTTTTTTTTATAAAAAACGTGGTATTACAAAATGGCTGAGAGATCTTGCTATGTTTATGGCATCCGTTATTCGACGATCATAAAATTCCCAGATTTCAGTTCCGAGATGGACGCCGTTTCCGCCAGCCGGAATATTTGGCAGAGGAGTCACCATTGTTATGCTAATTAATGACAACACCAGAGCTGCGCCTTCAGCGCTGGTGAACTCCTCCGACACTACTCCGACACCATTTTATTAGGCGGTGGGTTTAACATTGATTTTAAACTGTCGAGAAGGGAATATATTTTAATGTAGAAGACAATTTTTGAATGTACTAATAATATTCCCTCAATTTACGGCAAAACTTTATCTTTATATGTAGGTACCAATTATATTCCTTCAATTTATACCAATGCCTCCGCTTTAGATGTACTAATAACATTCCCATAATTTACGCCGATACATTTTTATCAGATGTACCAATAAAAAATTTACAATTTGTACCAATACCTCACATTTGGATGTGTACTAATAATATTGCTCTGTGTATGCAAATACTAATAATTTTCCCTCAATTTACACCGATACCTTCTCTTATTCCCACAATTTACGCCAATACATTATATTTGGATATTCTACTAATCTTTCCACAATTATGAACAACAGCACCACCAATAGAAATTTGTCACGAGAAAGCAAAACCAGCGGTGCATAATAAAGTTCTGATACCAATACTGAGTGAAATTGTCAAAAAAAACATATTTAATGGAAATGTGGTAGCGACAAATCTATCCGACCTACGATAATGTAAAATATATAGTCGCTGAGATATTTTGATCATATGGAACAGATGAATGAGAAGAAGATGGAAAAAAATATATGAGGTGAGTGCTGAAGGCATCCCCATAAATCCTGGGTTAAGCAGTTAGACTAGATATTAGATAACTAACCTGTTAGAAGCTTCAATAACCAAATAACGTTCGTCAAATGTTTGAAAGTGGACGAGGCAAGAGCGGTAAGTCAAGATAGAAGAGTGTGGCGTTCTATCTTTTTGCCTTTCCCTGTGGAGAAAATAATGGTAAATTAGTTATAATAGTTACTAGAATACCTTGCGCAGGAGAGATAAATTATTATATTTTATTTTATTGACAGATTAACAAAATTTATTTTATATTATCGATTTTTCAGCTGGATAAGTTACAATCTATTTAAGCAAGAATTATATACGGTAGGTACTTCTATATTCTAACATTTTACATTCGTTTTAGGTGAACTATTATATTTATATTGGCTCCGTTTCATTTTGCATAACTGGCCAAATATAAACATACGTACAGCATGTAGAAACCGGAGTTTATAATAAAATAATATTTAGAACACGTTAATCCTTACACTTGTAATTTTAATATACTTTTATATCAAAATTGCTATTTATTTTTATATTTTAAGCAATTTCGAATTTATTTTGATTTTTAAAGTGCTGTAAGAATTCTAAGTTTTCATTAATTTTGAATCCGCATAAAACGATCGTCTTTCACCATAGTCCTGCAGTGTTGCAATACAAAATCCACCATCAAACCTATTTTTCTTCTTTAATGTCCCAACAGTCCGTATCGAGCTTTGGCCTCCTAAATTTTTACGTCTGCATCCTCCGGTTCAAATATCGGGCTATATTTCTACAAGGACGACATAAGAGATAGACATCTTACAAATTAAATTCAGCGATTCTTACATTTATGACAGAGTAAAGAATGAAGATATTAGGAAATAATGTAAAGCTGATCTTAGCGTAATGAATAAGATTAAAAAAGAATCGCTCAGGTGGTATGGTCATATTGAATGGATGAATAAGTGAGAGAATATTAATAATGATATATGACACAAGGCACCAGAAATAGAGTACGTTCGCGGAAGACAGGGCACGATCAGTTGAACCAGATACTAGAATACGGTCCTGTTATAAGTCTCAATAATAATAATGTATAAATGAGGCGAGAATTGTAGCGGATAGAAAAGTGTAGCGCTCTACCCTCTCTGCCTATCCCCGTGTAAAAATGTCGTGATGGTTAGTTTGGTTCTCGACTTCTAACTTTTTCCTTCTTCCATAACATTCATAATTTACATCGTTTTACTAGTTCACAATAACAATGATTAAGAAGAAGAAAAAATTTCGATAATTTATTGTGAAATAAATTCAAAACCATTCATTTATATGGCAGTTACTTTGTGGTGCAACATAATAATTCTAATTTTTGTTAAACTAAACTTTGTATCACAAACAAGTTGGGTTATTTTGTCGCTTGTCAAGAGGTGCAGTCCCTCTCATCGCCAGGTGTACTTTATAACTCATACATTAGAGACAAAAAACTCTATAAAACTAAAATAATGTTTAATTTACAATTAAAATTTTGAAGCTAGGGTGGAGTGGTAGCTGATAAGTCAGTTCACTTTATTAAGATTCAGATTGAGAATGACTGAAACTATTCTGTGTAACATTGTTATAACTAATTAATGTTGCTTCAGCCTGAATAATTAATTTGGTGCCGTTTACGACAGCTTCAGCACATTAAAAATGTAGACAAAAAACTGACCAAAACTTTAGGGTAGAAGGGGTAACTACTTTATTTCAGCGCACCATTCTCGTATATTGTGTGATCTTGATTTTATCGTTACCTTTTTATTCAATGTCGTGTTAAATAGTTTCCGTTGTGAGATGAGGTCTCCACTTGATTAGATGAATACTATATCTAGAGCCTCTCCTGGGAATTTCTGGGGTGGATTTTTCGGAATCGTGACAATTAATCTCATCCCCAATCCCGTAAAAATTTACGTGGAAATTAAAATAATAATATTATAAGTTATACAATTTATGACTTCGCTGACAATGCAACAGGTCAAGAATTCGGTAAATATGCATAATTTAAATAAATTTTAGAGACCGCTGAAGTCATTCTTGCAATTCAGCTCCCACCAGCCATATGGACGTAGGGTACCGAATGGATGCGACAACACAAATGCAACTGCTGCATCCGGACTGGCCGAGTCACGAGCGCTACCCTAACTATGGACGTTGTCCGAGCAACAGTTCTAAAAACCGCTTCCAATTTTAGTTCGCGCACCTAGATTTGTACAACATAACTTAAATATATTCATTCAATAAATACTGTGATGTATCTGGATGTAGCGATTGCGTGACGCGTCTATGTTGGCAAGAACAACGCTAGTCAAAATAATAAAAGATCGCCCGGCACTCGAGCGCGCTCTCTCGCATCTGAGCCGTTATTCGAAAAGCATATCTTGTAAATACCTTATATCTATATAGCTTGTAGAATAAATACTATTATCGCCACAATGGATAATTCTTGTGCTACCTTACCCCGCACAGAATATGGACTACAAGCAAGTAATATTGAAAGATATCCCACATAGAAGATATCACAAATTAACGCGGCTGGTATTCAGCCAGTGCAAAGGATATCACATATACATCTTCATTTAACCTACCGCCTATCACATGTTCATGTCTACATATTGTAACGTAATGCGCTGGCCCCGGTGGATCGAACGCCAGCGCATCACGCCACCGGCTTGGCTCAGCCTGTGGGTGTCTCTAGTGTAATGTATCAGAGTGCCTATCTTGGAAACACCTAATTTTCACATGAAATACATAATCTATTCACTATCACAACAAATACCCGACAACATATTAGCGCGATTTGAGTATTTTTATCTTCTTCACTTGTCACTTGTGAGGGTGTCCTAGTGTTAGTATGTAATGAATTTAACACTAATATTAAGGTTATTACAAGATTGAGAGGTTTCTTGAATGTTGAATGAATGATATGGCAGCCGTGCCAAAATGATTTCTCGCCATTGAGAGACGTCCATATTGTTACATAATCCATTTTTCCCATGCTGGTCCGCACAGTTCCCAGCTGAGATTCTCCTTCTAACTTTAACCAGGGGATGGGTCCATGATGCGTATGGATCGGAGACCTCAAACCTCCCGTATCCACCGCTTCTCAGAATTCCTTCTTCCAAATTGTCGGCAGACTCTCCGTCCGCCTTGTCGGCTCGAGTACAATTCCCTTCTTCTCTTTCCGCCTTCACACTTTTCCCACCTGCCACCACTCGGATCGGTAATGTACCGCTCGGTCTGCCGCGCAATTTTTTAAATGTCATAATATATTTCCTCATATATTTCAACACAATAACACGTAGCAATACAAAATAAAATAAGGGTATATATACTCACACAATCATCCATAATTATCTAACTTCCAAATTGAGGAAACGGAATACATATTTATAAAAGTATTCATAAATTTTTTGGAATCCCGGAAAGTTCTTTCCGGGTGAAAAAATCTATAAATCGAATTCTGGAGATAGGCCGGAATATGAAGACCCTAACTATATCATCTGAATTCAAATGGTTCACAAAACGTATGATGTTAGATAAACTAGAGATGAATTCACTTGTATGGAAAATTGAACAACTCAAAGGGAAAATTTGAAGGACCGAAGTCTGCAAGACGGTTCCAGGAGTACTTGACACCGCTTTTGGATCCACGCCACATTGCTACACCTCCTTGATCCAGATCTTCAAAATTACGATGATTTAAATATTTTTTAAATGAACTTGAACATAAGTTGAATATTCGATCCGAATATGTACCATTCAGCATTTCAAAACGAAAAGAAACTCACAAAGTTGCTGCATAAAAGCTGACTAAGAAATTCGAAATACAGCATTCAACATACATCTCGAAGAGTCTGAAAAATGCAAGATGGATATATCCTTGTAACAAAAATCAACAGGTGGTTAATAATTATTCAGTTATAAATATTGTTAGAGTTATCAAAATGTTGAACTTTATTTTAAATTGGAACTCAATTTCCTGTAAATAAATAAACTCTTAAAATTTCGACCACAGAATTGGTTAATTAATTTCATTTAATTGGTTAACACGAATGATACATTGTTGACCCATTTTATGATGTGAGGTATTTGTCATGTTCAGCCCAAAATACTTAATATTGATTACGTCATAAAAATAGCTGGGTGAGTCTGACGCGATTTTTGTTCACGGGTAATTATATGAATAAATTAGCATTCATTTTTAATAGTCGTGACATGTTTTAGTATAACTACTTGATTTGCTTAGCTTTTCAATCTTATCATAACTCATATTATGATTAGATTCTATAGCTTAACACTGACGTGACCATCTTATAATAAGGTCCCGAATAATTATTATAAAAACATCTCTAAATTTGAGTTTTTTGTTGTGTTCTTTTTATTTTCTATTGACTAAGTACTGTATGATAATTGTGGTAACTTTCATAGTACCACCAGAATCCCTCGGTGTTCTATCCTCGCTTTACTGTTAAGTTACTTGTAATAATAACTTGGTGTCCAGGTAACAATCGCACGTTTATTATACGAAGTATTTACAGTAATTTATAATTATACAATTAAGAGACAGACTAGTAATTAAGGAGAAGTGGCGATGGAAAGGGACCCGTTCCCCCAGAGACGGCCTCTTATAATCATTATCCCCCGCCATATACATGTGCCAAGTGACACTTCTCACAATAATAATTATCAGTAATAATAGAATATAAGGGATTTTTTATTACTGGAACTAAACTGTAAAAGATATACATTAAAACACTTGTTTTTTTTATTCAACTCGTTTAATTTACTTGAGACGCGTTTCACCTTGTAAGGTCATTATCAATCCTGAATAAAAATTGATTCAAGTACAATGTCAGACATTGTGGGGATTTTTTAGTGACCAGTCAACGACACTACCGCTTTCCCGAAACTGTTTTAGGAGCTAGTGCCCTCATATCTAAATAATAACGCATAATTACGACAGTTGTACACGTATTTACTGTGAGAGGTAACCCACCCAGGACCGTTCTATGAGCTGCAGCTCCCACATCAGTCCTTCTCATTTGCCGCCAGGTTGGCAGTTTTAATGCTAAAAGTCAACGGTATCATACAATACACGTTTACCATACAAAATACACCCCTCGCAAGATATCTCTTTATTATTAATTCAATATAATAGCGTGCATAAAAAAACAATATACAAATACAATATACAAAGATGAACAAATCTTATATCTTTTATGTTCTTTATGTTCTTCTTATTCACATATATACATCTACTCAAGTAAATATTATGTATTCAACAAAAAAAAATTGGTTTCTCTCAATTTTTTTTTTTATATATTCCGATGTTACTTGTGGTGATAGTGAATTACCGATGGTGAATTATTTTGTACAAACTGCACGTGTTTTTTTATAATTTATTTTGTGAAAGCTCATCAGGGCTTTAATCGGAGGAGGGGGAGGAGAGCGCGTCTAGGGATGCTGACGTTTATCCTGTCCCTTGGGACTCGGTACGTTGTTTACCCTAGATGGCGCGGAAGCGAGGATAGAATGTCCGAAGACTCTGGGCCATCCCTCTTCGGACGGAGGCCTGAATACGGAGGACGTTCTATCGGTTGTAGCGGAGGCGACCGGAGGAGGAGGGTCATCCGCGGCCGATATCTCCAACTGGAGGTAGCGGAGGGCTATCGGGTCAGCACAATAAGGGCTTTAGCCCCGACAACGCTGACTCCGAAAGCTCGAGGTGCCTCGGCATCAAGGCCAAGGCTGGCGACGTCCGTAAGGACCCGAGCAGGTGGGGCGCTCAGGAGGTCACCTTGTGACCAGTACCCACAGAGCATCATGAAGGATTGGAGGAGGGCGCCGTGGATCCGCCTTGCGGGGCGCTCGGAGGCTCCAGTCGCGGAAGGTGCTGAGGCTGTGCACAGCCTGTGCGTCTGTTAGACGCAGTAGCTTTGCCAGAAGCTGTTGAGTGTGTGGGCCGCTCAGGAGGGTGTTTTACACCCAGAGCTCACGGTGCAGTCAGAGTAGGGAGAAGGACTGCTGGTAGGTGGGGCACGCTGGCAATAAGGTATCCCGCCCGGATGGAGTCCGCGCGGTGATGGTGCCCAGACCTACGGAGCATCGAGGACGATGCTGAGGCTGATGACAGCCTGTGTGTCTGTGAGACACGAGCTCTGCAGGAGCTGTCGAGAGTGTGGGCCGCTCTGGTGGATACGCCTATCCAGCGTATCAAGAGCCCACGGAGCAGCCGGGAGTAGGGAGGAGGGCTGCTGGAGCAGGTGGGGCGCTCAGGTGGACGTATCACGCTCGGAGGGATACCGTTCGGTGACGGCTGTCCGGTACCCACACAGCATCAGGAGGGGTCGAGGGACGGCGCCGGGTACCGCGTGGCGGGGATCCAGGAGCCATTGACCCCGAGGATGGCTGGTTTAGATTAAGCCTAGATTTAGATTATTTGTATAATATAGTAACGCCCATCAGGTAGTTAATATAATATAAATAAAAGTAATAGGTCATCGTTCCTCTTCGTGAATCTACAACAATACTTTGGACACCCAACGCTTAATCTTTTCCTATCGGTTGTCCTTCATCATTGTGTGTGAAAGAAAAAATAATTAAATTGTAATAACCGCAATAAAGAAGACCCCTGGTATCGGCATGGATCCTTTACTTCTACATATAGAAATATTTCAATTGAGGTGGCTTGAACACGTCTTGCGAATGTCGGAGAAATAATTATCAAGAGGTAACCTCTTAGCCCTAACCAACTTAGTCTGGAGCTAACCTTTCCTAGAAGGAAGGTGGTATGTGGGTTAGCGCCAGACTAAGTTGAGATAAACAGTTATAGTTTATAAAGACAAATTAGAAAGATTTAATTGGTCATCAAGTACTAAAACAGCGCAAGTAAGTACCTTATTTAGACTTTAGACTTAACTTTTAAATTGTTCATGCGTTTATACATATTTTTTAGGCTCACCGGAATTCTGTTCTAAATGTAAATAATATTCCTTGACGATTCCAGAAGAGAAAAAAAATTATAAGTATTTTTTAAATCTCTAACTATAATAATAATACCCACACCGTAGTACCTATTTAATCGTCCATCCGTTTCATTATTTTCCACTTTAAAGGTTTCGCTGGAGGCTTGAAATTAAAATAATAAAATACACAATTTCACGAAGACTTTGTGCTTTTCCTGATTCTACGAATGAATTGTATCATATCTCTGTTTTCGAATGGGTGCTTCATCATACATTTTCTAAAATAAAATTTCGTATAACTCCACCCCTAAATAATTTAGCTTTCACGATATTTGCTGACGGTGGGGTAGTAATAATTCTACGTAAATCATTGGTTAATTATTACAATTTTTGTATTCTTAAACGTAAGTACTAGCATGAGTTTAGAATAATGATTTGATTATATGGTTTTTAGATTTTTATTCGAATTGATTTACAAGAAATCCAAAATTTTAATATTAGGTCGATGCATAATTATCTGCCGTTTTTTAGTGATGTTTTGTTTTTGGAAACTGACAATTAATTCGCATTAGCCTTAATATAATTGTTTAATAGGATTAGGAAATTATAAAGGCATCCACATATATATCACATTATGCTGTACCACTTGGAGAAGGGATAGAAAGCTGCCGAGTAATTTCACGATCTCAACGATTTTTTCGGCGAAGGATCGATTAGTGAAAGGGCATGCCGAGAGTGGTTTGTTCGCTTCAAAGCTGGTGATACCAACTTAGACGAAAAGTCAGGAAAGGGTCGATTTTCGGATTTTGATGACCAGACCCTTCTGTGAAAGCCGCGGCTGTGAAAGAAGACGAAAAATGCACTACTAGGACACTGGCTGAGAACTTCAAGGTCGACGATTACGAAATGATAATGATAATTTTGTACATAATATGTTTTGAGTTTGTTTGCGTTTTTGGTTATGTTACAATATATTTTTTTTAAAACTAACTTATTAATTTACCATCACGCGAGGTAGGCAGAGAGGATAGAGCGCCACTCTTCTGTCCTGACACACGATTCTTGCCCCATCCACATTCATACATTTTCTCATACAAGCTCGTCGATTATTGTGGCTTCTAACAGGACCATCTTCCAGTATCTGGTTTACCTGGTCATACCAAGTCTTCGGCGGACGTCCTCAATTTCTGGTGCTATTAACACTTGCGTCATATATCTTTCTTACCATTCTCTACTCATTCATCCGTTCCATACGATCAAGCCACCTTAGTGATCCTTTCGTAATCTTACTCACTATACTAAGATTAGCTTTACATTATTTCCTTATTTCTTCATTCTTTACTCTGTCATAACTGGAACTGACACTTCCATACATCAGTGTCAGTACCGAGACTCCATGGTGTACCGCTAGTTTTTCCTTGGTTCACAAGTTCCTATTAGCTATAATTCCATTCAAGGCGCTATTTACTTTGTTGTCAATATCGATATTTTTCTCTGTCTTTCCGTTTCTGTCTAATCCAAACATTTATTACCTACAAGTATTTAGTACGGTGTCTTGCTTTCCTCCTTCTCTATCCTTGTTGACATTCATAATAAGGTCGCTTTCCTTGCATACATCGTGCGTTCTACTCACTTGCCTCTGTAATTCTTGTTCATTATTTGCCATTAATACTGCGTCGTACAATAAACAGCATACAATCAAATCATCCATTTTTGCTCACGCATTCGCATAATTATACATATACAATTTTAAAAAACGGCGGATTATTATGTATTAACCTAATATTAATGTCATATAAAAACAATTTCAATCAATTGTTATATTTTGTATCGTATTTATGAACGTTAAAAATAACAATTGTCAAATACACAAAATTATTTGATGTGTGTATATTATTGGGTGTGATGAGATCAGAAAAGCTGTATGTGTTGTGAGCTGTCTCCAAGTAGCCTTCGCCATGGTTTAATGTGAGGATGAGGTAGGAATAATAAAAGGGGCATTAGTTGATTTACAAGATCACTACTTATGTATATGATAACACTGAATTTATTTTGTTCAGGACAATATAGTATACAATACTTCATAAATACAACTTTATTAAAAATGGTATACTATTCACTTTCTCAGCCTCATCAATTACGCAATATGTGCACGGGGCAGTACAACTCATACTTCAATGGATTCTCTAATTAAGGCTCAGAAATGGGTCATCGAGAGGCCATTTAGACATAACTCAGAAGAACTCTTTAAATCCTTTCAAGTTTTGGATATAAGACAACTGTTTACCAGAGCAATCTTAAGACTATTTTTTTATAAATTAACTTTACTTCCATGATTCGATGCAAAGAAAACTAGTAGCAAAGCCTTAGGATACTTTTCAGTGCCAAAAATGAATACCAAATTCGCTCAACGAACTTTCTTATTTTGTGCTCCGCGTATATTTAACAAATTGCCACTAGACCTTAGAGGGTCTAAAGTGATTAACGATTTTAAACCAAAAATAACAAAGTGGTTGCTTGATGTGGTTAGAAAGCAAAATTAAACTAATTTGTCATTTGTGCTAACCTAACTACCTACACATCTTTGTCTCCAACTATTGTGCATTACAGACAATAATATTGTTATAACGTTTTTATAACTTGTGATTGTACTTTTCTCACATAACTTTTATAACTTACTTTACAGTATATTTACTTACCTTACTATATAACGATTGTACCTTAACATTTACAACTTTTAAAAACTGTACAGATAATTGCTTTAGAACAGACCACGTCTAGTAAATTAATTACCTTTATTTTCATATGTACTATTTGTACTACAAATATATATATATATATATTAGTTGAATTTAGTATATGTACATAATAAAGGGGTTTAAAACTAAAACATTATTTTATTTTATTATAATGTCAAGCCACAGCGTGTTTGCTTTCTTTAATAACTATAGATTGTATGCAATAGTATTTAATGTAGATCTTGGATTGTCGGATGATATCGACTCAAGAGAAGAGTGAAGGGCATAGCCTCACGCATTGCCGGTGCGACTGAGTGGTGGCGTGCGCTCACTGGCTGCTTGATTACGTCTCCAGCAGATGCGTGAAATATTCTGAGATAAATTTTTCTGATAGCAGGAGGATCCTCTGAAGTCAATACAATATATTTAAGTACAATAACACTAACAAAATCTCCTCATTAGCCTACGTCCATCACTGTTGAATACTGATAAAAATGTATCTTAATGACCGCCTTTCCTCTATATCCCCTATCCATCACAATCAGCTGCTTGAGGAGCCTGTTTGGAGCAGTACCTAAAACGCCTTATAAAAGTACGTAACGTTGTGTTCCAAATTCGCTGGTGAGGGTGTAATATATAAAAGCAGATAAGCAATCGGCGGAGCGACCATTGGTGGCCACTGCGCCCAATAGTGGCCACTGCGAGGCCATTGGTGACCGCTGCGAGGTCAGGATCTCATCAGCTATCGCTCTATATTTTTTTCGTTTTAACAAAAGTAGAATGCGTATACGTAATATAATCTCAAATCAATATTTTTACTATTTTCAAACTAGGCTATGCTTGTGCTATGAAAATTGGATTAACTTGCTGGTCTCCTGGAATGAAGCGTGAATTCCCGACCACTAGATCAATAGGCCAGCGTCTTAACCATTAAACCAACACGCTACTCCTGCTTGCTTACTGGTAGGACCTGTGGACGGCCAGTGGCCGCTTCGCGGCCATTAGTGACCGCTACGTGGTCAGGGTCTCATCAGCTATCGCTGATTGCTTGCTAAAAGGCCCTGAGGACGGCTATTATGGCCACAGATTCTGTATTTCAATGATAGAGCTTTCCCTAAAACAAACCACACGTAAATAAAATCTCGATCTAATTAAAATTATTCTACCTATAAGTCAGCTGTCAAAACGACACAACTAAATTAATATCAATAAATATTTAATGTAATAATTATCAATTATAAAAACATGCAAATTATAAGTTCCAAATTTATAGTAAACGTAATCGTTTGACGTAATGAAATGGTAACATGTTTCCCCGGATAGGAAAAGGTCCAAGTTCGAATCCCGGCAACAATCAAACAATTTTTTGATAAATAGACTTTTTCTGTATATTTTGGATTAGTTTATTTTTATTTAATTATTATTTGTTAATTTTACATATAAAACTCACGTTGTTAAATACAAAATGTATTGTACAATCTTTTTTATGCTATTACAAACTCAATTACAAAGTAATTATTTTACTAACAAAGCAAATTATAATATTAGCGCTAGTATTTAATATAATAATAATATATGAAGGGACAATTTAATTTCACAGGTAATATATATTTCTACCTATTGCGGCACGTGCGTGGAATTGAAAATAACGTATCGATCGATCCCGATGCTGCGTTTGTATTCTGCTAATTCTAATTAGGATAAATATATATTTTCACTTTTGGAACGCGTGTTAAAAACAGAAATAAGATAATATTTCGCGAATGAAGAATTCATTTGGAGAAATTATTGCAAAATGAACAAAATCTGTCAACCGTCAACCGACAGAAAATACGAAAATAAAATAATAAGTATTTTAATAAAATTCGTGAATTATGTAATTAATATAATAAAAGCTCAATAATGTATCTGTTGTGTGACACTGAACTTAGGTAAAATCTTAATTTCTCGATACATGTAACATTTTTCTGCCACACTTGTTTTTTATGCTTTTTTCTGTGGAATTAAGCACTTGTACGTTTTTATAATTATAGTAATTGAAAAAATTAACTTGTATCTGTTTCTTCATCTTCTTCCTTTAAACCTGTTGATATGCTTTTCTTTGTGAGATTAGGCGCTTTTTTCAGATATGTATTGATATCAAAGCAGATTTGAAACTGCATTCTAACAAACTCCTTTGCATTATTATTTTTTTTAATAATGGCATTTTTTATGTTTATGATTCATGTATTGCCGATCGCCATCGATTAGATTAGCGATTTAGAGAATGGTTATTGTCTATTACCTCATATTACCCTTTTCCCTATACTCAAAACACGACCTTTATCTCTGGTGTTCTCTATGGTTTTGAATCAGTTGAAGTTTGATCTGAGCAGTATTGTGTACGGTAGACTGTGAAAACTGCGTGAATTATCGTTCTGTTGTATGAGGCTAATAGTGTACTATTGTGTGTTCGGTTTCTCATTGTACTTGCGACCTGTACATTTGTCTAACGTGCTTGTTATGTCACACTTCGTGCCATCACTAAAGTATGTGTTCAAGAGTACTTCGTGCCGAATAACGAAGTACATATTCTGAAGCAGAAGACCAGATACCTAAGGGAGTAACTCTCAGGTGGGTCGTGTTTCTTCCTGATTCTGGTTGGACGTTAGAGTTCTCCTATTCACTATTCCTGTCCCTATCTCTAATTTCTTTCACCTTTCTACACCCCGTTTACCCCAACCTCTTGTTCAGACATTTTCATAACAAACTTACATTTTTCAAGTACTTTAAATACATTGTTTTATTAGTTTAACTACATAAAACGTCTAACTACAATATAATCGCATCCAAAATTGTAATCAAATTCTCAAGCCCCCATTCGAAATATCAAAAATTCAACTCGTGGCTTAGATTTTTGAACGAATTTTTACAAACAAACAGCCTCTTCAGTCCGTCATTTTGAAACATAAAAACGATTCTCTCCCTTTCTCACGCGCGCCAACCGTCTGCGACACGATGTGATGATCGACGGAACAAACGGCGGAACGTCACGTCAGTGAGGCAGGGAACGGGGCTGACTGACCTGACGTCAGTCGTTAGCCTGAGCTCAAGGCTCTAAGGTTTCAAGGGATGAAATTACCCGTACCGGGTCTCAGAGAACAAGCACGCTTTTGAATACCGTCTACATGGCTGAGCGTGGAGTTTAGTGCGGAAGCAGTATGTGTGTTTTTCTGACAAAAATATGATATTTTTATTTATGAAAAGATACATTAATTTTTCAAACTTTGCTTTGTGACAAATAATTTTATTTTCTCTCTGAAAATTCTCTCGGGATGGCTAATAAAATTATTTATTTCCGTGTCACATTTTACTGTTACAATAATGTTTGAATTTAAAACTGGAACGAAATTAAAACTGACACTAATTTGTAGATATTCAAATTGAAAAAATTTATTATACTTAGAGTTCTATTTTGCCCACTTTCATTAATATTTTTATTAACGCTTTTTGCAAACGCTGGTTAGCGCTACCTGAAGGGTTACCTTATTCCATGGATAAACAAATAGAAAGCAAGACATTTTAATAGAAATACTACCTATAGCACCTAAAGCAAGACTTTCTGAGACATAATTTATGGAAAATTTCAATGCACTTTCTTTCAGTATCTAGTTTACTATACTAAGTATTTCGCAGACGTCGTCTATTTCGAGTGCCATTAACGTAGTTTCATTTAAAGTACTCTCCCCCCAACTGAATTCATTTGCTCCAACGCTTCTTCAATTATCAGAAACAAATACGAAGATAGACCCTTTTGAAATGTAACCCTTCAGGTGCATCGTCGTTTTATTTTTAGAGTTCTCTTTATATATATCTTTCTTACCATTATCTCCTTTATTCATATCAACATTAAGTCACCTAAATGATTATTTTTAATCCTCTTCACTATGCTAAGATTAGCTTTACATTCTCCTCTTCATTCATTCTTTACTCTATCATAAATGGGTTTGGAACAATCTCGTATACGCCTAAATTATCTAATTTTCACTGCATTCAGTATGCTTTCGTTTCATGTCTCACGTCATACTTCACTTTCATATATCAGTGTTTATTTATTTATTTATTGGATATAATACAGATATAAGTACATTGTTAGCATTAGACAATAAAATAAATGGTGACAAATAACGTACATATATCCTAACATATTTCACATGGACAAAAAAGCATAAAATTATGTATTTTTAAAAAAAAGTTATGAACATACAAACAAAAACAAGGAAAAATCATTTACATGTTGCATCGAAAAATATTGTTTATTATAGGTTTTTAAATATTGCTAATTAAATAGAAAAAGTTAAATACTCTGCCCTGTGTATTCTATCCAATAAACCTTTTTATACCTGTTCTTTTCTGGCCCACTTCTAACTAAGGATTTCGCCGACGTGGCACCAGATTATATTTTGACGTCAAGCTGTCAACACGTATGTTTATTTTAACGGTCAAGAGTACCGCTAGGACCACGAAAAAGAGGCGGTGTTCTTCAGTATCAGCAGCGCAGTGATATCTCTGTTCTTAACAACAAAAGTGCGAGTCAACCGGAGGTGAAACTTGACGTCTACCCAGGACCGAGATCAAAATAAGCCAGATCCATCTACCAATATTCTTTTCTTGTTCCAATTCGGGTTGCGTCATCTAACCATTAATTTTAATCGATACAGTCCACGGGATCTTATCCTACCTGGAAATGTAAATTTATTGTAGTGGATGAACAATTAAACTAGTTTCGGCAGATTTTTTACATGTTTAAATTGCTATTTGTCTGTTTTTTAAACTGATAAATTAGTTCAGTGTTGCTGCCGAGATAATTAAAATCTATAATTCAAAATTTGCATGAACTTATTTTAAACATTTTACAATTTAACAGTGTCTATATTATAATGAGGATTCCAGATGCTGGACGCGTATTCAAATTGTGGTCGGGTAAGAGTTTGTTATCAGTAGAATATATGTTTGAAGATGTAAGTGTTGGTACCAGGACTCCATTATGAACGTAGATCTTCTTTAATATTTTATTCTAAGAGATGAAAATACTCAGGTCCAATATAATATATTTGGTTTTTTAAGTAAAACACATCATTATTGTGAAGTTGCATTTTTTTCTGAACATAGTTCTATTGTATTTTAATACAAATTAATAATAAAAAATGTATTATTTATTTTTTGAGTTATAATACAATATGTTATATTATTGTTATTACGTATTGTTATAGCCTGCTACACTAGTATTTTACTGTATTATAGCAGCTGTGCTTTTCCGGTATAATAGTAAACAAAGTGTAATGTTCTACGCACAAAAAAATATATACAAAGAGTAAACCAAGATGCAATTAGACAGCATATAAATACATTGCAAAACTTAATTTAATGTTCAATATATTTAAAAATATATATATTATGTTAAATATATAAAAATTAAATGTATCAATTAGAAAGTTGAGAAAAGTCCCTGGTTCGAATCCCGGTAGCAACCAAAATATTTTTTCGATAAAATTGATTATATTTTTCTAATTGATATATTTCATTTGTATTAACATATTTGGTTTTGGAACAATCTTATTCATATGAGAAGTAGTTACACATCACAATTATAATATTTGCTTATGTTATTATTTATTCAAAAATAATTTTAAAAAAATAAATCACCACAAAATTTAGAGATGATAGTTCCTTGCTCACTCCCCAAGTGAGGACTCGACGTGTGGTAAAAAAAATATAAAATATAATTTTTCTAAGGTTGCTGCCCTACATATCCTGTGAACCAACCCTTCACCCTAATTAAAATTCCGCAGACGCTGCTCGGGAGCTTGCAAAAACATGTTACGTAAATATGGCTACGTTATTTTTTATCGGAGATGTTAAAAATGATTATTCACTGTAATGAAAAACATAATTACTTCGAGCAGAAGAAAAAAGTTCAAAAGAGTGCTGCGCCTCAAGTTAAGGCCTAAAAAAATATACGCGAAATAAAAAAGTGTGTCACTTACCGTCCCGTCACGTTTTCCTCACGGAAAGCGAAGCATAGAACGCCTCAGCACATTTTTCTTAATACCTGTCGAGCATTGCAAAAAAATATAGTTTTTACTTTATGCTTTTATTTGAACTGAAATGAAAAATATGATGCTTTTTCAAAATGATTTAATTTTACAGCTTTTAAATAAAGTATTTAAATAAAAATTAATATCCTTAAGAACTTACCTATAATTAAAATTAAAATCAATAGTACGACGTTACATGTTAACCGAATAATAACTTAATAATAATAATAAGTTTTCATTATTTGCCCGTAGATGGCAGTAGCATACAATAATGGTATCCCTGTTATATTCTACCTACTGCTACCTACTTACTACGGCTTATCAAAGTAGATGCAGTTTATACAAGTTACATATTATTACTGTATTTACTTCGAGTAAACATGTAAGGCCAACGGACGCGGTTACTTGGAAGCCCACTTGAGATTCCATGGGTCGGTGTTTAGGTTAACCAGCGTTGTCAAAAAAACTGTTACGACTAAAATCTTCCCTTAAAATAAAAAAATCATTAATTTTCTCTTGCAAAGTGTACAAAGGATGTACTTCTCCTTTAAATTCGTCACAACGCTGGTGCGAGAAGTATAATTTCCCAACATCTTAAAATTTGACGACGTTATTGTAGCATTTATCTCAATTTTTAATTTTGAGCACGTTCATACCGGCAGCCCCTTAAATCACAAAAATGTGTAAAATTTTTCAGTTGACGTTAATTTTGCATCAATACCATGTTTAAAATACATCAACTTTTATAAGGGTTTGTTGAAACACTCTCGGATTATCAACATCCACCGTGTGACGTCACATCTCTCGTACGTATCGGACAGTACTAACAACATTAGTACTAGAGCCATTCTACTTAATATGATCAACTTAAATAATAAATCAATAAAAAAAATGACTGTATGACAACAAAAGAAGCGAGAAAATGGAACTTCTAATCTATAATATAATATCATGGTATCAAGTAGGTAAAGATAGTGTGATATTTTCCAGTATAAGTCAATGCATCATAATGCTTCGTCAATGCTTTGTTATAAACGAGATTAAAACATTTCCAACAGATCAAACTCGTAGTGAATGTTATGTGTAACTTTGATAGGGCCGTTAAAAGTGGCATATTTATATATCTGATATTAAACACTATTCCGATGATATTTTTCATTGCAATGTTTATTTAAATATATATGTGTATTGATATAAAACTTTCATATAGCATTTTCGTGAACAAATACTAGCGGCATCATGCATTTATGTTGGTACGCGTTTTTCTTGAAACACTATGGACGCAACAGATGACGAATAAAGTAACAAATCTCATACTTTTTTTATTTATATAAATATTTTTAAAAATGTATGAAAAACATATTTTTACAACACTTACACATTCAGTTACATAAAAAAAACATACAGAAAGCATAAACAAAAATAATTATTATTGTAAGAGTATCTGCTTGGGACATATTTATTGCCATATAAATATATTAATTACTCGAACGAAATAATGCTCTGTGCCACCCTCCCCTTCTCTTTCCCATCCGACAACACTAGTTCAATAGAGTGGTGACCCTGCATCGGAACAGTTTGAATACTATCATAAAAAATCTGAGACTTCGCGTCTATACTTTGTGTCGTGGAATCTTTGAAGAAATAGTGTATGTAAAATTATTATACAGTCCACTTTTAGAGGTGCCAGCAGAATCTGATCGGTACCTTTTCCTTCCTGTCCTAGGTTTGTTCCGGCATCTATGCTTGTATCTAACAGTATCGACCCTACTATACTTACTCCTCCCGCCCTTGTATCCGAATAACTGGACACCAAACTATATTTAACTCAGTTATCATTTTACAACGAATGAAAGACACTGCACCTCTCGAAACTATAACTAGATGTAGTGGCAAAAACATTACCCAATGCGTAGTAGTTTGTTTAAAAATAAATGTGTGCGATGATGCCCCGCCAATAAGTATTTTTTTTATTTAAAAAAAAACATAGATGCGTGCACGAAATACGTGTCACATCAATATTCTTACAATTAAACTAAGCTAAACGCTTGTGCTATGAAAATGGGACTGACTGATGGACTCCCGGAACGAGGCTCGAACCTCTGACCACTAGATCACCAAGCGAGTATCGTAACCACTAAACCACAAGCACGTCTTAATCCTTAAAGAATAAGTATTTCAATAATGTTTTTCTATGCAACTTTAGTTGTAATTGCAATAGATACCTTGTTAATGAAAATTATATAACATAATGAGTTGTATATAAATATGTATTTGTGATATTTATGAATAATCCTCCTAGTTTATTTGTTTTTCTTCTTCTTCTTCTTCATCATCATTGTACGCCTAAGGTCGTAGTCACCCCCTTATCTTTGTGCACAACATGACTTCATTCCCTCCGATCTTGAGTCATTTTAATAGCAGCATTTTAAGAGGACCCTGTTTTCTTTAATTACTTAAGAACATTTAACAATGATATCAAATAAATTCAATCCCGAATAACTTAGATTGGCATCCAGTCGTTATTTTATCCTTGTAATATCCTGATCCAACTTGAGCGACAATAATCCTAGTTTCATTATGAAAAGATTACCGTTGTAATGCTTTCTTCATTATGTGGACTAGATGTGAAGTTTTCCAACCCCCAAAGTCTTTCAACCCTCTCAAAGTCTTCTGAAATACGTTTCTAACAATTTTTTTCTTTTGACTAAACAGTGTGTTCTGATACAGAGTCGTTACAACCAAAAATGTGAAATTATAAATGTACCCTACAAATAATTGAGGTTTTTATTTTGTGATTTCTTTCAATGTGTAATTTCATCGTGTTCGTGTTAATATCATTTTGTCGGTACCCCGGCAAAGCTGCGCAACACAATGTCAAAGCCTCCCAAAACATTGCCACGTCGACAAAGCCTCCCAAAACATTTCCGCGTCGACAAAACCGCGCAAAAGCGCATTTATTCTTATGTATTGTATTTTATATCCAATAATAATTAAAACATACTTATAACATGAAAAAATCATGAATTATACAAACCAAAAATTCATTTGAAAAAATTAAAACATACTGAATATATAGTTTAAATTTCACTAGCCTAACCTAACTTAATCTTAAATAAATAAAAAATACATTTTATTTAATTTAATTTTTTAGTTTTGCTCCCCACGGCATTGTCGGCGCGGCTTTGACGGGGTTGTTTCGCGCGGAAATTTCTTGGGGGGCTTTGTCGGCGCGGTATTGTCTTGCACGGCGTTATCGGGACACCCGTTTTGTCAATCGCATTTTAAGTATGTATTTTGGTAATATCGACTTCTATTTTATTATTAATTTCGCTTCAAATTGGGCTATCGAATTAGAGACGGAAAAAAAAACTTTTTTTAATGAGTTTCAAACTGGCGGTACAGCAACAGGTACTACTCGTAAACTAAACAATGCTTTTGGTATGAGTACTATTGAGGAACATGTGGTACAATGGTAGTTCCAAAAGCTCGGGCTGCAAGGTCGTGTACGTTACAACTGAAAGTGTTAGTCATTCGTTCTGGATCACTTAAAAAAACTAGGAAAATCAAAAAAGCTTCACTAATGAGTGCCTCACGAACTGAACCAAAATACTACCAATATATTGCAATTTCAACAACTTTAGACAAAATACAGTACTTTACAATGTATATTTTGCGATTTCATTAACTCCAGAACTCCTAAACTACTGTAATAAATAAACTGGCAATTAATTAGCAAAAATAAATCGATTCTAATGGAGCTTATTTCGATTAATAAAGTTAATTATAACTGAGAAAAATGTATTTGAATTTAAAGATCATATACCGTAATAGTTTTTCATCAACCTATTAATTCCAAAAGTAAGTTTAAATTGCAAATCTTAGTTAGAAAAAGAAGAAAAGGGAAAAGGAAAACATCATGGTTGTAGAATCCGATGTAATGGTTTGGCCAATGTATCGCAGAGATGGATGGATATAAATGAAACAATGTTATTACTCTACTTGAATTTTTTTAGCACTACTCGTGTTACTGTTTACTCGAAACTCGAGTAATGCTAATAAACTTAAGTAGAATTATAACATTGTTTCATTTATATCCATCCATTATGATGAAATTCTACAAAGTTAATGCCGATTCTATTAATAATGTAAAACAAAGTGATAAGATTTCCAATATTATAATTATATTCTCCAAAAGTTTCATTGATATTTTGCTTTGTATCTTAATGTGTGGAATGCTCAAACGCCGTTAAATAGAAAGAAACCAACCCACAAACGATCCATCTCAGATAATTACCATCAATGCCTGAGTTGTATCTGCTCATCATTCTAGCTCAACCATTGTCAATGTCTGTAAATTAAAGTCGAAACTCTTCATATAATTCGCGGATTTAAAATGTTTGAATTTGAATAATTGTATGTAAATTCTCGACCGCATTTTTTACATAACAGAGTAAAACATTTATAAAAGAATTTGGGTTCATTCACTCAAAAATAATTTTAAAATAATCTTGGATATTTCCCATATAATTTTATCACTAATACTTAGACGTAATTCTAATTCCGCCATTGGCATTGAAATGTTTATGAATTATACAATCGATTTTATTTATTATTTTTCATGACAAAGTTAACAATTTCTAGAAAGGTTTTGTTTCATTACTTCAAAAATGTTTTTTTGTTTATTTTTATATATTATATGTATTCACATATTTTTTAAATTCTTGACAGATATGTAAGTAACTAGTTTCTGATGGAATAGGCCTGTATTCTACCAGCTTTCAAATTTTACACTATATAATACAGAAAGTGTAAAAGTGTAAGTAAGAATCCAATCTATATATTTCTATGTAAATGAGCAATTTCTAAGAGACGCCTTTCAATAATAATTCATATTTTTGCGTTTTTTATGAAAATGCTAAATACCTTGACTGATCTCAAAATATATATATATAGATATGATCTAGATAATTCAATAAATTATTTAATTTTTGATTGATAGATTCAAGTGAAAACACACATAATATTCCATTCCACAATATTAATTTGAAGAAACGTGGATAAAACTCTAGATTCTTTTTTTTTGGCAGCTTGTCTCGAATGCGAAAAAATCATCTGTCGTCTCTTTCTATTAAAATCTTCTCTCTGGAAAGATTTACGTAACAAATAACTTATTTTAGTACTCAGGTTATATTATAAGAATCTTAACTATTAGTCTCATCTTGAAATAGTTTGTAATTCGTGCAGAATTTCTCGGATTTCAAACTGAAAAAATGAAAATGATTCTTAAAGTAAGAATCATTTTCTCGTAACCTCATAACAATATATTGTAACTCAAACCTTTTTAATTTCAAAGAAAATATACCTTAAACTACTTTTCAATACATCCCCGTTGACGTCCAAACATTTTTAAGACCGAGCTTGACAACCCCCTCGTTGAAGAAGTATATTAACCAGTAATTGATATTTTTAAATAAAAATCTTAAAAATAACAAACACATTTTGAAAAAAACACAAAATTCCATACGATCATCTTAAAATACGTATCTCCTTATCTCTTCCATCTTAATTTTATTCATATTTAATAAACCCGTTGATTTTTTCTTTTTAAACATAAATTGGAAGGAAATAAATCATCGTAGAACTGATAATCAAGCCTGCTTACTTTACACAGATATAATCTATCTACCCCTACATATAATGCATATCTCATATCTACGCCTACATATAATGCAGTATAGGATAGCTACGTGACAAACTCTTTATTTAAGGGATCTTTTTTGATCCTCGGTGGAGCCTCTAAGTTGACCCCGAAGAACGGAGCCGCCAAACTGCTGAACTGAATAAATTTCATTATTTGTCTTGTCATTCTTATTTTCAACATTCCTCCCTGAGCACAGAGAGTATGCTATTACTTTCATTTATTTATTATATTTTAGATTTATTTATTAAATTTACCCGAAATGGAAAAACGGATCAGAATATTGAGTGCTTTAGATGGGTTACTGAGAATGTGAACCTCTCAGGAGATTTTCGTCTCGCGACTCACAAATATTATTACTAACAGTTATGTGTAACAGCGAATTTTGAAATAGCAAAAGAAGTATACAATCAAACTGAAAGTCAGTGGCGTATAAAAATAATAATAACATTGGATAATTTATTTAGCGCCATTTTTTAAAAATGTTACCCCAAACGCGTATAGTCCCTGATATGATATATTCAACCAATGCATAAATGTAATTATTGTGTATAGAATTTGCTCGTTTAAGTATTATTTTTCAGGTGCTGATTTTTTAATCTTCATAATATTTTAACTAACTGATACTGATTATAAAGAAATACGTGAGGTTATGTGTTATGAATGTACTCCGACAATAAAAAATCGATATGTTGTTTCACCTTAAATTTATTCCAGAGAAATGGTTATAAAATATTTATCGGCCCCTTAAATAGGCAGAATCTCTGCCTACGTTCTATTTACTGGGGATGGTGGGCAAAACATGTATAAAGATACGTGTTTTCGCATTAGAAATAACGTGGGAGTTAGTCGCATGTATGACTTGCAGGTGTTCTTTTTTTCCGTTAAATGCGGCACATAAGAAATATTGTACATGGGACTTTACATATGTATTTCTTAATTTGTAGGTAGATGCACGTACATGAATCCTCGGTTATTCACGTTCGTAACCATTGACGCAAGTCGAATATTACCTTTTTCTTCCTTTCCGTCGTTCCTATTATCCTTGGACATACCTGTTCCATTCTGGCTAACTTGTACCTAGGGATTTCTGCCGATCAGGGGAAGTGCAGTTTGAAAGCAAATGTGTCAATACGTTTTTGTCCGTCAAGAGTATCGCCGTTGCAAGTTAAATCCGGACCACGAAAAACCTGCTTTCGACAGCATCCCGAAGTGCCACGAGATTTTACTTTTCCACCAAAACAGTGTGAGTCAACAGGAGGTATAACTTGGCGTCCAACCCAGGACTGAGATAAAGGCAGGCCAGATCTTTTTTCAAGTATCCTTTTCTTAATCCAATTCGGGTTGCATCAACTCAACATAACCAGCGTAGATTACAGTCCACGGGATCTATTTCCACCAGTAACAGTAATGTTGGTTAAATAAATATTCAAAGCATAATTATTATTATATTATTCACATATCTTAGACAAATACTCTAAAGTAACTTATTTGCCAGAAATTAAACACAATTATATACCGTTTATAGATACAATTCACATCTGCTGAATACACTAGAAACGTAACAATATTTGCTGGTTTTTGCATTCAGGGTCTTGTGTGTAAAGTTTTCTGGGATACTTTTCCATGGATATTGGCAGTCGGATCGAAGATTCCGCACAGTTTGTTATCTGTCAATAGATGGAATATACACATAACACAACACAATTTGTAGCAACATTCTCTGACGCGGTATTGCCACGAAACACAGACCCACCCTACTTTCGATATGGTATTGCAAGCCAATACTTAACTACAAATATCATCAACACGGATGCATAGAACCTTTCAACGTCGACTGAACTCTCAATAAATAACTTGTAAAAATAAAAATAATACTTAAGTGTACTTTATTGTAATTTATTATATTTACCCCGTAAGTATTATAATTTAATAAGGTGGTACTATATATAAAGGTCACGCCTAGTTAATTTAACCAATTGTAACTTCCAGTTAATTACATACAGGATTTTTTATTAGTCTTTTTATATTGATATTAATTCGTGGCATGAAAGGGTTAATATAAAACACAACTGATGTTTATTACAATAAGGCAGTTTGTAAAAGTGTCAGAGCGATTAATTGTCTAGGCCGCATGTTGAGTATTCAGAGTATCGTAGACTTTTATGAATTGGAAAATATCGGTCAAGAAGGTCGGATACACGAGGGAGAATATCCCAGAAAACTCTTCATAGAATACAATTTAAGTAGGCAAACGTATGTGTTAATTGAGTATATGATTGGTCCTGATAAAAATATATATATGTGTGTATATAAATGTACCAGTAATGCCGAGGTAAGTTTGTAAAATACACTAAAGAAAGATTTATCGAGACGGTTCGGGCAAGTGAAGTGAATGATTTATGAGTGGATTATCAGATAAATGGATTGGATTACAGGTGACCACATAAGACCCGGCGTGACCACAAACTGAGAACCTTTGATTGATGAGGAATACCATTTTACCTCTTGGTTCTCTTTGCCTTACATCTATGGAATATGGTAATACCAATTTTATTTAAGTATTTATATTAATTGACTTAGAAAACATTTATAGAACAGTTAAAAAAAATATCGGTAATTATGGTAATGGCACGGTAAAGCATTATCTGAAACCGAAAAAAAGTGGTAGAGACATGGGAAGATCTTTATCCAACAATAGATTGGTAATGATGATACAAAAAAATGTGCAGTCTTCAAATCAATTATCAATGCACACAGTACACGACGTCAATGAGGCAGTGAAGTCATTTTTTATTTTTTTTATTTCTTATTTGCAAAACTGAATGATTTTTTCGATATCTTGAAATATGGCAAAGTTACAGATGTTCAAAGTTGCGTGTTTTAAAAATGATCGGTTTACACCGCTATATCGTGTGACGTCACATCTTCCGCGTCAACAAGTCGACACTAACGTGCGAATACTATTGTAGTGACGTCACATCTCTCGTATGTACGAGAGATGAGATAATTTGAACGCCAATATCTCCGAAAGTATTGCATATTTAAAAAAAATTCAAAAAGCATGGGGAGTCCGAATTTTTTTTAGCTCCACTGCCTCATTACAAATCCTTACCGTACATGAATCATAATGAAAAAATACGTATTTTAAAGAGAACACATTGTTATTGTGAAATTGTAATTTTGTTAGAATATAGTTCTGTGATATTTAATACAAATTAAATGCGTCAATTAATAAGATATACATACAGACAAAATCAATTTATCAAAAACATATTTTATCTGCCACCGGGAATTGAACTATATAACAAAATATTTTTTCTATAAATTAAGATTATCTGTATGTTTATTTTAAATATGAATTAAATATTTTAATTAAAAAGATATACATATAAAATCAATTGTATATAGAAAAATATTGTTGTTGCGCCACCGGGATTCGAACCTGCATCTACTATCAGATAACTCAAAGATATTTGAGATTCTGTAAAAATAAGGTAGATGGCTCTTTCAAATAATGGAACGATTAAATGTATTAATATCAAAAAGGTAACATACAGGTTCGAAAATTTGTCGCTAAAAATATTGTCGCTGTAGCATAGTTGGATAATACACCTTCCCAGGTTCGAATCCCAGTGGCGCAACAACAATATTTTTCGATAAAATTGATTTTATATTTGTATATTTCTAATTAATATATTTAATTAATATTTAAAATATCACAGACCGTCTGTTCTGAATAATTACAACTTCACAATAAGAATGTGTTCTCCTAATAAGTATGTATATTTTTTAAATGATGCATTTAATTTGTATTAAGAAATGTGCGAACAAAAACTTCACTCATCAATTCAATTGAAAATGCTAATCGCATAAATTACAATCTACTAAAACTGTTCTGTGGTGAATACATATTTCGCATTACATTAAGTATTATAGACACAACAAAATTACTCATTTAAGTACATAAAAGATTCGCAGAGTAAATCCTTTGATCAAATGCAGAGAATTAATGTTCTTAATGACTACAAAGAGATCAATGAATCCATCTAGCTGAGGTGCCCTTGTCTCAAGAAATGAGGGGTGCAAATAAAGGGTGAGGCTCGAGGGAGAATCTAACATGTCGACACTAACCATAATTTTGAAGCATTATCAAAAACAAAAGGAAGAAACATAAAAGCCCGGGTAGTTAAAACTCTGGCATTCTACAAACATACTAAAAATACATGTGGTTCGGAATGAAAAAGGCCCTTAACAATATGCATGTAAATAATTGTTTCATATTTTGGACATGTTGCTTAAAATGGAGAAATTACTGATAACGGGGAACGAACAAAGACAAACAGCAAAAGATAAATCTCCAATAAAATAAACAGGCATCCGAGAATTAAGCGGTCTCGCTACACGTAAACAAGGCCTGGAATCACGAAAGGTGGAGACAAGCAGTTCATACTTTAGAAGCACACCAAAAAATTACTATATTCAAACATGGGTACACCGGCTGAAAGAAAGAAACATTAAAAGTGTGAAGAACATAAATAAAATTTGATGTTAATTGTTATACAGAGAAGAACAATTTAGCAATTTCTAGGATGTGCACCACATACGGGCAAAAAAGCACACAAACTGTTTATTTATTTCCCGAAATATATAAAAAAATATTGAGCAACACAGACAGTTCAAAGGCGTAATAAAATTCTAGTCATTAATCTCAGATCGAACGTATGTTCATAGCATGGTCACCCCTTCAATATGAACACACGCAGAGTCAAGACTTCAGATCTAACACCAGTGTATAAGCAGCCTGTGCGTGTATGTGTATGTTTCACCAACCTGGAATATCTGTCATTAAATGAATTGCTTAAACTGAATTGTAACTGTATAATAAATATAAACTTGTTGAAAACAAACGTGTATTACCTTCACAAATTTAAGGTAGGTATTGTCTTATATATTCCTCGTGCTTAAATATTGCATCATTTCCTTTTTCCTTTAGTTATTTATTGTTTTTATTTTCGTTTCATCTTTCTTTAATTATTCCAAATATATATGTTCTAAACCAGTTATGTATAATATGAATATTGATTAACAATGTAAAATGTTTACCTCAACATGAGCGAAACCCAGTGAGGCAGCACAAAATACCTTATGAGATAAATAAATAAATACAAGTTGATGAAAAAACTTGGTTCTTGAATAATAATATTCTTCTAACACGTCGGTTGCTTCTGACTGAAGAGAGTGGTCTTAATGAACTCACGTCCTTTTGACAAAACTTTTCCACTTTTCTCGTCATCCTACAGATCTGAAGGATCTCATCAGAGAAGTGCCTTGATTGTTTCAATTGGTCAGTCTAACGGATAGGGAATTCAACTATTTCTCTGTCCTTTTACGAAACTCATTAAAATAAGTTTCTCTAAGAATTCCTTGCAAGATGACCAAAAATTGAAGAATTCACTTTAAGCAAATGGTTGAGAGTCCATTGTAGATGTATAGTTTTTTATGACATATTTCCATGGTATGTGTAGCACATGTTATCAACATATTCCGCATTTGTCCCTTATATGTGTCTTTTTTTATTTGAGGTCTTCACGGATTGAGTATAATGTAAGAAATGAAGTTTCTTGGTTATCCCGCATCTGTCAGTTCTAAAAAGGACCACTGTTGACCAACGTAATAGGTAAATCTAATTACCCATCTTCAGATTATGCTTTATTGACGAAGTGTCACTCTGAAATGATCGTGAAACACTGATTTTCAGGCCGGCATATCAGCGCTGAGTGAAATTTGCCCGATATGTTGGGACAACAATGCTTATAACTGTATTACATATTTTATTTTGCTTGTATGATGACTTGTATTTGTATTAATTGTTGTTAATACTTTAGAATTGAAACATTAAAATGCGTGAATTTCGTCTTCTACAACCCTGGCCGCTCGACAACACGAACGAGCATTTTGAAATTTACTCACGCAAAATTGTATTTATCAGATCAACATTATCAATTTCATCAACGGGCATTGTTTTTGCGTGGGCGCCAGTTTTCATTTTGTGCCAACAGAAAATTTAAAACATTCTTTGAACACTTTTTTTTTATTAAAAAAAATTTTTGATGAGTCAGTATCGGGATACTTTTTTATCACAATACCTTTATTTAATCAATTATTTTCTTGTCCGGTTATTGAAAGTTAGCGATCATTATGTTATTTACTGCAGCTCGATATTGTTGGTATGATGTATACTTCCCAAACCATTTCCTTAGATTCTTCAGATTGATGTCTAATTAATCATTGCTAGTAATTTTAGATGCAGAATATGATATTATTATTTTAAGAATTTATTTTTCCTTTCGCTACGGATTATCGCATTGTCATTAGTGAAGGACTATAGCCTCCACCCTTGTTACCTATAAAGCAGCTGTACGCTTCCACCCCACTCAAGATACTGGCTGCGTGCAACGTTCTTCACGCGTCAGCCAGCGCCTTAGGTGGGCCAAGCCACTCACTTCACTTCACGTACTGACCCACGTCGCAGCGGCAGTTTTCGAGGCGTCTCCCATCATTGATATATAGTTCACGCGCTCAACTTTTATAATAAGTTTGATTCAATTAATTCAGTTCCAAGAGTAACTAATTTAAATCCATAATACATGCCTGCTAATTACATATCAGTATTCCAAATATTCCATACGCTTTGCGATACGAACACGACGATGGTAGCGGTTGATCTACGGGGCAACCGTATCCTAACATCTTAAACCTTCTATACGCTCAATCTAAGTATAATATAATCCCCTATAACCATATCAAGACAGTTTTTGTTTTAAAAGTCGTCTATAGATCCACATCTCAAACGTTTAATTCTGCGCTCCAGTATAGTCAAACAGTCTCCCTGATTTTCTATCTGGCTCTGGATTGGTACGGACTCCGTTTCCACCGCGATAATTCTAACAGTAGACTACAAGAAACCGTTGTAATTTAACATAAATAAATTCAGTGTAGATCGTAAGTACTCGTTTCTATTGTATTTACCTTTTATCTTACACGGTACTAAGAAACAAACTCAGCGATATGCCTGTACGGACACTGAATGGTGACTAGACATGGAGGTAAGATACCATCTATACCAGGTTAATCTTGTTACATGACCAAAGTATGGAAGTATTCTATTTTTGCATATTATATAGTCTTTCTTTAGTGCAGAGTTTCTGAAGAAAGGAGACCTTTGTTTTTTTTAATGAGGAATATATTTAATCAGCGGGCACCCCAGTTAAATTTGTCAGGAAAATTATAAAACTTCATGACATTTTTATATACTGCCCTTTTTACCTTATTATTACTGTCAATAATAATAAGAGCCTTTATATACAATGCGGCTCCAGACTTCTTATTCTGGGCCATCATTCAGAGACAGAACATGAAGCTCCACATGTTCCTCCTCACATTGTCGGTTCACCTTAGTTTGAGTCTACCGAGAGGTTGTCGTCCATTTGGGACCTTTCAACAAATACGGCTAACAGCACGTTCCGTATTCATGCACTCTGTGTTCTGCTCATCTTATCCTCAGCGATTTTACCACTCCTACTTACAATTGAAGAGTGTAAACAACAAAGATTGAGGAGGCAATTTTGATCATTATTGAAGTAGGATTATGATAAAATGCTTTTTAAAATTAATTTATTATTTAAATACAGCTTAACTTGATAGATTCACAAACTCATATATGCTTTACATGACGTTACACTACTTTTTGGTTTTTATTTGGATGGAGAAAATGTTTTCTTGTCTCTCCTGAAAAATTGTGTTCTCTGCATTTACAACCTTTGTTATTTAGGTATATGTATTTTATTAATTATTTTTAAAACCAGTACTAGAATGGATGCAAAAAACATGCATAAGACGGTTTTCAAAATATAATTATTTTTATAATTACCCTTTCTATCGAGAACTATAAAACTTAAGTACCTAGAAACTGCATATTTTTGTAGTATTCTTCAAACATAAAATCAGCAAATTGTGATGGAAAATTTAAAAAAAATTCCAGGTGTTAATTATATTGTGTGGTACTTCTGAGTATCGTCAAACTTTACACGACATAAATAAAAAATATAGCATAGTACAAAACATATGAAATAAACATTAAAATAATGGTTGAAAATTTAAGAAAAAAAAACAAGGTATATATATATATATATTATTAATAATATTTTGTATGTATTGTCGGATATTACATGATATAAACAAAATAAATAAAAAACATGGTATTATTTTTACTGTCTTCTAATGTTTAACAGTACCTGTAAGTACCGTCTATGTATTTAGAATTTTTTTTTTAAATTTACAATGTTTGCATGCATGAAAATCATGTCACAATACTATAAAAACTATAATAAAGGATTTTAAAAAATCACATTTACCTGGTATTACAATTTCTCTCAAAATAACTAATAATAATCACAAGGAACAAACCTAACGCATCAAACCCAAACCTCATAATAATGCGCAACTGACATTTCACCCACTGCAATGTTGACACGATAAAAAATAACTAATAGAAAGGGCTAATTTTCAAATTTCTGACGATTATTTTACTATTTTAAAAAATGATACCAAAAGGTGACAAATTTCAAATGAAATTAACACTTAGATTCAATGAAATTTATCAATTTTTCTACATGCGACACTTCGGAATTTTATATATAAGATGATGTTATGATTTCAGCATATTAAACCATAATTTTTTTAAATAATTCTATTGTGTTATTTTATATAACTTCTCGTAATTTAAATTTAAATCGAATATTAAATGTAGTTGGTATTTGTGAATTACTTTTGTTCGGATGTCTAAAAAATTACGCACAAAACAAAACAATAATAAATTGAATTTTCAAAGAAATGTTGTTTGAGCGTGGCCTTTGACTATTAAACATAGTAAATTAAAAGTCAGAAAAGAAACATTTCTAAAGATAAATGTTTTAAGCTATGTTAAGAAACTTGAACGCTATTCCTGTACATTGAATAGAATGAAATATTTCAGTGGAATTTTGTGACTGGTTTTCATATTTACCCGAGAATTACCAGAGACGAGGACGGCGTCGTGAAACCAGCACTTCCTTGGGTAAATAGTATTCTCTAGGATTAAGTTTACTCTATGACCGTTGCCCGGTTTCCTCATACCCGCTTACATTTTCACAGGATTATTCTCAAGTTGTCGGAGAGGCTGTGAGATATCATAATATTTGAAGAGGTTCAATGACATTTCCTTATTCAAAGTTTTTTTACTTGTTAAATACAGCCTAGTTTTAAATACTGCTGATTAAATTACAGTATTCATATTAAATACCCAATAATATAAAAACATTAATATTATAAGAATATGTGTATATATTGTGTATAAAACATTGTGATCTCGTGATACCTTTTCATTTCTTTAACAAATTAATGGATATTCATATTTTTTTGTTTAATTAATCCACATTATTAATAATAGAATATAAACTAGCAGATAAGCAATCAGCTTACTTTATGGCCAATAGTGGCTGCTACGCGGCCATTGGCGGTCAGGGTATTAGTAGAATCTATATTTCAATGCGGAAATCTCTACATTCTTGAAAAATACGAACAAAAAATTCTGAAACAAACCATAGAGTGCGACGTGTTATAACCATGAGACATAGATGAGATGAGATGACAGGATGCTATTCTTATCTATGACAGTACTTTATCAAGTACTTTGCAGCCTACCGAAGCAAATGACACTGTCAAAGTTGCCACGGCCGCCACATCTAAAAAGTCATAGATATAGACGGGAAAGCGTAATATCATTATTGATATATTTTTAAATACATTGTAAATAGGTTACATTATGATCTGAAAATGTGCAACGTGATCTTGAAGTATCAATTCGTCTATATTTTACGTAGATATTTTATTATTTATTGAACCAAGGTATGAATATTAATTTTTAACATGTGCATATATACAATTTACAGAAATAAATTAATTAGCATAAATAACATTACTATGACGAAAAAATATTAGCAAACAAATATTTTAAATCTAAATAGGAAAATGAAAAGGGTAATAATGGAAGATGAAATAGCTAATACATAATTTCATCTATATGGCAATAATGAATCAATTTGGATAATATGTCGGTGCATCAGTTGGTCTCTCAGATTTCCAAACAAAATACAACAGACAGTGATTCAATCAATATAAGTTTTATATTGTTATTTAGTGTATTCTAACTGATTTTTATGTACACACTCTAAATATGGTGAGATGTGTGAGATGGTGGCAAACGGTGGAAGGTTAATCACTTTAATGTGGGTGTAATTATGATTTTCGCAGCATTCAGCTGCACCGATCACTGATCAAAACGAATCACCACAGATTAAAATTTGTATTACCATTTTTGCTAAGGATGGACTATGAACTTTGTATCGGCGCACGAAAATAATTATGTTTCCACTAAACAAGGCTTAATATCGTAAAGAGTGGAGGCGAGCAGTTCAAACTGAGGGTGCAGAATAGAAGACCACCATTTACAGTCCTGAGCACGTCAATTGTGAGATAGATATTAAAAAATAATTAACAAGTCCTTTATATAAAGAACAGACTCTGGCTGTCTCATCAAGAAACAACATTTATCAAATTCGCATAACCAGTCATTTATTACAGCTAGCCGCGAGGGCGGCGAAAAGTTTTTCAATATATCCCGCAGTAAATTTTTAAGCTGGAAAATCCAGCCTCGCGGCGGTGCCCCGTAAATCTTTTCAACTACCGCGGTCCATATCTCCTCCCGCTCTGCTCCCACCTCCGCGCGTAGTTGCACACCACACGTTGGCTTCTTCAGGCAGTAAGCGTCGTGGCTACGACTGTTGTCCCATGACTCATTCCAAGTGTTGTGAATAAACAAGGCAACGTCGCGAAATATCCCAACGCAGGTAAGTGGGGGAATCTCTGGAAAATATCTACGAATAATTCTTCACCGCAGCGTTCTTACAGCATCTTGACGTGCTCTCGCATGTTATGTGACTACGTATGGTGTTCTCAAACCATCGAATGGCCGTATCAAAGAATAGTCCTGTATTGTGACATTTAAGTTTATCCATTCAAACGTGTAATACATACTTATCAAAAATCAAATTCGCATTATTCACTTTTAATGCTAAACACTGTCACATGTCACGTGATTAATTTTCGTTGACCTTGGAACCTACGCACTTGTGTACGGTGGTTTTAAATATATTGTTAATTTTCACAATTTTCAATTTGTATCGTACTCCATTTTTATTTTTTACAGTGTTTTTAATTTCTTTTTAATTTTTCAAGTAAAATATACACACACATAAATATATATAGCGTATACAGAAAAGAGACACAATTAAAAAAATGCAAAATTGAGTTAATTATGAAAAACATCTCAGAATGTAGTTCTTCGTGGAACAAAAATTAGAAGCCTAACATTAAAAATAACTCCTAGAGAACAGAGACTTCTTAGCGATAACACCCATCTCCTTTTGTGGATAAACTAGGGATTCTGAAGTCTTAGGTTTTTTCAATTCCCGGGGTATTCCTGGGACTCCAGACTTTTATTATTTTCACTATAAACGACGATATTAAAATACCTTATATTCATTCGTTCATTCATCCATAGTTAGGCTGAAGCGAGCACCCAACTCTTTAAGATTATTTATTTTGCTAATAATCTCTTTTTTTTATCTTCGTAAAAATTTGGCTATTTGGCTAAAGTCAAAATACAAACTGGTACTTTCAACAAATAAAATCGAGGAGAATTCTTTTAAATTATTCTAGAAATAACACGTGCATCGTATTTGTAATTAAATTGCGAAAAGAAACGAGAGTAAATACTTCAAAATGTTTTTTTTTCGTTGTGATATTTTACAAATTACGACGAAAGCTTTTACTACAAAGACAATATAATCTCTCGTTACATTAAATCATTATCTGTCTCCTTAAAAATATTTTTGTTGATCGGTAAATATGAAAGAATTTTTTTTTATCACTGCCGAGTGCCGACGCAACGTGACAAAGACAATCGAGTCATTTTTCCGATCCTTCCGCTTTGTTACCAGCTTGTATACAAACCGAGCATAGGTTGTTTTCGACTATGAAGATTTTATTTTGAGAAAATAAATGTAGGTTATATTAAATAAAATTTAAATCGGGAAGTCTTGAGTCCTGGATTATTTTTTTTTTAATTCCCGGGACTCGAGATAGCAAAAAATCTTTGAATTCTCGGGTTGTCTCGACCTACCGTACAAAAATATAAATAAACATATTCCTTCGTTTTAAAGAGATCACACTACTATTATAAAGTTGCAAGTTTTCAGAACATGGTGTTGTGCTATTGTAATACAAATTAAATATATCAATTATAAACATGTACAGATAAAATCAATTTATCGAAAAAATATTTTGTTGACACCGGGATTCGAAGCAGGAACCCTTCCTATCCGGGGAAGTACATTGACAATTACGCTATGTCAACATAGTAAATTAACGACAAATTTTCAAACTTATATGTTTCATTTTCAAATTAATACATCTGTTATTCCATTTTTGATTGTAATTGTTCCGTACAGGAATCAAGAATGTAGATAAGGGTGGTTTGCAAATCTCAGCTTCTCTCAACCGGCGATGTATGAGGTCGAAAGAAATGAAATACAAAAGATGTTCAATATAGGCACACTGCAGCGGCAAAATCGAGAATGTCTTCCGCCAGCAGAATACTCTGTTTTTATTCAAATTCATAACAATACATGCAGTCATATTTGCTAGTACCTACACGGCGACAGGCCGCCGCTTGTGACGTTTTACTAAGACGTCATTGTTTTCCAAAAATCTATCCCACGGGTTTTTTGGCGCTACGCCGTTGATTACACCTTTAAATTATTGTGATGTCCTTGAAATGGTGGGATGGTGTGTGTTTGTGTATATGTATGCCGCCGGTGCGGGTATGTGTGGCTATAAAGATGGCGCGCAGGAGTGCGCGCATCTCTTTTATCTACAGCGTCTTATCGTATCTTATCATATCAATTATATGGCGCCCATTCGCGAGTAATTCTGTGCGATACAGCAATCTACTTCATATTTACATATTAAATAGCTTTGAGTTAATTTACTATGTTGACATAGTGTAATGGATAGTGTACTTCCCTGGATAGGAAGGGAATCTGGTTCGAACCCCGGTGGCAACAAAATATTTTTGCGATAAATTGATTTTATTTGTATTATATATCTTTCTAATTGTATTGTATAATGTGTTAAAATACATTTAAAGATAAAGAATATTGCTTTAAATAATTTCAAAAATAATTTGATTCTCATTGTGACATCTATGCTGTTTCAGCTTATACTTATGCTATGCATGTTTTTTTTACTTATAATTTTTCTGTCGTCAAAGTATCGCATATGGGCTTATGAGGCTTTCGTAACAAAAGAAAAACTTAATTTAAGTGCACAGAATATCTCCAGCATTATGTTTCGATGTATCGATCGCTCGGGTGAGCGGAAGGTGCTGCCTCATCTCCCGCGATGATTGCGGCTTCCGAAGCACTATAAATTACTTCTGTTACCGCCGCAAGGGAACTTTACAACCATCTGACTCCAACTTTCCGTATATCGCCGCATTCAATTGTTTAAGGTAGTGTTCGTAATTTAATTTGCAAAAGCTGCCTGCACCCCCTGTCGATAATGCTTTATTTGAATTCGTGAAGCATCCCTCGCTGGCAAGGGAGTTTGGTCAAAAGTTTTCTACGAGAAATACGCCTGTACGGGGGGACTCCGGAGACATGACTCGGTGGCTTTTGTTCCAGGTGTACATGATTTTGTTAAATTAATAAATTTATGTTAAAATTTTTATTAAAGTAATTATTAAAATAAAATTCAATTAATCACTTAGAACTATCTCTTGCCAGTAGAAAGTTTCGTATTACTAAAAAGCTTTTAAAATTTATTACAAATGTAAAGATGATAGTTTTTAATACGAAATAATAGATATCTCATTAAAATTAAAGAATCATTTATAAACTCAAAAATTTTATGTGGTTTACGTAGTGTGCACGTTTTTGGTAGCTTTTTCCGGCAAGATAAAGTTCCGGGATTGAGTCCCGGTGGTAACTACATATTTTTTCGATAGATAGATTTTTTCTGCATATTTTTTAATGTTCGAATATTGCAACGTCATAATAAAAATGTGATTTTATTAAAATGTAATTTGCATGCATAGGTAGAGAAGTTAAAAATTTACTGTCCCCTATTCTAGCAAGCCACATTTACGTTCCATACATACAACGGGACCGTCCAATATCCAATCTTGCCAGGACTTTGATCTATTAATAATAATAATTTTAGATAATTTTCATGTTCGGTTTGGTTGTTTTTTTATAAATATTAATTTTCTGCTATTTTGTTTTTGTGTTGCCGTTTTTGTGTATCGTATAGTTTTTCTTAATTTTTGGACTTAAATAATGGTGTAGCATGTTGAGAAAAATGAACATTTTCGACACTTTTTTATTCGCCTTTAATCAAGGTTCTAGTGTCATTAAAATGGTCATCCAGGAGCTCATCTGGGAAATTCTGCCACATCCACTCCGCAAACTTCACCCTTTTCAACTTTTTTTACACTTTTTAAATTAATTAATCTGTCGTTCCATTATTTGAAAGCTATCTACATTATTTTTACGGAATCTCAAATACCTTTGAGTTAACCGATAGCAGACGCCAGAATTAACAATTCATTTTTTTAAATTTTGGACACATTAATATAACTTATATATATACTTTCAAATAATGGAACGACAGATGTATTGATTTTAAGGATGTATAGGTTGGAAAATTTGTTCTTAAAATTGCTAGTGCTGTAGTATAGTTGGTAATGAACCTTCCCCGGATTGGAAAAAAGAGATCCAAGTTCAAATCCCTGTAACGCAATAACAATATTTTTCTATATAATTGATTTTATATGTATATCTTTATAATTAATACATTTAATTAGTATTTAAAAACATCATAAACCTATGTTCTGTATAATTACAACTGCACAATAAGAATGTGTTCTTCTTAATATTAAATGGCAGAAAACATAAGAAAGAAGGATAAATTTAATAGATTTAAAATTAAACTGACCAAATATGTAAAAGATAAGTTTTATTAAAAGAAAATACTTTAATCTTGTTTATATTAGAGTATATATAGAAGTGCTTATGTATGCACTATGTTTAGAATTTAAAAAAATATGTGTATATTTAAGTCTAATAAAAAATAAATTCCTTCCCCTTATTGAGTCACTGTCGACTACTTATGTACAATTTACACAGATAAAACTTCATCAGTAAAGAGATGTATGTACTGCAAGCGTCATTCTTACCCACAAGCCAAACACACGAGACGATGATTATTACGCACACGGAATCTCGGAGAGAAATTTCTCTCCGAGATCCGTATACACGTACCATTACGCGAATACATGAGACAAATTTTTCATCAGTGTTCACGTATCCTCAGACTGTATTATGGTAAACAAAGTTAATGTTATAAGTGAAGTGAAATAGGAATGAAAAAAATAAGCAATAAATAATCCCCGACGACATATACAACACTTTTGTTTATTTGTAATTTTTGGATCAGTATGTTTGTTAATTTATTATATTACACTATAGATTATTATTATTATTATAGGTAGTAGCTTGTTGGTGTACTGGTCAAGACGTTGACCTAGTGATCTAGTGATCGGGGGTTCGCGCCTCATTCCAGGATACCAGCAAGTTAGTCCTATTTTCATAGCGCAAGCTTAGTTTGAAAATAATAAGAATATTGATGTGACATGTATTCCGTGTACCCATCTCTATTTTTTAAATTAAAAAAAAAAAAAACATTGATAATGTCTAAGTAAATTAAATGAGTTGAATAAAAAAACAAGTGTTTAATTTTCATATGCGTGATTTGGAATTCAACGAACTTACTTCGGCAACAGTTAAAAGTAAGCCATTCCATTGGGGTAAGTAAATAAAAATTTATAAAATTATTTAGTTACTATGAAAAACGCCTAGCAAACACAAAATTTACGTGACACAAGAGTTGTTTTGAAGATTTTCTTCCCATAATAATCTCGACAAACCACCCGAATACCTTTTTCAGAAGCGTTTTTTGCAACCCAAGACTTTCCAATTAGCACGTTTTACATTTTATAATTTGGACATAAAGAACGAGATAAAGGTTACATTTTTGAGTAAACGTTGAGCACATGTACGTAGGGGTATTTTTCCCTTAATCATGTTGTCATAGATATGCAAGCTACACTGTATAAATAAAGTTTTTCTTAGATACAAAAGGAATAGATAAGAACCAAACTGTATTTATATTAATTATAAATTACACCTACACCCCTCAAAGCTATAAGTGATGATAAAATATATAACTCTCTATGTGACATCATGTTTTCAGTTTGTAATGTTATCACAAATAAAATCACATAAAAATAAATTAAAGCATTCATGTTTATACTTTTAAAATTAGCAATATTAACTTTGTGATTAAAATTCATATTTCAATAAAAAAAAAAATGAGTTTGGTACTAAATTTTTTTTTTAAAATAGATTCTGGTGAAGAAACAATAATTTATGTTTTTAGTTATTTATGACATCCTGAAGAAGAAATTGGTATTTTACTAAACCGGTAGATGTATTTAAACTCAATTAAGTGGTTAATAAAACAAAGATAATAAATAAAAATATACATTTATGTTTAGATCGTTAAATTAACTTGACAGAAAAATGGTATCAGGACATATACCCCTTGGACACATACTCCCCGGACACAGACCCCGTATCAAAACCCCCCTGGACATTAGCCCCCGTACAAAAAAACTCCCCTGACAATTATCCGCCGCCACATGTAAAAATAAGTATTTTATATAAAACTCAGTTTTTATAATAAATGGTCAGTATTTAATATAAATGGTCAGTATCAATACTTATGTATTTCACTCAGCAGGTTAGGTTATTTATATATGTGGCGGGGGTTAATTGTCAGGGGGGTTTTTTGCTCGGAGGGTTAATTTCTTCTTACCATTCTCTCCTCATTCATCCGTTCCATATGAACAAACTACCTAAGTGATCCTTTCTTAATCTTACTCACTATACTAAGTTCAGCTTTACATTCTTTCCTTAATTATTCATTCTTTACACTGTCATAAATGGATCTGCCACATATACGCCTAAGTGATCTCATTTCCACTGCATTCAGTCTACTTTCGTTTTTCTTCTGCCAGCTCCAGGTTTCACTTCTATACATCAGTGTCGGCACCAGGACTCCATTGCGAACCGCTGGTCTTGCCTCAGTTGACAAGATCTCATTAGCTATAATTCCATTCAAAGCGCCGCTCACTTTATTTCCTGCAGTCACCCTCCTTTCGATATCTTTCTCTGTCTTTCCGTTTCTATCGAACATACTTCTCAAATACACAAACTCATCTACTTGTTCCAAATATTCATTACCTACAAATATTCTCCACGTTATCTCACTTTCTTCTTTCTCAAATACCATCACTTTCGACTCAACCTCCTTTAGATATCTTTCTCTGTCTTTCTGTTTCTATCAAATCCAAATATTTATTACAAACAAGTATTTAGCACGGTGTCTCGCTTTCCTCCTTCTCGAATACGATAACTTTCGACTTGTTGACATTCATAATAAGGTCGTTTTCTTTGCATACATCGTACATTCTACTCACTAGCCTCTGTAATTCTTGTACATAATTTGCCATTAATACTGCGTTATCGTCGTACAATAAACAGCATACAATCAAATCGCCCATTTCTGCTCCTACATTCATATATTCTAGTTCTTTGACACAATTATCCATAAATAAGTTGAACAACTATGAAGACATTACACAACTCTGCTGCAAATTAATAATAAATTGAAATAAATAAGTTATGCAGTTGGAACTTTTAGCTCTTGATATTTCCTTTAATATCCGTTAAATAGAGTTGGTGTGTATGAAAGAAATAAATAAAAATGCATTTGGAATCCATTTCACGCAATAACTCAAATTATCTCAAAATGTTAGTTGGTACTTTGTTATTCTAAGGGGTCGATATGTAAATGCTGATATGAAGGAGGAAAGAAGAGAAGTATAAGGGTTCAAATATATTAATGAAATTTTGCCCTCGAGTCTCGAAGATTAAGTTTGAAATGTATCTGTTGGTTAGTTTTCTCTGCATACAAAATACAGTAGACGACGAATGCACTAATTCTACTTATATTATATTTTATGCTTGATTCGAGAGCAAAGATTTATCCCCTGACATTAAATTTATTTTAAACTTCACAAATTTCAAAGCTTGACGGAAAAGACTGATCTTTAAAATAACCAAAGTGAAAAAATAGTAACATAGTATAATTACGTAAATTTCAATTTTCCACTTGCTTCTCGTTAGGAGTCGCGCTCAGGGAGAGGGAGGGTGGCAACCTCGCGACTGCTCACGAGAGATGTCATTAGCAAAACCTTAAATATGTTTCTGGTAAGAACCCCTAACATTTGTAACTTTTAAAACTTCAATATATATATATATATAAAAGCCAGGCTATGATAGTATGGTCACGAAATGAAAAAAAGCAACAAACATATTCAAACTGCATTGAGAATAAATAGTAGAAGAAGACAGCGAGAAAAACCTCAAGCGTCGAGAAAGAAATAAAAGACACGAAGCCTTATGGGAAAAAGGAATTATGAGGAAGAAGAAGTTCCTTCATAGATAATAAATCACTTAAAAAGGTACACAGAAAAAAGTCTACATATCTAAAAAATACAGTAACCAATAGGACTCGAATCCACAACTGGCCGATATTTTGCCACTGGACCAGTCTACATACAAGACGCGATCCGTGAACTCTTTGTTTAGCCGATGTTATAATTTTCAAAACACAACAGAGCCACTTGTTAATAAAATCAAGCAATTTGCATAAAATACAATTGTGCCTTAAATTATTGATATCTCCAATATGCAACTTTCCGTGGATATCTCTTAACCAGAAATTTTCACAACTCGTATCATATGCGCTCGATTCATTAAATCTTCTAATTTGTTCTCTGAGCCATGATTTAATAATATCCATAAACTTTAATATAACATCTGCATTTGCAAATACTTAAATTACATATTAGTGGTGAGAAAAGCGAAAGAAAGTGTGAATTGAGTCAAAATGTGGCCAAAGCAGGTTATGAGAACGTGAAACTACTTACGTTTTAACACGAAATTTATTCAACACTGTCATACAAAGTTATGTGGAAGTAGCTACTGAAGGTTGATCTAGAGCTTGTGATCGGAAAGATGGTAGGTAGGTGAGTGACGCTCACGCGTCGGTCTTCTGGATAGTTTCCGCTACCAGGAGTGTGTGTGGCTGTCGAGAGCCTGGTTTAACAACCAGGTAACTGTGAGGCGCATTCAGTTCCTCTACGGTATCAACGGAGACAATAAGATTTTAAGCAGGGCCGATTCACGATATTGAGGGCCTCTTAAATGATAATATTACAACACAACGTAAACTGCAAACAGTAACACAAATATAGAGACAATGCTTTAGATTAAAATATCAATAATAACATATCTGGAGCCTTAAGCTCCCGAGCCTACCCGACAAAGACCTAGCGTAATACCAAACGGTAGCCTAACATGTCGTTTGCCAGTATTTTTGGAGCTAAAGCAATGTTTCAAAGCCTTACTTCTCCTGGTTTTACTTCTCTTTATTCGGTGACTTTGCGGCTCTCTGTAAAGCGGGGCCCCTCTCAACTGCGACATGCGCAACTCTAAATCCGCCACTGATTTTCAAGAAATATCATCGGCTAATAATATCTACATACAGATTACATGGATTTTTGAAAGTAGGTTTTTGTTGTGTGTTAAATATGTATATGAATATTAGAATGTTGATACGGGTAATGGTAATCCGCCTTCATGTGATACTGTGTTAGATAAATGCAGGCAGTAATGGAAAAATGGAATTCTCTATTAAGAGGTTACAATCAGTATAATATTTTATCCGATTAATTAGATACACACTTTCTACTATTATACAATTATTTGTATTATTGTTATTTCTTTACTCTTTATCCTCCCAGTCCCACTGTCTGAATCTTCCTTCCGATTTTCACCAACATTTTAGTTTTTACCTTATTTTATTACATGTATACCTGTAAATACTATATATATTTTATTATGAAAACGGTGATATTACTTCAATGCTATTGTGGTTAAATATCATTGCAAATTTTTTAAATTAGTCTTATGTTAGTATATTACTAAATAGTATACCATTAAAATCGACAATCACAACAAGCACTAACGAAATTTTTAATAAATTCGATGTCTTTGATATAAAACAAATATATGCTAATACTACTCTTAAATACAAATATAGATACAAATAGACACAATTTAAAACAACTCAAAATATTTTTTCAACACGGACAAACGCAAATAACCTACAAACCCCAAGAGCACATACAACATATGGTCAAAGGAACTACAAATATTTTGGACCTAAACTATTTAATAGAATGCTGAAAAATTTTAACCAATTGAATTGTCCCAAGAACGTGAAACTAAATATTAAAACTTGGATTTATAATATGGGTAGAACCAGTATTGGTGGACTCACCCAAACATATTGATTAATACCTTTATTAATTATTGCTACAAATTTATCCAAAATAATTTATTTGAAAGTCCACTTTAAAATTGTATTTCATATACACCTATGTATAAAGTAATAAATATTAATTCTATCTACTACTTGCAATACTAATTCGTTGTACAATTACTTGTAAACTATGCCCGTCTCGACACAGAATTTCTCTAGTGAGACGGGCATAGTTCAAACATATTTTTTACATTATATTATATAGTTTCAAATAAATAAATAAATAAAAATCCCATACACATATTTTCATATGACAGAATTTTATGATTCTGGGGTATTTTTGTCTTAATATTTTTTATAGAAGCTTTTCCAAAATTATTTTGCAAAGCGGAATAGGTTCATACTCTCATGGTGACTATCTCCAGTAAATGTCGCGGAGAAGCTGTTTTCAGACCTGCAACAACAGCGTTAAATCTTCGTTTAAGTATAAACCGAAGTTAATCGTGATTTAACCCGCTCTCCGGCCCCTGGCGTCTCCTAATGTGCAGCTGGCTCTAATGAGTGTGCATTGTATCTTCGGTGAAATGACCCTGCTCGGGAAAAATAGCCCCTTCACCAAATAATTCAATGATTACTCTGAACTCCGGCTAATGTTTCAGGTGATGTTCTGACTGACTTCCCATTTGTACAAATTAAGCTTTAGGTGAATTGTAAACTGCAGTATATAATTTTATTAAATATATTACAAAATATGTTAAGATCGTTTCAGTGACTATAGACTTCTGATGAATTCAAAATCATGATCTGTCAGTCAATTACTGATATTTCTAAATCACGATCACTTACAACGATTGTGTTTGAGTATTTAAATGATCACCACAGTTTCCGTTTTCAATCACTAGTATAATCAAATATCAATCACACCTATACTAGTGAGTCAAAAGTAGCAATTTACGTCGTAACTTCTGGGCGAGGTTTTATGTAATAAAATTCCATAAAAAAAGAAAACAATTTTGTCATTTTTGTTGTAGAAACCTTTTTTTTTAAATTCACAAGTACAAAATATAAAAATTTATATTCTTTTTTATGTTATGTACAAAATCATTAACAAAGAATATTAAGTGAACGGCATTTTCTTCTTCTTTTTCTTTTAAATAGGCAATCCACGCACCCTTCAAGAGTGATTTATGCCATCACTCAAATTAAAACTTTATTTTGTAGAAAAAAATACTGTAATATTATAAAATAAGAAATATTATATTACAAGTCAGTACCATTGTCGTTCAAAAAATTCACTATTACATAAATCAAATTAACTGCATTTTAACGAGTATTAATATTAGTTTACATTCTTAAAACTATAAAATAAATTATTTACGAGTACGCAATGCTATTAAAAAAAACTATAATATCAATCAAGACAAATAATAAAATACAAGTATATCAATTAAAATATATTAAAAATTATATGAGCACAGTTTAAGTATTATAAAAAAAAACATAGTGTCAATAATATAAGAATTAATAGTAAAAATAAACCGCATTTTTTCAGTAAGTACTCAGTACATATTTGTAATAACTAAAACATGCATACAGGAAAATCAACAAGTTTTAATTAAATATATCAATAAAATCATTATATTCATTATCAGATATGTGGTCCATCTATTTACCAAGGAAATGATGAATGTTGTGGTAGGTTGTTCTTGCATTTTTGTAATAAATGGAATGGAATGATCATTGATCTGACATTTGACGTTTGACGTACAATAAGCGTGAAGTGAGGCACGAGACGTTGAATCTTGATGTATACACGGCGAACTACTAAATCCAATCCAAAGGGGGGAGGGATTCCAACTTTTACTCAGGTTCCTAAAGAGTGCCCATGTAAAATTCAATTTAAATAGGTTATTGGATATATAATTGTATTGAGAACAGAAATTAAATTTTATGTACATATAGATAAATAAAAACATTTATGAATGATAAAACGGTGAAAATAATATTATTATAATTTCGCAGGATATTTTTATTTTCGGTACCTCGTTTTACCGAAAATAAGTAAGTTATTTTTACGTGTGAAAACAAAATAAATTGAAATTGTTTTCCTATTTTCAATAACCACACATTAATTTAGCCCCTCGATACGAGCGTCATAATTATTACACTCGGTTTGTTTTGTGTCGGTCATCATATTAATAATATCATTTAAAAATTTCCACCCCGTTAATTTTTGAAACATGTTCCTGTTATTTAAATCGTTTAATATATCACAGAAAAATATACTTTTCACAAGTAAATAAAGTATGTTTTTCTGGTTAGAAAAAATATTCAAAATTTCTGTTAAATAAATAAAAGAAACATCTCCGTGATGGAGAGATGAACACCAATCTCCGACGGCCAAGATATTGTATACTAACTACAATACTAACGAAAAATTAAGCAAAATAATAGTAACTTATTTATATATTAATACTTAAATATTTAAAACTGTTTATTAATACTGACTTGTTACAATATTCAACTTCGATAAATATTTTTATGAAAAAAATTAAATATTATTTTTTAAATTACTGTTAATGTGATGTCCACGAGATCGTGTGTATGTCAGCGCGCCAGCACCGCCGGTGCGAGATGTATGCGGGTGTGTGTGTGGCGGGCATAAAAGGATGACGTGCGTGGGGCATGTCCCTTCTTCGCTACCGTTTGGCTTCGAGACTAATCGTATACTTTGCATCAATAACAATATTATTCGTTGTAGTAAATATTATAATTTATATACCATAAATATTAATTACATTAAATTCTAACATAAAATAATCAGTATATATGACAATTTCACACCACAGTCTACTAGGATAGTTGCTAAAATGGCAGTATACTAACTTAGCATGTGAGAGGTACCGGTATCGATACTCGGCGTCTGTTAAACTTTTTTTATTTCAAAAAGGTTTTTGCTATTTATAAAACATCCACTGAATAAACACATTATATGTTAAAATCTTCTTTCGAAAAAAATGTTTCTGCCTCCAGTACAATGTTAAATCCGAGAAACGCGACATTTATAAAAAAAACGAGTGAACCTTTTACACATTATATAATTATATAAACGATTAAACATCGCGCGTGTGTATTATGTGTACAGTTTACTGGGAGGGAAGGATAGAATGATATATATACGTTCATTTTTACAATGTTAAAAAACGGTTGCTTAGCATTATACTTTGTATGGGTAGGTAATAGGTATATATATATTTAATTCATTTTTCAAGCAGGAACTTACTGTATAGGAATATACGTAAGAAAATATTTTTATGTAAATGTTGTGTCTACGCAAACATTTTTTTTAATTAATTAATTTTTTAAAACTTATCAAAGGTAACGCATTTCTCCTGATAGAAAAAGATCATGCTTTGAATCCCGGCAGCAACCAAAATATTTTTTCTATAAATTGATTTTATCTGTGTATCTTTCTAATTGATACATTTAATTTGTATTCAAATACCACACAACTGTTCTACAAAAATTTCTAATTCACAATTGTAATGTGTTCTCATCAAAATATAATAAAAAGCTAATGGAAACTAATGGTTGCCAACCTCAGAACAATTATGTGCCTAGCGAGGTTGGAAGCGGCTAACAGGCTTGCTTATAAATGATGTGTAAAATTTTATACTCGCTGGTGTATTAATTATGTAAATATCGTTTTATTGATGCAAGCTTCAAAATAAATTATTTTTCTTATAAACGACGACTTATCGGCACTGAAATCAAATCAAATACCTTCCTATTCTTATGTATCTCGGAGAGAATTGTCGCTTTATTTGTGTCAAAATATATGAGGATGTATATTATGTGGATACTACTTACGAGTGCACTGAATTTATTCAAGTTGAGTTACTGCTAGGTGCGTGAACTGATATTAAAGGTGGCTTCTAAAGCTGTTGCTCGGGCGACGTCGATAGTAAGAGTGATTGTGATTCAGCCCGTCCGAGTGCAGCTGCCACGTTTGTATTGCTACATGTCGTCGGTGCCCTACGTCTTTATGACTGGTGAGAATTGCGCTTCGCCTTGCTGAGAATGTTCAGCTTCGCTGTGGGCGTGACCCTCCACAGATTTTTACAAATCAAAAAAAGTTTATTTCTTCTAGAAAACACGCGAGTGAGCGGCAAAATATCATACATAGAACATATCTGATGAGATTACCATGACTGATATATCTCGGATGATAGAGCCGGTAATGGAAAGGTTTTACGTTCATATCCCGGTGACTTATCCGCTATGACCTTGATTTTATTATTTATCTACGGACGATATGTTGTGAAGAATCGAAGTGAACTGCGAATTTATCGCTTAGTTCAGGAATTACTTTGTGAAATCGATTGAAATGTTTCACTATTAAATCTGCAAACACTGTGCGCCGCATACAATTATTTAAATGTGAACACATAACTACTTTTATATATACATATATCTATGATATACTTTTATATATATATATATATCTTAAATACATATATAAATACAAACAGACATATTTTAAAACAACTCAAAATAAAATTTCCACACGGACAAATACAAATAACCTACAAACCCCAAGAGCACATACAACATATTGCCAAAGGAACCACAAATATTTTGGACCTAAACTATTCAATAGAATGCTAAAAGATTTAAACCAATTGAATTGTCCCAAGAATATGAAACTATATATTAAAAGTTGGATTCGTAATATGGGTAGAGCCAGTATTGGTGCACTCACCAAAACATATTGACTCATACCTATATTAATTATTGCTACAAAGTGATCTAAAAATTAGGTCCACTTTAAAATTTTTATTCATATACACCTATTATATAGTAATAAATGTAGGTCTATCAACTACTTGTAATTCTAATTGATTGTGCAATTGCTTGTAAACTATGCCTATCTCGACACAGAACTTCTCTAGTGAGACGGGCACAGTCCAAACATATTTTTACATTGTATTATATAATAAAATAAAATAAATAAACTCATTCATAAAATATTATAATTCGGTTTCATTCTCCGATTATTATTAAACCAAGATATTTTGACGTAGTAATAAAATATTTCAACATCGTTAATGCTAAATATATATGTACATATTTGACACAAAATTTATTTGAACTAGCAAATGGCAATCTGACTGCTTTTGCTTGTAATGTTGGCCTCTCTTTGGCCATTGTTTCCGTAAAATCTATTTTTCCACGACCAGTGTTTCCGTAAAACCTATTTTTCAATGTTGAAAATAATGATTTAGCCTAAGCAAGTAATTCAAACAAACAGTAGGACATAAAATGATTTTGTAATTTACCGTTCCCATGACATTTGCGCCTCCTTGCGACAAATTATATTCCGGGTATCGCCACCTTAGGCTTACTTTTATATAATCTTACCATTAGATTCGACAGAAACGGTATTTTGGTGTTGTATCCTTGCTAGCAATACAGCCTTTACAGCATCGTACGGGTAACTTAAGTTTTTGACACAATATTGTTTATTTATTGTCTTTCATTAATTCTTTTCCTATTTTTTAATAGCGATAGAAGATAAAACCAAAAATATTCTAAGATATACACGGTGTGCCGTTAGAATCCGGACAAAAAAACTTTATTGCAATAAGTTGTTTATTTAAGCCAATTTACAAAAATACTCAAAAATGCTATCTCATTTAAATGATTCTTGCTGGGAACTTTCATTCTATATAGCCACCTTGCGCCTCGATCCACGCCCTAAAGCGCGAGCACGCTAATTTCAACTGATCGCGGTTCATGGCAGTAAACTCTGTCTCGATAGCGGCCCGGAGGGAGTTGACGTAAGGGTGTCTAGACCTGTTGGTTTGTCTCTCGACTACGTCCCACAATTAGTAGTCCAGAGGATTTAGGTCGGGACTGTTGGGAGGCCAAAAGTCCTTCGACCAAAACTTACCAACGTTGTCAGAGAGCCAATTTTGCACTAAATGGCTCGTGTTACTCGTGTGTACTTCATCTTATTGATAGGTATACGATCTCCCAGAGGCCACAGTCTCCATCCATGGCATTACTACCTGGGATCACGAACTTCTCGAGACTGATCATTTATTCTGGCAACATGTTTAAAATATCTAGGAAATCTTCTCCTGCGTGTTATCAAAAGTCTTCCTGTAATTTTTACCTCCCTCCTAATACGCAGAATCCACGTCTAGCATTAGATCTCGAAGAAATCCAGCAATTCCATTCCTTTTCTCTTAATGTCCCAAGTTTCCATTCCATACAGTGCTATGGAGAATACCAGAAATTTCACCATCCGTATTTTAGTTCTTTTTTAGATATCCGAGTAATCCATTGCAAAGTAATCTCTTCGTTTTCCATGAATACCTTTAGTGCAGACTTTATTACACCAAGACGTAAAACCCAACAAAGGTTTGGTTTTCATCCGCCCGAGGCGTTGCTGTCGCGCGAGCGAAAAAACCACCTACTCAACATTCTTCCCCATTCATTTAACTAGACCCTACCTCAAAAAAACCTCAAAAGTTGTGGCGCACGCTGTCCATTGTATCCGTGAAATGGATGTATTATTCAAAATAACTGTTAACGTCGTCTAACATATATATTTATCAAAGGTTTTTGACATTTATTTTTATTAAAAATATTATAGCATTTAATAGGAAGAAACAAATGTTTCACTAACGATAAGAAGGACAAAACTTTTATAATCCTTATATGACGTTATTATATAATGTACTATTCTACCAGTAATTTAAAATTACACGTTCGAGTCCTGGTAGATTTTTCGTGAAATTTATCTGATTTGTTTTAAAATAAATAGAAGTAAATTGAATCAAAACATTCGAAGGCACATAAAGAAATACATTGCATTTTTTTTCTCTTTGTAGTTATTTAATAAATATAGTAAAATTAGTACCACCAGGTATAGAAGTATGGTCATGTAAGAAATATTAACAATGCCTTGAAAAGATGTATAAACCTCAATCACTTGTACACTAGGTAAGGGTCTTATTACTAAACCAAACAAATATCGGTAGATATGTCAAAACAGAAGACTTCTTATTTCGTTGTGTACGCAAATTTTAAAATACTTGTAATAAATCGATACCTATAAAACTTATTGTCTCTCTGTCTGTCTGCAGTCGATAAACTTTCAAACCCTTTAACCGATCTAAATCAAATATTATATAATTACTTTTCTCCTGACTACCCCACCCCCACCCCTGATATAAATGTGTTTTGTATTGAATGCTATCCATTTCAAATTTTGCACGGATTTTTTTTACCCTGACAAAAATATAGTAATCCCTACCCTCCCTCTCATCAACCTTTACACATCTCAACCACCCCTAGCTTCAACCAAATTGTATACACCGATTTTCCCGAGCAACCCTAGGTTCGGACCGCTACTATAATAATAATTCTTAAAAGGAATTAATCTTCTGAAATTACTCTGTCACCACTCCTTATTTCATTCTAATAAAATTTTATAAAAAACTACCGGATTCGCCTATTGAGTCTGCTAGGCCCAGGTAACCTGTACTAATTCATAGAATGCGGTTAACGCGTTTCCGTTGTAATTACCCAATTGGGATGTAATAATGACTCGTAAATCCCTTCCGAAATTAATGTACTGTTCACCGGATTCTTCCGCCCGAGATCCGCTCACCGACCTGAATCCAATTTCTCCCTTGAATATTGCATCCGTCACGAATCCAATTATTATCGTGAACCCCTGTTAAACTAATTTCATTAAAAGGAAAACATTTTCAAATTTTGAAATATTTATCATAATCTAAATAACTTGCAGGTATCTATTTACATACATTTATTTACATCTGATTCATTTTATTTTCATGAAAGAAATATATTCTACATTTAAAATAAAGCTATTTAAAACAATTAAAATCAAATATTATTTGTGATAATGATTGAATTAATTAAATAAATCACACAGAAAGATTTATAAACAACTTATCTGTTGATAAATATTACCATCACTATAGTTGAGCCACAATGGCGTAATTGGTAAATCAGTCTATCGGTAATAGAAAATTTTAGATTTGAATTCCGTTTATGCTTTCAAGAGATGACGCTAATAGTCAAATTATTATAAGTTCCAAGGAAATAATTAATGACGTTATTTGTTACGTAAATCATGCGAGAGAGAAAGGTTTGAATAGACGAAAATAAAATTATTGATTTTCTCGCATACGATACAAGTGTCAAAGATCTCGTGTCTAGAGCCTTATCATGGCTTTGTCCAAATTTTTCATATTAATAGAAACAAAGATGTGTGTTGTAATTTGAATTAATCAGTCGAAAATTAAATCATTTATTGAAGTACCTAATTAATATATATAAATATGTTTTGAAATCAGACAAAGTATATATCTACATATATTTAGATGGTCGCTTAAATCAATGTTCTAAATTTAAAAAAATTATGACAGCTTCAATTAATTATTTTGTTTAATATTATCGATTTAAATCGCCCCATTGCCGTTTTGGTGACATGTCTTTTTCATAATTATATACTAGTTATGAAACAAACAGCTTGTGTTTAAAGTGCAATAATACTATATATAAACGAATTATTTAACTCTTACATAAAAATAACGTACATAAAATGTTTACTTTGTTTAAGAAAACGTGATTTTCCATTAAAATCGGTAAAAAGGACATCTAATTTATGAAATTTTCCACTAATGTTGTGAATAAGTTAAATATTAATTCATACCGTGGGTAAATTATGTGTGAAAATATATATTTTCGGCATTTTTAAACGGAAATTACGAGAGCGCGGTCTAGACGTCATTAAGGTCGTTGTCGATCGGAGATCTGAAGCTAATAAAAAAATAAAAAATACACATTATTAGGATCTATATAAATTTTATTTAATAAAAAATATTTGCGGTTATGATATCAAATTTGATTTTAAACAGTGGCTGAAGCCTTAAAGCATGTGAATAATACAATATATTATTTAAATACGTATGTTTTCACTAAAACAAAGTATTTTAAAAACGTTGAAAATTGATCATATGTCCTGCATATTGAATGGTTATAACTATTAATTTTTAACAATTTACCTCAATTGAGATTTGTCTTCGTAACCTTGGCTTCAATATTATAAGAAAATATACTTCGTATACGTAATAATTTTTAATAATCAAGGCAAAATATATTTATTAGTCATCGTCTTTCTTATAATGGTTGTACATATTTTCTTAATTATGACAAATAACATTCAGTTTATGAGTTCTAAATTAGTAATTTATTTTCGAATCTAGTGTTTAACTACGGATTATATTATATTCATCATGCTTTTCGACTCAAATTGCATATTGGCCGTCTCAAGAGCATCCCTTCATTCCTCTCTGTACTACTCCTTGGTTCACCAATTATCGACCTCGAAAGCATGCATGTTCTTCTGAATACATTGTATTATGCCTATATTATCTTCTTTGGTTTATATGAAGTATTAAGTGTACACACGGCGAGGACTCTTCTATGCAAGTCAAGTTTTTTAATATATTTGACGACATTAAACTGATCACAGAGTATATTAGAGTATCAAAGATCTATCTCCGAATTTTTCGCTCAAACGCCCGCAATTTCAGAGAGTCAACAAAACTAACATTCCAGACTTCTGCTCCTATATGATTTCTTATCTCGTGATATACAGGTAAATTTTACGTATTTTTGGAGACCAAAATAGCATATGTTAAATCGAGGAGTTTTTGTTATATCTTTATTGGCTTTATTTGGTATTTGTTATCTTGGGTCTATGGTTAGATCCTTAAATATACTAGTTACAAGTTATACCCAACTTTGATTGAGTTATTTTATTAGTCACACACATCAAAATAAACCTGTCTTAAACATTTTATTCATCTTCGATATAAAATAAGAAAAATAATAAGTTTTCATGCCTTCATAAATTTAACTGCTTTAAACCCTCTGCCCGCCATGAAAGAGCTGTCATTCTGAAACCGATTAACACTAAAAAATGAAACCCCGCTATAAAAATACAAAGCTATTTTCAAATAGCGATGTAACCGTATCTTGTTACTTCAAATATTATTAAATTTATTTATGATAAATACAGTTCACAGATGTAAAGCGCCCTTAGCATTGTCAATGAAGTTATCCTAATCTCCAATGAACCGAGCTGACACCACGACCACTCAGCCTCCCAAATCTGATGTTGAATAAACATCACGTCTCATCTCATTATGCATGCGACTATGGAACTTCGAAGTACCTACTCCGTAGGATTAGTTACCATCAATACTCTTAGGATGCAGTACGGATGCAGAATCTAATTACCATGTACACTGATAATATCTTAATCACAGTTTGATGAGCTAATTGAAAGCGTAACCTAAATTAAAATAAATATGATACCAGTTTTACTGTAATCAAAATGACAATTAATAACTAACTAACTAACTTACCATCACGCCGATTCTCCGCGGGTGTAGGGACATTTAATTTGTATTAGACTTATAAATTATACTTTTTTTTATGTCTTTATATTTTATAAAGACATAAATTACAGTAGGTAAAATACTAATAGGAAAAATGAATTTAGAAAATATTGGATTCAAGTAATACATGTAGTGATAATATTAGACTATATTAATTTGAAATAATATTTAACTATTTTATAGCCGTGAAAAAAAATGGAACTCATTTTCGGAATTCATGTATTTTTATTATTATAGACATACAAATTAACGATTTTTATTATAATAAATCATATAAAATACTTATCTTTTATAGTTTAATGCCGACAGATACAATGTCTATTCCTTCGTCAGAGTAGTATAAAATATTAAAACTCGAGTAGTCGTACACGAGTACCTACATTAAATATTAAAATATCTAACTAACTATAATATTTTTCTTAAAAAATACATTTATATGATACGATGTGTTAACGATTACTCTTAGATTATAATTACTAATTGTATCAAACGTAGAACCTTTGTAATAACAATCAAAAGAAAGGGGTTGTGAATTGGGATGTAGGAAGGATGGAAGGAATTTGGTACAGGACAAAGCAAGAGGTTTCAAGGATCAACCAGATACAGGAAAACATGACCAACTTAAGGTGATTCTTTATCTGGATTTGTTTGATTTCACTTCGTTGATAGCGCGAATTGAAACGACACTCACTATTCACAATAGTAAGATTAAACACTAATTTCAGTATGCACGATAGCGAAAAACCGATTACACACAATAACATCAGTAACGTAAAAGACCTTCACTTTACAGAGTCATGGACAACTCATACAGGAAGATAATAGTATTGAGCTGAACGCCATCCAAATTTTGTTTATTTGTCCTCTAGGATCCTGAAGAAAATATAGTCAACCCATACCAAATTTTGCATACATCGTTATTATTCATGACCTACGCAAAACAGTAGCACAATTTCAAATTATAACTTTATCTGTATCGTTTGTTCTTGATTTCAATTTCAATTTTTCCATATTATGTTGCACGTACTTTTTTACATTATTTTTATCCGAGAAAAAAATGTCCATAATTAAATTGGTTCAAAGAATTTTATTTGAAATTCAAATACGCAAAGTTTCATTCACAAGTTTTCTTTTTCATAGTAGACAAGTACGTCAAAGTGAGAGAGAGAGGCAAGATTTCACTCCGTTTTAATATAAAATCTTAAAATACACCCAGTTCCTCGGGGCTTCTCCAGTTATATCAACTAGAACTATACTTTATTTGTTCTGCACACCTGGGACAGCCCAGAGAGCTTTTGAAACATGATATTCCCTTCGCAGCCGTAGAGAATAACACAGAATCCGATACCGATCGAAAAACACATATTTGTTTTTTCATCAAATTTGAAAATTATAGGAGACAACTTTTGTTAGTAATATTTTATAGATAAGTTCGCGTGTTACTCATCATGCTTCGTATATACCTGCAGTTACAGGAAGTCCCCTTTTTCATTTAGCATTGGGAGCCAATTTTTGTAGTCACGCCACTAACTTCATCTCATCTTTCAACCGATGTCGAAGCCATTTTAATAAAAATCTGCTGGCTTCAAAATAGTCATCGTCTTTGTTGAACGGAACGCTACCCATTTGATTAGAAAGCGACCGAAAAATGTGATAATCGGACGTGGATAACACTCTATTATATAAGCCCATAAATTAAGAAAAACTATAACATACAGGCTACATAACTATAAGAAAACAAGCTTTGGTCAATCCTTCCATATGTTTCTGGCCCCCAAAGCCTATAACATTTTGCCGAGCAGTATGAAACAATTCTCGATGGACAATCTCAAACACCATCACAGGAGCTGGTTTAGGTGTTGGCAGAAAGGAAGCTGAGCAAATGATCACATGAACATAAAGTAATTTCTTTATATTAATTTTCTTTATATTCAGTTTTCCTTTTAAACAGTGTTTCAATCATGGGTATTTTTGTTTTAGACAAAAATAAAATAAAAAATAATTTCATATTTGTATGATGAATCTTCATAATGTAAGTGATGTTCATTGTCTCCTTTAGTACAGACTTCGGTCTAGTTAAGGAGACAGTGAACATCACTTACATTATAAAGATTGTTCACCTTTTTTATATACTTTAAGAATTGTTTATAATGTATAATATGTAAGAATGTAAATGTAAATAAATAAATTTAAAAAAAAACAGGACAAAGGCGACACTGATACTGAAAAAATGCTATCGAATGTTATGTCATTTTTTGTCACATAAAAACAAAATACGGGAAAATAGCATTTCAAATAAAACGTAAAGACTTATTAGACGAGCTCAATGCATAAACTATATCATATAAAATAATAAATTAAAATAATTACCATTAGTTATTGTGATCTGAATTATTGAACATTTCTAGCAAAATGCGAGCGAGCATTTTTATAAATGTATTAAAAATAACATTATTTCATAAACTATAAAAAAAATGCATGAATTAATTTCATGAAATTTAAAATATTTTCCCTCTTACATGTAAAAAATTAATATATGACAATCTGAATATATAACATTGTAATAACATATTTGAAGCCTAGCCATCCTACTGACTGCGCCAAATTGAGGTCCAATGAGAAACTGTGACAATTATAATCTTTATTACAGGAATAATACAATTTTCTGATACTAAATATACAACTAATTACGGAGCCAAACGGTAGCGAAAAGATACCGTGCCCCGCGCGTGTCATCCTTTTAAGCCCGCCACACACACACACACGCATATACATCTCGCACCATGCCGGCGCGCTGACACACACACATACACACGATCTCAAGGACATATCACATATAATATCTACAATATTTCACAATTCGTCGTATTATATAAAAAGTTAAATTAATCAATTCAGATGTAAATAAATAAGAAATAATGGCATATGATTAAGCATTAACAATTTGTATTACATATGAAGCTACCAAATCAGATTCTCTACAAAACTATTTGAACCGAGTAGAGTCGCGCAAACTAGAACGCCACTTAAAATATATTAGTTTCTCACTTCTTTGAAATGCGTGGAGCGATGCGGTCGCATTATTTCAAGAACTTGTAATGGTCCCGATGACAGAGCAACCTGACTTTAAACTCCCCTGGAAGTCATGAACAGTATCGGAGTTGCCACAGCCGGTGTGCATACTTAATGCATAAATGGGGATTAAAGGAGTCACCCACGGAGTGTCGGGTTCCTCAAACATCGGAGCACATCGTGGAAACCTGCCTAATCTAGTTTCTCGGGGGCATCTCATAAGCTTTCATAACTATTTGAATTAAACTAGGGGTATTCAAATATCTTTGCTCATTTTGCCTCATTGATTTCGTTCTCAAATTGCACTTTCATTTATATAATCTCAACGAACGAGTTCTCATCGTCTGAAAATTGTATGTATGTATGAAGGTTTTGGTAAGAATTTAGACTACGACTAATATAGTTGAATATTATGTTCAAAGTCGATTTTGTTTTGGCAGACATTTTTCCATTTAAATTTGGTAGTCGTATAGAGTAATTAATTACAATTACAAATGAAGCATTTAACGCTACAGTAATGTATTAAAGTTATTAAGACACGTTCTCTAAACAATAATGGCAGTGCTGAAATCACTAATGGTGATTGCTACTGTCGCATGTTAGAAAACTTCTTGGTGGCCGAATTGGGTCGGTTGGACCGGCAACACATGTGGTTTCACCAGGACGGTGCCCCTCACACACAGTCCGAGCTACGCTTAAAATTTTGCGAGAATTTTTTCCCGGCCACATAATGTCAAAAAGTGGTGATATCGACCGGCATCCTCGATCACCTGATTTGACGGTTTCCAACTAATTACGAGTCGAAAATGTTTTCCATTTAGAATCAATGAAATATTTCAATAAATCTAAAGAAATGCACAATTACGTTTTTTTTTAATGCTCATATATATTTAATTTGAACGACTCGTCATTTAGTCAGTCATAAAGTATTGTGGACTGGGTCAGTTATACCATGTATTCGCGTACAGTAAGGTATCTAGACAAATTTTAATTTGCTTGAATCTAACCACATTCGCTCCATTATACAGTAAAACAAACGCTCTCTCTGCACTTCCAAAGTTTGACAAAGGCAATTGAAAAATTGTTGATTATAAACCATAATCTATCGAATTTAAATGATAGAAGGGGGGAACCTTTGTAGAAGTTTCAACTTTTTTTATCGGTTCCACGCACAGTACTACAGAAACACGAAATGTATAATTAATAAACATAAAAGAAAGGAGATAAAAAAACAAAATATAATGTAAGAGATTGCGAAAACGAACAGAGATTTAAATTTAAACCTTCCTGCGCCCTTTTAAGTGCTATCTTTATTTATTTTTAAAACACGGGTATATAACAACATTACAAACAAACAGATAATCAAGTGCTATGTACGGAAGTAAAGAGACCAATGGATACAAGACAGCCCTCTCCCATTAAGTGACTTAGTACAGGTACACGGTACAGACCAACGCAGTTACGATTTTGTTTGTTTTAAAAATTTGACTTAAAAAAGTGAGGTGTCCACACTCTCACTGATACGATCTTGTCATCATCTGCCTAATACACCCCATCTCGTAGTCCACGTTTTGATGAAATCCCTATGCAGCTTGAGATTCCTTGCATTACTGATCAGGTCCGCGTTTTCCAGTTAAGCTTCCAATCATACGATCACGAGTTACGTATGTTAACTCACGGCGCTATCTAACATCTTTCAACTCAACTTCCGCTAAGATGAGCGGCGCGCCCACCACTGCCGCCAAAAGAACGGCCTCGTACTTTTTCAGAGGTCTCCCTAACAGCGTCAATGTACCTCCGCCACGACTTTTGTCTCATAATATCATCTCTCAAATCGCGCTTAACTTTGTCATCGGCTCATTTATCATTCGTCTCTGGCTCTTAATGTAACCATTAGTGAATAAACCGTGTGATTTAATATGAGTTCTAAAAGTCCGATTTTCTTGTTCCATTAAATATTTAAATGAAAAACACAATGATAAATTAAATAGATACACTTTGCACCATCATGCCTCACTTTGCCAACGTTCTGATATATGTACAATCCACGTTCTCTAAAAATTATAAATAAATATATCTAAATTCTAAGCAACGCCATGCACGAATAGCTAGTGTTCAATAAATTTTGCTCCTAACGTAGTAAAGTCTACCTGGACTTCGCACAAATTGTTCAACAACCGTCACATGTAAATATCTGTTTGCATGTGCCATTGGTATTAAAACCATCCAAATAAAATATTCACAAATCCTCCAACAAAGACATGTTTATATTATCATACAAATATTCCCGTTTCGCGAGTGCCCACCAGAATTGCGTAAGAAAATGTGTTATTTAATATCGGCATCGGAAGGAATGCCCCAAGCCGGAGATTCGACTTCAAACAAAGTTGGCGGAATTTTGCGTGCGAGCAAAGTGACTCAATATTACCCAAGATGTCGCCACATTCCGGTCACGTGGCACGGCGCACTCTCCCCGGTGTAGCGATTCTAAATACCATTCACTGCCGCGTCGCCGGGGACTGGATTTCGGCGATACCGTATTCCGCACGCGCCGTGCGAAAATATGACAGTCGCAAACGCGAAAACTTCAATCAATTTCAAGTCAAATTTAGTCGATTTGTTTGTGTTCTGTGATTTATTTGGCCGCTCTGTGAACATCGCGTCGGTGATGGGTTGTTGCTAAACAACATTTTCTATTCCGTCAGTTTTGATTACGAATATATTTTCGTTTTATTCATCTACTTTTGAGAGAATAGCGGCATAACACGGTATTCCTTCAAATGAGAAGGGATATTCATTGTCTCCTTAACTAGATCGGAATCTGAGTTAAAAGGAAACAGGGTCATCCGTTATATCTAACAGTGAAATCAATCATAAAAATAATCATTTACAAATTAAATAACACAATAATTTAATAATTAAAATAACAAGTCCTGATTTGCGTATGTTCAGAACACTAAACAGAAAAATATAAATAAAATAAAGAAACGATATTAATTGTAGGTACGTAAGCATCTCCATAAATCATTCAGTTTCTTTTCTGCCAAACCCAATAACCAGTTAGGACTTTTTTAACGACAGTAGTCTTCTTGGGATCCAGATTAAATAAAAACTAGAACCCTTTGACTGACGCTACGATGCATGCATCATCGTGTGAGTGCCGACCAAAAAGTCAGATATAAAATGTCGCACTGTGTGTGGGACCCACCGCATTCAAAGCCGGGCGTTCTTGGCTATATTTCTAGTGAGATAGCAGCGTGTTGGAGTTTTCAAATTCTGTGATGGAGGGTCCGACATTGGAGTAGCTGATTTGAGCTGGACCATCAAGACTTTCTTAATACAGGGTGAATATTATGTTCCAGGCCAGATTTTTTTTGACCGCTATTTTGGTTTAGTAAACATTCGTCAGTCTGCATTTGGTAATCGTATAAAATAGTTGATTATAATTTAGTATGGAGTATCTAACACCTCAATAACGTGTTGAAGTCATAATAGTATGTTATCTAATTAATAATGACAATGCTGTAACCATTAATGATGATAGCTATCGTCACATGTTGAAAAATTTATTGATAGCCGAATTGGATCTATTTGGCCTGCTACAAGTGTGGTTTTAACAAGACGGTGCCACCTCACACATTTGTATGAGAATGTTATGAAAAATATGGTTAAAGAAGCACGCATTTGTTCCGCTGCCAGAAGCGGCCACATGGCCGATGTCATATTTTATACAAATTTGTAATGAATTAAATAATCTATAAATAAAAACCAAATTAAAAAAAGTGTGTTTTATTTCTTAGTTATTCAAAAACAATATCGGCCTGAAACATAATATTCACCCTGTTCTTAGACCGATATTTTCATTTGCTTCTGAGATGATGATGCTGAAGACGACATACCTTACCGGCAAGATGCACAAATGTCTCTATTTTACAGAAACTATACGTTAGGGAGTGCTCCACCATTTACCCAAGACGAATCCTTCAATTTGTTGGACAACTTGCAAGAAGAGAAACTTACTGTGGTGGGATTGATCTGCAGTATGCCAGGAAAATAGAAGAGTGAAGAAGTCTGACGTTCACTAAGATCACGATCCTTAGTCTTGAAGGACCGACTTGGATGATAAATATAATATAAACTAAAATAAATCAATATCATTACTTAATCGACTTTAACCAATTACTTAATAGATTCTAAACTCAACTCTTCTCCGCCCAGTTCCACTCTCCAATTCTTCACTTTCAATTCCACCTCTAATTTTGTCCTATTACTTATTTCAGATACACCTCATTATCATTAAGCGGGTCCAGGTTTCCTCAAAAATGTTCAATCTCTTGATACCTCTTATGAGCCATTTCTAATACAGATATATGCTATACCTACCTATGTGTTTGTCACAAACACAGATTACATACATGTGCATACGTGAATATATTTATTTATTTCATATCATATGTTGTAAGTACATTTAGTATTTTAATATCTACCTCACTGGGCTTCGCCCGTGCTGAGGCAAACATTTGACATTTTTAATCAACAATCATATTATAAATATGAATTTAATATATTAACTAGAAAGATATACATATAAAATCAATTTTATCGAAAAATATTGTTTTTGCGCCACCGGGATTCGAACCTGGATCTCTTTCCTAACCGGGAAAGGTGCATTATCCAACTATGCTACAGCGATAATATTTTTAGCGACAAATTTTCGAACCTATATGTTACCTTTTTGATGTTAATACATTTGAAGGAGTCATCTACCTTATTTTTACAGAATTTCAAATACCTTTGAGTAATCTGATAGTAGACGCCAGAATTATCAATTCATTTTTATTAAATTTTGGACACATTGATACAATACTTTTAAAATTAGCAATATAAACCGGTAGATGTATTTAAACTCAATAAAGTGTTTAATAAAACAAAGATAATAAATAAAAATATACATTGATACAACTTTATTATTAAGAGATCACATTCTTATTGTGAAGTTGTAATTATAGAACATAGGTCTGTGATTAATATATTTAATTCATATTTAAAATATCACAGACCAATGTTCTGAAAAATTACAACTTCACAATAAGAATGTGTCCTAATAATATTATACATAATTAGTTTATCAACTATAAATTTAGAATAAGAAAGAAAAAAAAAAAGTGTAAGTAACAAAATATGAAGCAATATTTGATCTTGAGAAATTTATAAAAACCTACCTGAAGATTGTAAGGATTCATTTTCAACAAGTTTAAATAATACAGTGCAATTTGATTTAACACACACACGGGCTGCTCACTCATTGATGTTGGGTCTGAAGTCTTGATTCTGTATGTGTTCATATTGAAAGGGTGACCATGCTTTGAACGTACGTTCAAACGTTACATATACATGGATGCTGTTGTTTAAACATTTGTGGATTATTATAATAATTTTACATTTTAAACGACCTGATGTTATAAAAATCGTATTGTTAAGATTCCACAACAAAATAATATTTTATAAATAATAATATTTTACCAACCAAAGTTTTCCGGTGATTTAAAATGAAACCAGTTATAAAAGCCTGTTGAAAATATTTCAGAATTTTATTTTATTTCCAGGACTTTGTGATTAAAACGAGACCCCCACGGACGAGTGTTTGTTTATAACTATTCTGGGAAGGCAGGTAAATATGTACATAGTTCAATAACTCCGTCAAGTCGCGTATTCCCCGTACGAAATATTATATTCCGTGCTGTTGAACCTTATTACCTCGTGCCTTTCACTTACGGCTCATTCATATATGACTGAGTATTATTTAGTAAAATCTCAACTCCCCGGGGACCGCTTCCGAGCCCGAAATTCTAGTTAACAGCAGCCTTCAGTTAAGCTGGCGAATATATTGTAGTTTATCCCACTCTTCAGCCGACCAAGCTCTGGGGAGGTTTTGTTGTACAATTAAATTGTTTAAATAATTTCATATAGTTAAATCATTTTCACATTCTATTATATCTAGTCCTCATACGCTGACAAAATATGATGAAAGGACTCTAGATCTTTAAAAGAAAAAATCCTCGCATAATTTATGACCCTGTCGATGGTTGATCTTGTCCGAGAAGTCGCACTAAAGAAGTCCTAAAATCGCAGAGTGGATTCGAAAATTTCGCGCAGTCGAAGCAGAATAGACAACCGATGCTCCGGCACTTAGTCATGTGAATTTGCAATTTTTGAACATAATTTTCTGATTCATTTCAAATAAAAAGATTCTTTTTTTAGTTTTAAATTTGTTTTTTTAACCATTTAAATATCAACTTTGATACTATGATGATTTAATGCAATCGGTTAATGCATTTCCCCGGATACGAAAAGATCCAGGTTCGAATACCGGCAGCACCAAAAATATTTTTGCGATAATAATAGTGTTAATAAACTCGAGTAGAGTAATAACATTGTTTCATTTATATCCATCCATTATGATGAAACTTACAAAATTAACGCCGATTCTATCAATAATATTATGTAGTTTTGTTTGGTTTGGAACAGCTTGTATAAGTAACATTGCTTTCGGGAAGTCTATTTATGTTGTTGAATTGATAGAAATGAATAAATTTCAGTGTAAAGCCAAAGACTAAGTAAAATGTCATTTAAACCGCAATTAAGTAATTAGTATTGGAATTTATACTACGTTAATATTGTTTTTAATCAGAATATTAACGTTAATCGTGTATTTATTAAAATCTAACATAATTTTGTATTTTGAATAGTCAAAAATAACATACGGTAATTTTATTAACATTATTTTCTATATATAACGTTTGAGGTTAAACGATGTGAATAATTATTACATAAATTCATGAAAGTTTATCGGAATGCTGTACTAAAATATTAATAATATTCTCAAGATACCCCCAGAGAGCCTCCCCTATTAGCATTTCAGTGGGACAGGTATGCAATTCGCTTCCCCAAAGCCTTATTACGAGTGGACTGGATTTTTTATCAAAGGAGTTTCTAAATCTCCCTTAAATAACCTCACTCAACATAATATTTGAATACGCCCTCTACAAAAATAGTATGGAAACGAATAACTTGAAATTTTATTGTAAAACAACCTCTCCTTTAATAAAATAATCCCAGTTAGAGAATTGTAAACATATATGTTAACGTTTTTAGAATTTATGGAACTATTCATTTTAATTGTATTTATGTTTATAAATATTTTTTGCTCTATTTATAATAATATTTTTTAAAATAACTTAGAAGTGACAGGAATACATCGCTTGATGTTAAAATTTTTTTTTTAAAGTAAATGTTAAGTTTTATTTATTCAATTAGGTTAGATAGAATAGAATGTTAATTTATGTTAAATTAGTACATATATGATAATAATTACATCATAGATATGCTATATTTATAAAATAATTTTTAATATTTATAAAACATATTATTAGGATAATTTACTTAGAAAATGAACAGAAAAAATCTATCCAAAATATATAGTCGTCACCGGGATATGAACCCGGAACTGGAATATATATTACCAGTAGACAGTTTTACTAAATAAAATTAATTTATAATACCATATAAAAAGCCGTCAAATTTACTACGTATTTTGCCGATTCTAGGTTTAACTTCCATACACTAGTGTTGATCTAATTCCTCCTCATATAATAAATGAAAAAACCTCTAAAAATGTAACACGTTTGCTAGCGAGAATTGTGAATCGTTCCACCCACCATAAAACAATGATTAAACCAGTGTTAGTCGCTGTGTACTAGGAGTGGTAATAAGCACATATTAACCCACAAAATAATTGCTTAACTTCCGCCCTCACGGAAGTCAAAGCTCTCGTTTACTAACAAATTTTCTGATAAAGACGGTCGACACTAACAAAACAAGCTTAACACTCGCGCTTACAGCCGTTTCAGGCGAAAGCCATCACGTCAAAAGGAAAACATAACACGTAGTTGCTTCTGAACGCTTTAAATGCTCAAACTTGATAATGCTGATGTTCCTTTTGGTCGTCTCATCCTACAACGCCGACTCATTTGCGCTCAACCTCATCATCCACACCCTGACCCGCCCGCCCCTCATCCTTAAACGGCACACTGAAAGTCATCCCCGTGCGCGAGGGAAGAAGGGAGCTACCCCGTCGGAAACATAACAAACCCCTTTCTCAAGACAGTTGATGGCTCGGAATTTACGACTTGAGTAATATTAGTCGTTGCGGCAACGACTCTGATGTCTTTAAATGAATACATTTTAAATGATACTCAAATAAAATATTATTAAATACGGATTAGTTTCCCAGCGAATGATTTATACCTAATTATCATTCTTCAAATCGTACTTTCGCGCTATACAATTATATTTCGGCGCTATTCGTTGTCCGTGTGAACACATCTTATACTTAGGAGAACACATTCTCATTGTGAAGTTGTAATTATTCAGAACAGACGGTCTGTGTTCTCCTAATAATAAAGTTGTATCAATGTGGCCAAAACTTAATAAAAATGAATTGATAATTCTGGCGTCTGCTATCAGATTAATCAAAGGTATTTGAGATTCTGTAAAAATAAGTTAGATGGCTTGTTCAAATAATGGAACGATTAAATGTATCAAAAAGGTAACAAATAGGTTCGAAAATTTGTCTCTAAAAATATTATCGCTTTATAGGTGCATTATCCAACTATGCTACCATAGTTGGATAGTGCACCTTCCCCGGTTAGGAAAGAGATCTAGGTTCGAATTTCAGTAGCGCATCAACAATATTTTTCGATAAAATTGATTTTATATGTATATTTTTCTAATTGATATATTCAATTCATATTTAAAACATCTTATGCTTTTAACTCTTTGTGATAAAATATAATAATGATATGGTTCCTTAAAAATATGCGCCATTAGCAATCAAAACATCTTATTTTTTCTTCTTATGTACATGAAATGTAATAATACTCGTATGTATGTAAATGTTATATTTTTAAATTAAATAAATAGAATAATAATTTGAAATGTTCTCAGTGCATCGTTAATTAAGTATATAAAACATACATACCTATCATAATTTGATTGCACTGGTCAAAATATTACTTTATATCTAAAATTTACCACCTCCGAAAGCTTCTGAGGAAAATCGGTTAAAATATTAAGATTTGAACGAAGTTACGGATAAGAAAAATAGAGCAAAGTAACGATTTTTGGCTAATATTGAGATGTTTTTGTATATTTCTAAATATGCAACTGTTATTTTAAACCTATGAATTAATCTTTAATTCAAGTTGCTAAAATTAAAAGCTCCAGGTAAATATAATCAAACCTACGTTATCGCCAGCGCGCCTGGCACGTTCACCGAAAAGCCACAGCTGATGGACTTCATGACTTTTATTTTCATAAAACAAAAATTTTGCATCTTCAATAGTGGAACCATCTTGAAAAAGGAGTAAATGTATCGTATTACAGAAGAAGAGAACCAGGAAATTTAAATTTATTTTCAGTGGAAATTCATTTAACTTCTTGCAATATTGAAAGGAATATTGCCAGTGCATACCTTATTTATAAGAAAAATTGTCGCAAGACAATATTTGATACTCTTAAGTAACTCGTTAGTTTAGCTGCTCTTACAATACAATCTATATGATAGAATTATTCGGAAAAATAGAATCACGTGACCATGATTTAACCGAATTAAATTAAATACAACTACTGATCTGAAAGTTGTAGTGATACTTAAGTTTCCTGCTTCTTATGTAAATGAGAAAGCCAAGCAAACAACAGCAAATATTGTTATTTTTTAGAATACTCGTAAAATTAATTTTCATTCCAAAACGATGTTGAGAAAATCCTGCAGTTAGTCAAAAAAAAAAAAATGTTGACCAATGTCATCTATGTTTTGTACTTTTAAAAATCGTTTTTCTCTCAATTTTAACAAGAATCGAAACGATCAATTCAATTTAATAATAAAAAGTATTTTTTTAAAAGTGTAATTTTCTTTTAATTAATTTGGCAAAGCTTTCAGAAATTTGGTATAAAACGTGTCTATTGTACGAACTAATAAAAGCCCTAGCCCTTGTCATAAAGCTAAGTCTTGTCTTGTCTCACCCGACAATTTGGAATGGACCAAATTGTTTTGTCTACATTATCTGAGAGGAAAGGCAGCATTTGTCCGTGAAAATTCACTCCCTAACAGTGGCTGTTGTGTTGAAACAAGGGGAACCTTAATCGATTAAATATCAGGTGGCCTAAAAGTTTGTACACTTGTTTAGGACGAAACAGTTTTTATAAATATTTACTCAGAAAAATTATCAGCATCACAACTAGATAATAAACTTTCTTAATTAATAATTAAGCGTGTGAATTACTCGACAACTAAAATAGACGATAATTGCGAGGGCAGCATGAAGGCTTGCGTTATTCAAATGTAAAATAATTGAGAAACAATATGTTTTTAAGAAAAACAATTTCACCTGTAAAATATAATTTTACTTAATTATTTAATTATTAAGAGAACACACTCTTATTGTGAACATGTAAATATTCAGAACATAGGTCTGTGGTATTTTAAATATGAATTAAATATATTAATTAGAAAGATATACATATAAAATCAATTTTATCGGAAAATATTGTTGTTGCACCACCGCGACTCGAACCTCCAAATCAGGGAAGGTGCATTATCCAACTATGCTACAGCTCTGCTATCAGATTACTCAAAGGTATTTGAGATTTCGTGAAAATAAGGTAGGTCTTTCAAATAATGGAACGATTAAATGTATTAATATAAAAAAGGTAACATATAAGTTCGAAATTTGTCGCTAAAAATATCGTCGCTGTAGTATAGTTGGATAATGCACCTTCATCGGTTTGGAAAGAGATCCAGGTTCAAATTTCGGTGTATATATAAACAACAATATTTTTCGATAAAATTGATTTTATACGTATATCTTTCTAATTAATATATTTAATTAATATTTAAAATTATTTAATTATTTGTGTTAAAATACTTGGGTTATAAAAATATAAATTAGACGAGACACCTCAACAAGTATCGTCTCTGGGTCGCCCCCTCACACCTCACAGATTCAAGACATCCATCCACCGATTATTTTAGGTCTCCTTCATCCGAATGTGGCGTCTGTGTATTTTATTTTTCTGGGCTGTAATTTTGACACGTGTCATTTGTGATTATCATTGTAATTTTAAATGTTGCCAACAAAATTAGATGAAACTTTTTTAAGTATATTTATAAACGAGTTAGAAGAAACAACTAAAATGTATATATTTATATATTTTTATATGTAGGTATATTCTTACTGGATATAGGCTGTAAATATAATATGAGCTTGTATTTAGACTTTATTGACATACATATTTTTGTTGTAACAGAGGTGAATATATCATAATATAACATGATAAACATAAGATACAATTATATTGCAATTAAATTAATTAAGTTTATTGTGTGGGATGGAGTAGACTTCACCTCTGATATAAACAGCGTTGTTCTGGCTACTTTGCTAGACTGATGTTTGCGTGTAAAAAACTGCTGGGGTCGAAAATACTGAAACAACAAAGTAAACTTCTAATATATAAAACTATAATAAGACCAGTGCTCACTTATGATAACGAAACATGGTGACATCGAGAAATTAATTTAGCAGTTTTTGAGCGCAAAAGTCTTATGAACCTATACTAGAAAATGGAGCTTACAGAATAAAAGTGAATCATGACCTCGAAATTTAATTGAGCAAGAAACAATTGTAAGATTCTGTAGGTTGCAAAGAATGTGATGGACTGGTCATGTCGAAAGAATGCCAGATCATGACCAGGTAGATACACCAGTGGAAGTGACCTACAGGCAGGTCAATGAAGAGGTGGGCTGACTGTGTGGAAGAGGACTGGAGCCAGATGAGTGGGTCCAGGAACTGAACAATAATGGCCGGGGATAGGAGTCGATGATGGAAGCCAAATCTCATCCTGGGATGTAGGATGTAGTACCACGGAAGGAAGATGATGATACACTGGATATAGAAATAAAAATAAATGACGTAATTGTTTAAAAAAAAGATTCTACTCATAGCTTGACAGAAACATTGAATATTGAACAAGAGAGAGCCTTCTGTGAGGGGAGAGAAATGTAGAAATTACTTTACTTTATGTCAATTATTATGGTTTGTTTTTATATTTGTCATATCAATATCTGTCGTCACACATACTGTCCGATCTAAAGTACTGAAAAGCAAACCGCACTTACATTTTAAATCGTTATTATATTACAAACATCTTTGATATAACATTACATTACGTTATTTTTATGTCAACGATAAAAAGTCACATAATCATCAAAAAATTTATTTTTATATTTAGATTATTTTTAATATCTAAAAATTAATGCAACTTAGCGATACCGGTGTAAGGTGGTGACAATATCTCGACACGTATGATATTATGTCTTTATACTCAAATGTATTTTTTACTAATTACAAATTCCACTCTTTATATAATCTAATAATACAATGTTTAAATCAAATATTTCATCATCATACCGGAATGAGTATGTAACAATATTATTTGAAAATATGATTGCAAATATAATAATTCTCACATTTTTCATTTTTTAGGTGTATTATACTTTCAGTCAACAATTATAATGAAAAGTGACAGCAAACGGTGATATTATATATATTATTTATTATTTTATACATTGACAAGCTGCCTACGATTGGGCAACGGAACGTCGATAAGGCTATTATATTCTCCGACTCGCAAGCAGCTCTTGAATCCCTCTCTGCTAATATGAAAGTTTGGCTAGACAATGAGATAATCTGTTCCATCAGAAGATGTCTATTTAATTTGGACAGCAACAATAAACAGGTGTCATTCGTTTGGATTCTTGCACATAAGGGAATTCATGTAAATGAATGTGCTGATAAACTAACCAAGGAAACCACTCTTTCCGGAGTTTTCTCTCATTAATTCCATATCCCGATGTATGACAGACTAATTATGGTAAAAAAACGTATAAATTCTATTTGGACTACACAATGGATAGATCCAAATAATTTTAAGGGTTATCGGCTTAAAATATTTCAAAAATCTATTCCCCGCACCCCCTGGTTCTCCAAAAAGAAAGTCTCCAAAAGAACAATATCAAATATCTCTAGAATGAGAATTGGTCCTTGCCAGTTAGCCTCAAATTTATTCAGTTAAACTTAATAGATTCCCCAATGTGTGAGTGTGGTGCCGAGGAGAAAACCCTTGACTATATCTTTTTGCCTGTTCATTGCGAATCACAGGTTTTTTTTTGCAGTAATCTCGTCAATGGTAGTTTTCAACTCCCAGTTAACTTGTGTCATCTTCTTTCCCTTAACTCGCTACATTTAATCTATATAATAGCAAATTTTTTGAACTACAATGGTATTGACTTATAATTTATTTCCTATTCTATAATATTATTGTACTTTTTCTATAAAATAAAGTTCATTTTTGGCACAAATCACTCTTGAAGGGTGGATTGCCTATTTAAAAGAAAAAAAACTGCCTATAATTTCAAATATACATTAATAAGCAAACATACAAACTTTTTACTGTTTATCGTACGTACGGGTCGCAATATTTACACATAATTAAATCAAATTCTTTCTAATACAAATGTAAATAAATCTGACGCGCACTAGAGCAATGATCAATTCGCGATGTTTAATATAGGGTGTCCAGCGGAAAAATTTCAGGATTAAATTATAATTGCTGGGAGGGGTATTATTCAACGCGCGTAATTTGCTGATTTGCCAGTCCCAATGAGTCACTGGTCGGGAACGCACCGAGCGTTCGCGGTTGAGCAATATTTAAAGTGCGGTGAATCATTGGTTCGTGCGCGTCGCGCTTTATGTACTCACTTTAATATTCGACGAGTAAGTGATGGGCCGAGCACGCAACTTATCTGATGTTGGATTCAAAAGTTCAGACAAGAAGCGACAATGGTTAACCAAACTCTTCAGGAACCATCTACGTTAGCAGCGACACCAAAACATGTGGCTCAAGTTCGACGTGAAATTATGCGCAATCCGCGTAAATCGAAAAGGAAGATTGCAGCCTTTACTGGAATAAAAAATCAACAGTGCACGTTATTTTGAAGAAAAAAACTAGTTCATCACTACAAACTATAAATCGTGCAGTTTCTCAACGAAAATGACTATTCTTTATGTGAAACTTTAGCGAGAACAATGCTGGAACGTTTTGGAACAGCACGAACGCTTGAAAACATATTGTTTATTGACGAAACATATTTTCATATCGATGACTATGTTAATGAACAGAACATGAGATACTAGTGACCCGATAATCCAAGGAAACGCCATTAAAAACGTTTGCCAACGTTGTCCAAAAACGATAGTGTGATGTGCAATTTCTGCCCGAGGGATAATTGGCCCTTATTTTTTTAACCAGCGAGAGACAGTTACTGCTAACGTGTATTGCCGAACGATCGTCAAGTCTTTGGTACCACAACTACAGCTGTTTCTTGGATTCAACAACAGAATACAATTTCAGCAAGACGGGGCCACTCCACACATAGCTAGAGTTTCAATGGAGAAGCTGAGGAGAATTTTTCCCAATAAATTAATCAATAAGTACGGAGACATACCCTGGACACTTCGATCACCGGACCTTACACCGTGCAACTTTTTTTTGTGGGGATATCTTATGTCGAAAGTTTACAGCAACAATCCTCGAACAAAACAAGAAAATACGCTTTGCTTTCGCGTGTTTGCAAATTTAATAGACCGATTGCAAGAGTGTCTTGAGAGAAATGGACGGCATTTAGACGATATTGTTTACAAAACGTAAAATCCGCATCGTTAAATTCCATTTTGTATATATAAAATATGAGAATAACACTGTAGTTTTTTTTTATTTAATATTGAACTTGAAAATTTTCCGCTGGACACTTTATTTTTGAAGGCAGGCTTTATAGTTAAATATTTTACGACACTGCATACCATTAGTAACTCACTGACTAATCGTAGCTTGGAGGATTCTGAACGCATTAAAATAATTCCTTCAGTGACAGTTTTATAACTAAAATGCTACTCCTAACTCTTAAAATGGAGTGTCAAAAAGTACATATTCGTAGTATGATGTTTGGGAAATTCAAACAAGGCAATAGTGCTACGGCAATAGCAAAAAAATACGCAGTATATACGGTAAAGATCTAATAACCGATCGGGCACCCTACCAGATGCGAAAGCAAACATTCACGGAAAGAAGATTTTATTATGTGTATGGTGAAATCGTCGAGGTATAATCCATCATGAGTTATTGAATTTAAATTAAACAATTAATGCAGATATGTACGTTCAAGATAAACTCCACGAAAAACGTCCTGCACTCGTCAATTGCAAAAACATCATTATTTTACACGACAGTGCGAACCGCGTGCAGCAAGAGTGATCCAAGAAAAAATTATTTAGCTCGAATGGTATATTTTACCACATACACCTTATCATCTTTGCTGTTCTTCACGGAACTTTTTGATTGGAAAAACCTTCAATACTGAAGAGCATATCAATCAGACTGTCGAAAATTTCTTCCAGTCCAAACTCACCAAATGTTATAAGGAAGGAATTGATAAGCTGCCAGTAAGACAGAAAAAAGGCATACATAATAGTGGTTACTATACAATAGAAATGTCTGATAAAAAATGGAAGCTATTTATGACTCGACATAAGTCCTTCAATATATAAATCTAATAATTGTAAGAATTGATTTAATCGTTAGTTTACTTTTTCTAAAAATAAAACTAAAGAGAGTTGATAGAATTCCGTGGCCAATCCTAGCAATAATTTATCAAAAAACACGTTCAAACAAATCATCGTTAATTGTCCCATTTATTTATTAATCCGTCAGGCCCGGATTCGATGACCAATTTGGCAAATGGAAAACAAACTACCTACCGTTTATCAGACAATCGGGAAAAAACATTTCAATTTCATTGTATTAATGACTAACAGGAAACAACCGGGATTACCGGTTGTTAATTCTAGAGCCTCCGGGCGAGTGATGCGGCAGCGTCAAATTTAGTGTCTTGTTAATGGTTGTGTGGTTAGAGTTAATCTTCCGAATCCAATATTTCATGCGACTCACATTATTTTCGAATTTATTTACTAGTTCATAGACATTGAATTTTCTTATCTATCACATAAATATTATATTATATTTTTTACTATAGAATTTAATGGTTCATCTTTCAACGAGAACATTTTTTTTTGTGAAAGAAAATTAAGATGCATATCCATCCCCACCCGTCCAACAAAGCATCCGGTGACGCAGTTCGACTGAGCTAAGCCAGTGACAGTGCTTTCTGGCGTTCGATCCGCCAGAGCTGGGAAGCACCGTAACACTATCAAAAAATGAAGTAACGAAATTTTGTATTTATAATGTCAGTTTTTTATAGACTCAAGATAGTTAATACAGGTAATACTTGGTTTAATGTATTTGTTCAATCATACAAACTTATTTTTCATGTACTATGGTCATAAGTAATTCTTAAAGCTTCTCTTTCAATAATAATTGTAATATTCGCGTTTTTTACGATAACATGAGTTTTTATTATTAATTTATATCAGAAGTTATACACTAGATTTGAATTTATTTTTACTATTACTTATATAGAACCTTTACACTTATTTAAAACCAATAAACTTAATGTTATTTGTCATAATTAATACCACACAAGTGTTATAAGAAAAACCGTGACCATTTAATACAGTTTTCGCGTGCCACAAAATATGCCACAGAATACATGTCACATCAATATTCTTACTATTTTTAAACTAAGCTGAACTTCTGCGGTATGGAAATAGGACTAACTTAAAATGAGGTACGAATTTCCGACTACTAGACCACTTGACAAATGTCTAGTAACCTAGTGGTCTAAAACCACTAGACTAAAAGCTACTTTAAAAAGAAAATTACGATTCTGAAGCACCAACCACGATAGGCAGATCATTGTATGAATAACACATGGCTTTCGCTGTTTGCGCAACTATCTCACGATAAAATAAGACAGGGTGGATCGAGTAAATGATTCAAAGACAGCCTGAAGGCGAATCTGAGCAGATGCGGCTCTGACATGATAGACCCTGAACACTGGGAAACGTCGGCCCATGATCAAGGACAATGGCATCAAAAATACATTGTGAAGAAAGGGTAAAGAATCCCCCTGACAAACGGATGCACGTGCATAACATGTAGAAGGATGTGCACTTTGAAAATAGGGTTCTTCATCACATTTGGACTGATAATTGATAAACTATGTCAGACAACATACTCCTACCGACGAACCACTGAAGATGAGCAACTCGAGTACTATACTACATTTTTACGAATATAAGTAAAAATATTATTACTACATATGGAAAAAGTAAGATGTAAGACATGGAAAGGAAATTTAAAGGATGATGTAATTAAGGTATGAGAACAGGTGATAGATAATGGGAAAGTATTGAAATTGATGAAGGACCAGAGTTAAATGAAAGAGGAATGATGTAAATTCTTCGTTATGCTGCAAACCATTCCACATCTGACCTTTAAACCCATACGTAGGTTACAACACGAATTCAGTCCAGAGATTTTCACAAATATAAACTGGATACTACATCCATATATCCCAACCATCTGCACAAATACGACACAGAACTGAGATCTCACGGTGTGATCTCAGCACGTTCAAAACTGAGGATGTCCAAATATACAGCCAATTACCACTCCCTCACGAGTCGTTTGCAATAGACTCGGAGCAACTGTGACCTGTGTTTAACTCGCTAATGAAAATATCAAGCGCAGGGTTAGAGAAAAAATTTAAGAAAAATATGCAAAAAGTGACATTCACGCTGATAGCAAAAAAGTGTTCACTAACTCAGAAAGTTATTTGAGATAAACCTCAGTATCACGACACGTAAAAGTGTTAATAATGGTAAAAAGAGACAAAAACTGAAACTGATTTCGCAGCGAGACTCGACACTTACATACAAACACCATCCAAAACCAAAGATACCTGCAACTATTTATTCTGAAAAGTTTAACAAATATTTATTCCTAAGAGAACACATTCTTATTGTGAAGTTGTAATTATTCAGAAAATAGGTCTGTGATATATGTGATATCGTATCCCGGTGGCGCAACAACAATATTTTTCGATAAAATTGATTTTATATGTATATCTTCCTAATTTAAAATATTTATTCCATTTTTACTGCTGTTGGGGAGATTCAAAATCACTCAACTTTCGAACAAAATATCTATGAACTGAATGTGTGTGAATATGTTGGACGTACAACAAGCAATGAGGTGTGTGAACCGAGTCTCAGAAACTGTTTCATGTCGAAAATATCATCATTAGACACGGGCTATTACGAATATGATTTAACAATACGTGAATAAGTACTTTGAAATCTAGTAATGGATTTCAAAGTACTTAATTTGAAAGAACTAAGACTTGAATTTTAAAACTTATTCATTTGAACGATATGCAAGTCTTTACGTTTATTTTATTCCTTCGTTTATTGTTATTATCATCCACGTCAAGTACCTACAAACCCTCATTAAGTAATATTTTAAATAAATTCTCATAAAAATTCGTTACAATAACAATACACCCTAGAAGAGTTAAATCTTATTTAAAAAATTATCTTTTCTGTATTATCACTGGTTGTATTATGGTGTACGAATATGTGATCCTTCGTAAATATCAATTAAGCTGAGGTAAGGTCTCCCGTCATCTATTTGTTTCGGAGATATTATGTTAAATAAGATAAGCTCCTCGGATCCTGGTGAACTACACTGCCTCACTAACAAACTGTATAACATTGAAAACAAATATTGGGTTCAGTTTTTTTATTGGAGTTATGATATAAATTGTCATTTTTTTTTAAATCTAAGATAAATTTATATTCACATATATTACAATTTTTGCATGCTTAGTTATATGTTTTAAACGATTATTAAATTATTTTGTTTAGTGCTAAAAAAATAATTGAAATTTGTCGTTTTCTGTACAAATTTTTTGATGTGTAAACAACACAAGAAATCAACCAAATACGTCATTCTCGTCTGAATTTTCTCGCAATTTACGCCACGCCCTACATAACGACACCACTTCAAATCACAGACAATTCTGTGACGTAAAATACATTTTATGACTGAGGATAGCAATCTTCCATGCTCCTCCACTCTTCTCGGCATCCTGCAGATCTTAGGGCCATCACCAGAGAAACACCTGTCATCTTTTCCACTTAGTCAGTACAACGGGTGGAGGATCGTCCTCTTCCTCTTCGTCCTTAGTCATGGCCCACCACAACAAGCTTTTCCAAGCTATCTACCCTTCTAGTAAGATGCCCGAAAAATTCAAGAATTTGTGCTGCAAGTTGAGAGTGTCCTTGATCTTCAGTTCCTGCAAAATTGAGATATTCGTGCATCTCACCGTCTATGGTATGGTATTTTTAAATATATGTATCTCACAAATATTGTATATTGAATGAGCGAATCTATCATCATCATTATCATCATTTTCTTTGGAAGGTCGAAAGTCTTAACAAAGCGCTTCCATCTTCCCCTATCTTATAACGCTTCGCTACTTGTTCATCATGACTCAATCTGTCAGTTTTTGTTACTGAGTTATCATGAAAGTATATATTTGTAGTCATTTCTCTAGCATTCGCAAGACGTGTTCAAGCCACCTTAATTTTTTTTAATATCTAAGGGTTTCCTCTATCTCACCCAGTTTAATAATGTCTCTCCCGCTACTCCCTTAAGGTAGCTCTTATATGCTTACAGATATATCTAATAAATACATTTATAATTTGTGGATGCCTTTGAGATGTAGTGCTGGAGGCGGATGCTGCATATTCCGTGGACTGCAAGGCGCACTATCCTCCAGGAGCTAAGGATTACAGAAAGACATTCGACAACATGCATAAGAAGAATTCTTACACATTAGTGACGTATTTCTAGAAGAAACGATAGCTCTAATGTCCGAGTGTTGATATATGTGTGTGTCTGTCAATGGTAGCGCGACGTGGGAATAGATAGATGCGTGTGTGTGTATGCTTAGAGGGCTCTCTTACGGCTCTGACGTAAATTCAATAACTTGTATCATATATTAATGTATCTTGTATATTTAATAAACTGCTAATTGTCACATGATAAGTGTAAAACTGACGCTACTGGTTTGAGGTTTATCAGGAGATGAAACGCTCTATCACCGGTCAGGCCAAGGTTATCATAATAAAAATCTCGAGAAGCTCGTGATCTTACCAACAGTTGAAAAAAAGCGAGCAAGATTCAGGTCTCCTATAAAATGGATAGACCAAATAAAGGAGTTGACAGGGTCCTCTTTAAATGCTGCCATCAATACGGCTTAATACCGGAAGGAATTGTGTACGTATTGTGTACCATGTTCCAGATACTTCAGGGAACCACGCTGCTCAGCATTGAGCATACGATGAAGTAGAAGATTCCTTCGGACTTAATAAAGCTTTAAGGAGATATTTGTAATCCCTTAAGTTAGGCGACCGTAAACCGTACCTTAGCTTATATGTAAATCCGGTCTTGCGCACGAATTTTCAAAACGGCATCAGCTTTGAGCAAATTTGTGTTTAAAATATTTAGTTAATGCATAATTATCCGCAGTTTTTAAAAAATATATTGTAACATAACCAAAAACGAAAACAAACTCAAAACATGTTATGTACAATTATCACTCGGGGGCGTAGTCACCGTATCGTTGACAGATCGATGTTGAAGTTCCCAGAAGTTGAAGTGTCGTGGTGGTACAATTTTCGTCCTCTTCCACAGCCGCTAGTAGAGCCTGGTCAATAAAATCCGAAGATCGACCCTTTCCTAACTTGTCATCTAACCTGGTATCATCAGCTTTGAAACGAACAAACCACTATTTGTGAATGCTTTTCGATGCACATTTTAATTTTCTAGCCTTACTAAAGAATTTTAATTATGACAGATGTCAATTAAACGTCAAATTGAAAAAACAAAACAGCGAACAATTATGCATCAACCTAATATATTCGAGCAAATTTTAAAGCAGCTCACATTGAATATCGAGTCTCGCAGAGTAAATGATGGAGTTTTCGAATAACAAAACCCAATTGATTGGACGGAGGTACCCTCCTTTACGAGAAAAGTTGGGACATAAAGTTTATCTTGCGATCGCCGACAGACGTGGACCAAGTGAATGGGAGGAACAAAAACCTTCGGTTGACCGGTCATTCATACCAACTTTATCCCAGAATTTCGCGGAACGAAAGTATAAGTTGCGGAGATGTGTGTGAAATATTTAGTTCCGATGAAAATATCAGAAAACTTTTATTAATATGTACTTTAATAGGACTAGTTAAATAAAAACGCGTCACATGTCTCAGATATGTGTATTATACCACTTCTATATAGTGTTTTTTTATAAATTTCTTCTTCTTCTTCTTCTTCTTCTGGTGCCTTAAAGCTCATATCCACGTAAAAATATTGTTGCTGCGCCATCCAAACCGATCCCTTTTTGGAAAGATCCAAACCGGGGAAGGTGCATTAACAACAATGTAAAAATAATTATCCGTGAAAATCAATACCTTATAGAAAGACTTTTTTTATTATTACGTTATTTATTATCGAAAAGATCTCAAAATAACCATTTTTCATTAATATAATATTTTCCAACACATATTCTGTTTTTATCATTTAGAGGAATATATTTTAAGAAAATGTTTTCCAACATTTTATACCGCTTAGGAGTAAGATAACGTTAAATGCATTTACCGGTGCACACGAGTTTCATTTATGGAATAAAATAACAGGAAATACCACATTTAAATAGACGCAGAATAAACCTACAATGTAATTTTATATTTTATCTGACTCTTGATCTGTAAGATTATAAAATCCTAAAGTAATATAACGTCTGTTGGTCAAACATTGAGAATTAAACGGATAATTCAGATATTTAATTGAACAGAAGTATCTTAATCTTCTTCTTTTACATAGGCAATCCACCCTACAAGAGGGATTTGTGCCATTAATCAAGTTAGAACTACATTTTATCGAATAAGTACAATAATATTATAGAATAGGAAATATTATATTATAAGTTAATGCCATTATCGTTCAAAAAAAATTGAATTATAAATATTAAATAAAGCAAGTCAAGGAAAAAAAGATGATACAGGTTAACCGGGAGTTAAAAATTATCATTGAAGAGATTATTGTAAAAAAAAAACACATTGGATGTGGTGTTTAATTAATATGGAAGGATATCTACTCTGGAAAATGTGACGTCCTAGAACGAGTTTGAAAATTAGTAGATAAACATTATATTTAAAATAATATATATGCGACCCATTTTAAAATATCTATCCAATGGACCCCATGAGGATGCCGCTGGTACTAGGAGGTTGTCATTGCTCTGAATCCTCGACTGGTAGCCAGCGACCCGTGCGCTCGCCGCTGTGTAAACATTTCTGAGGCACTGCAATATCACGGAAGACTGAAGATCATTCAGTGTGCGGTATAGAATTGTACTTGTATGCGTTGCGGTAGATACCGCTTGTATATAATTATCATATAATAAGTATGTTATATAAGTTATGTTTTAATTAAGATTAAACAAGTAATCATAGATTACCAAATATTTATTTTAATTGTCCATCGCCGCTCGATCTGGCCATGACGGTCGTGGAATCCGCGCTGTCATTATTTTCGTTTAAAAATATCGAAAATAAATGTTTTCACACATATTTTTCCCACAGTATGAATTAATAATGAACTTACTCACAACATTAGTAGCAAATTTCATAAAGCAGATGTATTTTACTGACTTCAAAAAAACCAACGTTTTTTTGAAAAAAGTAAACATTTCAGGTACGTTATTTTTATGAATGTCGCAATTAAATATTTATTGTATATATAAGACTATTGCATTTTAAACAAAAGCTGTCTGTTTCATAAATAATATGTAATTATGAATCACATATATCACCAAAACACCAACGTGGCGTTTTTAAATCGTAAATATTATTCAAAATAATAAATTGAAGCTATCATAATAATTTTAAATTTAGAACATTGATTTAAGCGATTATCTAAGTATATGTAGGTACTTTGTCTGATTTCAAAACATATTCATATATATGAATTAGGTGCTTCAAAAAATTGTTTAATTTTCGATAGATTAATTCAAATGACAATACTCATTCTATAATATTAATATGAAAAACTTGGATAAGTCATGGATACACGAGTTATATTTGATCTTAGATATCATCGATCATAGACACGAGTTATGTTTGAATGCGAGAAAATCAACAATTTTATTGTCATATCTTTCTATTCAAGCCTAATAACGTCATTAATTATTTCTCTGGACTATAACTAAAACTTAACTTTAAAATTGTATAAGCTAAGAATATAATATTTTTAGTTACTCGTTAAATACAAAATTACATTTTTCTGCTGTGATTAATAGTAATATATATTTTATATTGCAGGTAGAAAATTTCGCATATTTGATATCTAAGCGAACATATTTAATTTTGACTAATTTTAACTAATTTTGATTAAATTTTCAGGATTTTTTCAGTAATTTAGCTAACGTTTAAAAAAGGTTATGATTATCTCTAACATCTAAGATTTTTCGGTACTATATTACAACTTGTTAGATTTTCGTATTTTAACCTTCCAATTTGTCCGTCAGACGACACTTTACCATTTCGATTTGATGTCTCAGGTGCTCATTAGCATCCACGTATATATTGTAATATGTTTGAAGATTGAGAAATGTATGGAAAAAATATCCAATAAACTCATTAAATTCGTTAAAATCTTTTTATACTCGGTGTACCGTGACTTAGTAAAAATAATAAATCTTGTTAACAACCACCATGATGAAACTTTTTTTTTCTTCAGAATATTAAATATTCCCATTAAAATAAAACTACCGTAATTTAAGGAGTTTCTGGAGACAGCCATGTGTTGGGAATTCCATAATAAATATTCCAAAGATATCAGACTCTCTTTAATAGTAATCGGGGATCGAGGGGCAAGTGTGGACATGTTGCGAGAGCCGCAGCCGGCGTCTACCCTCGCGTTACAGAGAGGCCATTAGCCCGCACTACCCTCCCAGATAGGTGTCTACTATTATGTAAGGATCATTAAAATATCAAAAAAAAAAAATTAATGGCTAATTTATGATAATAAATTTAATAAGACAGTTTGAAGAAACGCTGAGTCTTGAAAGTTAGTTGAAATTTATTAAGGTGCTATGAACCATTTTTGTAGTTTTAGGACAATTTGACGGGAGGGCCGAGAAAAGTAAAGAAGTTTAGTCAAAAGAGCGGGAGTTTATAAAAATCGCGATCCTCGGTACAAAACGATACATATATATTTACATATTTTCACAAAAATGAGTGAATTTTAATGTTTTTAGTATTTACGTAAATAATTGATTGGGTTGTCTAATAAGTCTTTGCGGTTTTGTTCAATTATTTATTATAAAATCAATTTATTAATGTGAATAAGAATACATGAATACACAAGAAATTATGCATTCTCTTTTATTGTTCAGAACTTCATCTCATCTTTCAAGTAATTTTTTGTCATTTTTCTCTAAAAATATACTGCTCTGGTATTGAAATAGTTATCGAGCCAATTTCTGAGATCATCGAGATCGAAAATGTTATTTTTCTTAACTTGATCATCCATTATTTAAGCCCAACAATTAAAAAAACTATATAATACAGGAAAGCGGCGATACTAACGTTTTAGAGCAGAAAAAAAGCTTTTAATAGTATTTCATTTTTTGTCACAAAAAAACAAAATAGCGAGAAAATAGCATTTAAAAAAAAAACCTTATAGACCTATTAGACGACCTACAAAAATTAAGAACAGCAATACATTATCCAGATTCGTAGTACTAAACTGAAACAAGTTAACCACTGTTCACCACGGTTCAGTTTACACCCCTACTCTAACTTATAGCCATCAACTTTAATTACTGAGATAAATCAGTCAAGAATCCAGGCTGCAGAAATGAGATAGGAGTAGTAAGAGTGACGTTAAGAGATCTCATCACACGCTACTCCGAATAGAAAAATCTCAGCGAAGTTGGCTTGGACATATCCTCCACAACAAGGGAAACGGAAGACTGCATAAACAGATTTCCTCATCAGTTTCAGAAGGAAAAATGCTTTTAAGACGACCCAAGAAAACATGAAAAAAGTAAATGGAGAGACTCTGCGAAGAAAAATGGAACTATCAGATGTCTGAAGTAATCGATCCAGCGTAACGGTGGAAAAATGCTCTCGAAGCGTTAAACCCTCGACACGATTAGGATAAAGAAAAAGAAGAAGAATGTATATGTAATAACATTAAGAGCATTATTAAATATAAAATCCAACCAGCATTTATTCTTAGATAAAGATGAAGGAAACCCCAAAGAGTCCCACTCTATCCAGGAATCGTTTTGAGAGATGTTTACTCTCGCTTTGATTCCATTCAACAAAGCAACGCGTGCAATATTTTACAAAATCTTCAAAGCTTTTTTGGAATATATTTGAATGTTAGAACAGTTAGTTATGTCCCGGCAGTTAGTTACTAAAACCTTGTGGCTCCCCTTCATAGTTTACTTTTTTCTTTTTCTTTATTATATGCCACAATTGTTACATTTGGTCATTTTTACATTCAGTCATTAACTGATATAGATTAGTTCCGAAATCATCGTACCAGAGCCATACCTGTAAAATAGTATCAATTTGTTGTGAGTCTCGTAATCATATTAAATTCAGAAGGCAGCTAAAAAAATCATAAATGAAGTAATTATATAAAAAAATCTTTTAAATAGTTTATAGCATCGTTAAAAGAACACTAGTAGACTAATCAATGCACAGTATATGTAGTCCTATATGTGGTTGACAGTAATTTTGATGTCAATAAGTTATATGATCTAGAAAATGTGGCACTATTTGCTAATTCATTTATATTTTTAATTTTTTAAATACTAATTTAATGTATTAATTGTAAATATATACATATAAAATCAATTTTGTCGAAAAATATTGTTTTTGCGCTACCGGGATTTGAACCGATCCCCGGATTGGAAATAGAGATCCAGGTTCGAATACCGGTAGCGCAAAAACAATATATTTCGACAAAATTGATCTTATATGTATATATTTATAATTAATACATTACATTAGTATTTAAAACATCACAGACCTAAGTTCTGAATAATTACAACTTCACAATAAGAATATGTTTAATTAACCGAACACATCATTTCAAAGCAATAGAAAAAATATTGAAATTAATTACAAAAGTATTGTATTGTACAATGTTTATACTTAGCAGAACCAAATGTGCACGACTGAGAAAAATGAAACGTTTGATTTAATGCTCTCTCCGTCTCTCGTTTATCTTTGTACCTTTATCTTTATTTAAATGTATTTTCTGATTTATTTCTATTATTTGATTTTTAATATTTTCATATTGTTTTTTATCTTATTTTAACACTAATTAAAAAAAAATGATTCAAATTATACTGATATATTATAATATTTTTTGTTTAATGAATGCTTTACTAAAATTTGATTGCGGTATTCCTTAAGCATAGTCTGTTTGCTGTAAAATGTCCATACTTATCTTCCTTCGTAGTCCAGTTGATTCTCACATTAACACAAGTTCGCAGAAGAGATAAACCTTAAACTCTTCCGGTCAGGGATCTTCAATTTGCCTTGTCAGCATCAGCATCGCAAGTTTCCAAACCCTCTTCAGATGTTCCCAATGTTTCGCCTTCACAAAATACTGCTCCGCGCATTGTTAAACGGTTGTTAAATTAAACTGTATTATATTTAAATCCACAATAAATTGTCTTTAAAAAAAAAGTATATATTTTGTCGTGGGTCTGTTTTTGTCGTAGCTGACGTCTAATGTCATATTTTTCCAACAATGATCAAAATTGATACATAAAAAAAAAACATGTCTCAGACACAAGTTTCATACCACCCTCAAAATAATGTATTTTTCTGACTGTGTACTTTGTTATATCTCTTCAAACATCGTCTGAATTTTTTTTTAAGTTCAGATGGTGTTCTTTTTTTTCGTGGATAATAAAAATGAAATACGTTTACTTTATTTTATAAAATATGACGTAATAGTAACGGGTTTTTAACACAGTTTCGTATCAGGAATTAGGAATTCAGGAAGCCTCTTAAAAACATATTTTATATTTATATTATATGGTAACATTGCAAACTGAGGTTGCGTTCGAAATTGCCCTGTCACTTGTTTTAATACCAAGTACCTCTTAATCACGAATTATTGCCCTTACGTTGGTAACGCGATTTGTTTTGAAGGTTATAAAAAAGGTCACCTTCAATGGTCCTTTTTCAATTCATCGAGTAGGGCTGTCAAAATTACGCGGTACACTGCTGCGGCCATTAAATCAAATATGTAACCGTGAGCATCCAACGTAACCAAAGGGTAAATACTTTTATGTTATTCAATCACTAGTGCATAATTTACCATAATTTGTTCATCTAATCGCATAGTGAATAACCTTTACAGGAAACGAGACGTTTCCCTTAGCCTTCGGCTTACATTACTACTTCGGGCTATGTGATTTTTTACAATTCTGCATACAAATCCTATTGCATCGGCCTGGATGCTGAGAATCAACTACGATGATGGGTCATGGAGATGGGATGCTACGAGGGAATGTGCACGGATGAGCCTGGTTTAGAAGTTATGCTATCTGCTGTAACATTTTATTCTTGTTGTTACCAGCCTGCATCGCAGAATGTCGAACTCGCGTCCAACCCAACGAAATTAGGATTTGTTAAACTGAATTGTATTTTGATTCTAACTTTATTTACGTTCTTTTTAATAACACCTTTTCATTTATCTCCTCTAGATATTATTTATAAATTATGACCAGTTTAGAATGAAGGCAGAATGTGACAAACTAAAGGGGGTATGCGTTTCTGAGGTGAAGATTCCGCCATTCAGATTCCGCCAAATTCACCACTGACTAGCCGGTGAGAGGATAGAATACCGACTTTCATCCTTACAATATATTATGACTATGAAAGTTGAGAATGTAATACTCAGAAATTTCTTAAACTATAGATCACTTAAAAACGTGATCACATATGTTACGTGTACATAAATTCTACACATCTTTAACGCTTAGTGTAGTTTATTATTATCTTTTATAAGTAAATGAATTCTCTCTTTATTGAAAACTATTTTCTAACTGATTTTCTTACAATTCAATAATTTTTCTTTTTTTAACTATAACTAATTACATATGTTTAATTTAAACCAATTAATTTACAATAAAAAATTTAATCAATCAATATACATGGTTCTAGCACGTTAAAAAATTCTGCCCATGTGTTTAATATTGTACATGCTAAAATTAATATTACAGACAAATTTACAAGTTTAGTTTAGTTTCATAAATATGTCTATATAGTCTCTATTCACCAGTGTACTAAAATAAGTTTTAGAAAAATTTCTTGAGAAAATATATCAAAATTAAATATTTATCAATTAATATTCATGTCGCAAATCAATAATTTTTAAATGGAATATGTCATAGTATTCCATCACATAAACATTCGATGTCGTATTTTTCCCAAAATATACTCTCTAGTTTTATGCAGCTTATTTGAATGTGTTCACTGCGTGCCCTTGTTATTTATTAAAGCCTGTATTGCACAGAACCGATAAGTCTTACTCTGAGCTTGTTGATGTATTCAATGGTATTGCTATTTGCTGAAATGTTGAAAAGTACTTAAGCTATAAGCGGATTAAATTTATATTTTGGGGACACTACATTATACTGAATTTTTAAAGTATTATTTTTTTTAACTATATCGTACAGTAATTATTTTTTCAATCATTTCTTGTTGTATTTCGCACTATTTAAGTATTCACCCTTATTTCAATAATAATTAATGTCAATAATAAAAATAAAAATGTAAAAATAAATACTTACTGATAAGTGATTTATTTAATATATAAAACTATTATTAAATACTAATTAAATGCATTATTTAGAAAGATATACATATAAAATCAATTATATCGAATAATATTGTTTTTTCTACCGAGATTCAAACCTGTATCTTTTTCCAATTCGGGAAGGAGCATTAACCAACTATGCTACAGCAGACAGTACTTTTGATAACAAATTTTCGAATCTATACGTTTTCAAATTAATGCATCTATCATTCCATTATATGTAAGCCATCTACTTATAAATACACTTTTCTTAACATACTTCTTTTGTCGTTAAATATTTTTAACTATAAACTTCTATAAAGGTAGTTTTTCAGTTATGTATCATACTAAAAATTCTTGATATAATATAAAAAATGTACTTTTCCATAATTTTGACACAAGAAAGATGAGATCTTTGAAAATAAATGCATTTAATAGATAATACAAAAGGAGCACGAGAATTATTTCAAATATAGACAAATAAAATAAAAATATATTTGATAACTGGACTCGTAGCCTTTTCTGGATAAATTACATGAGTTATTGTAGTTATTAAAAGCAAGTATCTTTTTCAGAAATTTACCTCCAACTTGACGCGTTTAATTTAAATACATATAATGAAAGAATTTTAAATAATCAATCTTCTTAATTTACATATAATTGATTATAATTCAATGCTAGATTAAAAGATAGTAGATAGATTAAAAGCCTTAGATAACTGCATGAAATGGATATATAGATGAATATACATAAATGTATAATACTCGCTTCTTAGAGCCTCAATTACGGATAAGGGGAACTTGTAGAAGATGGTTTAGATAAGGCTTGAGAAAGTTTTGTGACGGTTTGTAAGAACATTACGCATTAGTGACATTAGCCCTGATGGACCATGCAGTAGGTTCCGAAATATTGACATGTACTATTACATAATTTGCCAGAATATCCTTTTTTCTCGTTATTTTATTTTTATTGTTAATAAACTTAAATATATGTGTACACACACCATATAATATTATGTAAATCAAAAATATTAACAAATTCTTAATCCATTTGCACTATGTACAGCAAAATCATTTCAACAAATTTGTAGTGTTGGTGAAATGTTATATTGCTAACAGAGGGCTGATAACACATATATTATTTATTTTATTAGTGTATTTAAATAATATAATATGTATCAACAAATTTATTATATATTTAAAGATTTCAAACTATAGCCAGATATGAGACCACCTCTGCTACAACACTGTATATCAGTTTTGAGTAGATCTGAATATCACAACGTTATATGTATTCTTGGGCATCGAATGATATATTAAACATCCACATAAAATAAATAAAAATACTATTACACACCATCTCTAAGTGCTTTTTCGTCCAAGAACACTGTGTATCATCCAAGATGGCCGTAAAAACCGATATGTATGTTGTGCATACCGTGTTGTTGCAGGGCGGTTATAAATCATTATTTTGATTTGTCAATTATATAATTGCATATTCACTGAATTTTTTAGTAACTTATATTCAACACTTTTACAAATCAGAAATTCTTATATTTTTATTTTATTTTATTTATTTGACATTTTTACAATTTTTTATAACATGAATCGAGTATTTTACATTTTTTAAATTACATGGTTTTTCTTTCGCTTACCTCTCCAAAAAAGAGACCAGCTCTTGTGCTTGGAGAGGGAGTTACACTCAAATAATTGTATATAATACCTTACATATTCTATTCATTGTCCTTTTGTGCGCTTCTGAAGTGTTCTGTAATATTGTTTATTTTCCAATTATGTGTTTTTGAAGTGTTCATTTAGTTTCTTTCTAAACTCTTTTGTATCTTTTATTTCTTTAATTTGTGTAGGGAGGCTATTGAAATTTTTTATCCCTAAATATATACAATTTTTCTGATATTTAAGTTATATTTTTAATTAATACATTAAATTAGTATTTAAAACATCACAGACCTATGTTCTGAATAATTACAACTTCACAATAAGAATGTGTTCTCCTTAATATATATTGTCACTATTTTTTCTAGCAAAGTAGCCATGACAATGCTTTATATATGAGAGACGAATACCTACTGCATCTCACACAGTAAACTAAGTGTTTTATATTATTGTATGTTCACTTCTGATGTACAAAAAAAATTATGTCAATAATGGTTTGCCTTAACTTATCTTATAATTATAAGTAAACAAACAAAATTAGTGCACTAGTGATGAGCCGACCGCGTAGTATATCAGTATGGTTCGATCACATACACGCGGGCCGCAGCGACACAAGTTTGTTTCAAAAATTTCTACGCTACTTTGCGCAACATTTTTCGTCCATGACCCGGAGTACATAAATCAAAACCCAGACAGGGTGGTCGGAAACTTTAACAACCTCTGCGCGGGCGCGTCCTTCCCAGAGACAGCGTAACGTGTCAATCCCCGATTGGATCTTCTGACTTGCAGGATTTCTCGTGAATCGCTTAGTAGTACAAATGATTCCCCTCGAAGCAGCCATTCAAAAGCAGCCGCAGAGATCCGGAAAGGTTTCTGGACGAATATAAGGGAACAACTCGCCGCTCGGCCGAGTTATGCAGACAGACAGCGAGCATGATTTATTTACAGATATAATAAATTTGACTTTGCATATATTCGGCAAAAATATGTATGAATATAAATTAATTATTTTTCCGAGAATTCTACTGAAAAAATAAACAAGAAATGTTGTTTTTCTTCTTATTACAATTTAATCGAACTGATGACTTTAAAGCGTAACTGATTTACAAAATAAAAACCTCGCCGAATCGGAAGCTATTCTGAAAAAAAAATACATTGAATTAATTAAATGGGTATTAAGAATTATTCTTTATTTATTTTTCTTCGTTATGTTTGAATATTTAATTATTGTTTGTATTAATTAGTGTGATTTAATTACTTCGATGGCTCGATTACAGGCAATGTCTTGGGAAACCATTCATATAATTTACTCTAATTAAAAGGCGTAAAATATTAACCCAATGATATTATATAGACTGATATCGGCCTAAATTCTAAATTAAAGATGTTCAAGATATTTGTGAAATTTCAATTTCGTTACTGAAATAATCGATATATAGTTTTTAATAGAACCCAAGTAAGGACAATATATTTACTGTTTCTGAGAGTTATATAACTCCACAAAAAATCGTAAGTAATCTGTTAACAATACAGCTAGAATTGCGGGAAAATATTAATGATATAACTCCTACGTATTGTAAGTATAGATTTTACCTACTTAAATATATATTTTTTATCTTCAATATTTCGTAAGAATTCAATGAAAAAATATGTATATATAATATGTCATACTGTTTAACCGCAAAAGTAGGCAGAGAGAATAAAATGTCATACTCTTCTGTCCTGGCGTACCTCTTTATTTTATTCAGAAAACATACAGTTTATCAGTTAATACGAAAATCACAATAAAAGCTAAACAATAATTAAACCAATTATATGTTTTCTCAGAAGATACAAAATACTTTATACAGCGAGTACAATTAAAAATGTAAAAATAACTAGAAAGCAGAAAAATGTGAGAAAAAAGTTGAGAATAAAAATTTTAACAAAGAGAAAAAATTTACAAATAAAAAAGTAAGAAAATATTCGAGATATATATAAATACTAATTTAATGTACCAATTATAAATATATACATATAAAATCAATTTTGTCGAAAAATATTGTTTTTGCGCTACCGGGATTCGAACCTGGATCTCTATTTCCAATCCGGGTATATATTAATAGTATATTATTAGTATTTAAAACATCAGAGACCGTCTGTTTTGAATAATTATAACTTCACAATACGAATGTGTTCTCCTTAATAATTAATGATATATATATTTTATTAATAAACATTTATAAATAGAGATATATATATATATTATTAATAAACATTTGTGTGTTTATGTAAAAATTGCAACTATTTATATTAAAAATGATCTAATATTAACAATTTATTACTGTGTTTTTAAAAATATATCTTCATTATTTTGTTATTAACATGGCAACAGTCATATATCTCATGCTGGAATGTCTTCGAAATAATATTTATTTTTGTAGAATTTATTAGGAACCTTATATAATTCGTGTGCTATCTACATATAATCATCTGTAAACCCTAATAATTGGCATATAGTCAACTAGAGAATTAATTTATGTGTTAAATTATATGTAGTTTATTTTTCTTGTAAATATCTTGTTTTCAGCCCGCGAATATTTCCTGTTGACCTATCCACATAAACATTTCCAACTATACATTTCCTATTCCTACTTCAGTCCAGCAATCGTGGAGATAACCTTTCATTTTGGCTTGTTTTTCTACACAAGTCAATAAATCAAATTAAGTTTTTACTTAAAATACGTTTCATCGGAGACTCCTCCAGAACGTTAAAAATAAAACGTTCAAAAATTTCGGTACAATTTTTAGGAGATTCGCTAGTAGACTTTATGTAGGAAAAACATACTGTGTGCAGGGGTGTTATGATACATTTATCTGAGACATGTAACGTGTTTTTTTTAAAAACGTGTCACTTCCTTAAAGAGGTGTTAGTTCAATGTGAAAGTTTTCTACAACCGAGAATTGCCTAATTTATTTCATAATAAAATCTACACTAATGCCCCAAATCTATGACCCCATTGCACGAGATTCGTGCTTCTAATATTGGTAATGTGGCATAAAAATTCGTATGAATAAGATTCACTATCAATTTAACATTTAAATTATTGTTCTACCAAACACCCTTTGATTTTTTCTTTGATAATTTAACATTTTTAAACAAAAACAGTTTTATTAAGGCGAACCCATTTTTGTTGTGAAGTTGCGTTTCCAGAACATATTAGGTTGATTCGCCGTTTTTCTAGCGACATTTTATTTTTTTAAATTTGTCGTTTAATTAACATTTGTCATAATATAATTCTTTAATAGAGTTATGAAATTAAAATGCTCATCGAAAACTGTATACGCCACTTCATGGTGTAGCACTTGGAGAAAGTGTAGAAAGCTGCTGAGTTATTTCGCGATCTCGACGATCTTTTCGGCGAAGGATCGATTAGCAATAGAGCATGCCGAGAGTGGTTTGTTCGCTTCAAAGCTGATGATACCAACTTAAATGACATTTCAGGAAAGGGGCGATATTCGGACTTTGATGGCCAGGCTCTTCTAGCTGCTGTGAAAGAGGACGAAAGTTGCACCACTAGAAAAAAAACAAAAAGTGAAAAGAAAGAAGATAATTCCAAAAGTTGTGCATTGCGAAAAAACTATGCGGTGAGACCGGCATGAAATCGTTCAGTAGGAAATTGTCTCAACTACTACTGGTGAAATGACAATAATCAGCCTCAGGAGTGGCGAATCCTAGACAGTACAACATCAACAGCGATATGTACCTGGCCCAGCTTGATGCTCTTTATACTGCCATTCAGCTGAAAAGACCGCGCGAAAAAAACCAAATCGTTTTCCACCACAACAATGCTCGCCCTCATGTCGAACATCGTGTGAACGAATTCGAGGCCCCCACGGACTACCATATCAACCGCTGTCTGAAAAATGACGATTTGGAGGACAACTCCAACATCAACGTGGATTGCCTCAAAAAACCAGTGCTTCTTTGCCGTCTTCCAAGCAAATGGGAAGCAGTAATTATCGTTGATAGTGACTACGCCTCCTAATGATAATTGTACATAATATGTTTTGATTTTTGGTTATGTTTATTATTATTATATTTAAAATTATTTTATTATATTTAAAAAACTGCAGATAACGATGCATCAACCTAATAGTTCCGTAGTATTTTTATATAACATTATTGTATACAACAATTTTTATTTACATGCACTCCACTTTTCTACACAAGCGTAGCACTAAATAATTTTAAAAACAAATAAATAAAAAACTAAAACAGAAAAAATCTATCTATAGAAAAAATATTTAGTTGCTACCGGGATTCGAAACTAGGCCACTTTCTATCCGGGGAAGTGCGTTCTCCGATTTCGCTATAGCAATCGAATATATTTTTGACCAATTTTGAACTTACGAGTATATTTTATTTATTGAATAATTTCCTAATAAAGGAAACTTATTTTGTGAATAAGTGTAATATTCATTCATATTATGTTTAAAATGTAGGTGAAAATACATATATTCGGTTTATTTTGATAAAAAATACGAAAGTACGGAATTGATGTCAATTACAGCCACATGAATCGGCGGAGAGAAGCAAAAAAACGATAAAAAATAATCTTTAATAGGATCAATATAAATATTATTTAGTCATAAATAATTATGTTTTTGATATGAAACTTTATTTTACATTATAGCTGAAGCCTTAAATATTTAAAAACGCTGAAAATTGATAATAGGTCTGGCAAAATTATCGGTTAATTACTATATTCATTTTTAACATAATTTGTCTCAGTAATTTTTGCTTCAAGATTATAAAAAAACATATCTATATAAAATATTCAAGAATTTTCCATACTCAGATTATTCTGAAGCATACGTAAAATGAATTTAATAGTCGCGGTCTTTCTTATTATGCTTGCATTGTCTTAATTATATCAAATAATATTCAGTTTATTAGTTTTAAATTAGTATAGAGATCCTATCTAAGTAATAGTAAGAATAGAAAGGGGGAATTCGCGATATATTTTATATATATACAAAATTCTGCTACACCTGTTTTTATATTTTTCGTATAATATTAAGCGTTTTTTGTGTATTTTAAAATTTCTATACATCGATAAAATATCGTCGTATTTTCATCTTCTTTTTTTAACAAGTTGCCTGACCATCGCATCTTATATAATATATATATATATATATATATATATATATATATAAATATCTATAATAGAACTAAATTGATGGTCTCACGTAACTCCAGACCGCTCAAGTGAATGTCTCACCGGTAAGCAAAACAAGCAGCACGTAAGAATCACATATTTTATAATAAAGACATAGTAATAAAGGTGGTACATTATTCTGAAATTCCCCACAATCAACGTTTCATGGTAATGTCTTGTACGTAATCAGACTATTATATTAAGTATAAAAATGTGTTCACTGCATTTGCTCACCCGAGTTTGTGCATTCGTGCATAGCCCCACAATGCAGGCAATTTCATTAATGCAGCTGTGAACCGCCAAGTACTTCCTTTCATTACGCTACTGATCACGACGATAAGTTAACAGTCTTATCACTAAGCTGCCTGCCTTAATATTTATATTTTATTTAAAATAGAAAATTTAACAATTTATTATGACTTACGATATTTTTATTTTAATACAAATTAAATGCATTAATTCGAAAGATGTACATTAAAAATCAATTATATCAAAAAATATTGTAGTTACTGGATATCTTCCTATCCGGGGAGCAGGCATTAACCGATTATGCTACACCAACTCAGTGCATTGACGACAAATTTTCGAACCTATATGTTACACTATTCAAATTGATACTTCTATTATCCCATTAATATGTCGTCATGTTCCTCGGATAGGAAGAGATGCAGGTTCGAATCCCGGTAGCAACAACAATATTTTTTGATGATTAGTAGATTTATTAAAAGCGGTACCAAATATAATACCACGCAATGTGTCCCAAAAGTATTTTTCATTTTGGTTCATTCGTTGCATCAACGCAATCAGCGTTAGGGGAGGGGGTGATGCTGATCGCTAGCCCCGTCCTTAAAAATTCAGTCGCTATGGAGCGTATTCTTACCAGTTATTCATAAAATTTTCCCTGAATTAAAAGAAAATATCCGATGACAAATGGCAGCGATCACGGAGAATACGTGCCGAGCAGTTCTCCAGAAAATTTTTCTCCCGTTTAAAAGAGTGCCAGGGAAATAATTGATCACATTTAGATAACATAATGTTTAAGAAATAAATTCCCAAGGACCGTATTGAAATGCAAGAAAGAAAAAAAATTTAACCTATCCATTATTTTTTTACAGAATTTTTATTATGAAAAGGACACCTTGTATATGAAATATTCAGGATTAGTATTACAAAATACATATCGAGAAATAACTAAAATCGATCAAATTTATTGATATTTTTAGAATACATCCTGAAATTCATTTCGTTCAAATCTTCGAAACGTTTTGGCTGCGAAACAAAATAAGAAAAATTCATCATTTCTATCCTATTGCACGGTTCACTAATGTAACCTCGGTGCAATCAATTAACTAGAGACGCCATCGAGGGACCTCGGATGAGTCGTTTTTTGTGACGTAGAAAGAAATCTATCTCCATCGCAATAGTTTGCATCGCCCAGCACCGCTATAAAGCGTGTACACGGCGTCAGTCTTCATGTGTATGGGTACCGCGTGACCGGAAATTGATTTTTTTAAACATAAAACTATGCACAACTTGACCTAATATTGTGAATATGTATTTACATGAAAATTTTACTATTATACGAATATACGTGACCCAGCTCATTAGGAAATTGTGTTGTGCTAGTGAAGTACATAAAATGATTCATTAAAAACTACGTATACGTATACAACGTTGTATTGGCATGAAAATATCTTGTTAATAGTAAAATAGAGTACATCATATTAGAATGCATTACAAAATATACAATAAAATAATTAATTATATCTACGAGTATTTTGAACACTATTATAGGTAATAATTTCCTTTATCCAACCGTTCGTGTTACACGGTAAGTAAAATGATGAATAACATAACACACATCCCGTAGAAAAGTGTAGAAAGTAATTTTTACAGGAAAAAACAAAAATGGACCATTTTTAATGTTTATAATGGAACTGTTATTTGAGCTAAGATTATATTGTTTATTTTAACCTAGTGAATTGATACATTTGCGGACAAAATTGACACAAATTAATTGCAAATTCTACTATTTACAGCGGATGAACAAGTGGTCCCGTTAAAAATGGACACAAGCAGTTATTAGCTGAAAAGACGTGTAAGTAACCACTGTAAGTTTATTATACTCGTCAACTTTTTTCTTCTTCTTCTTCATCAGTTTTCTATCACAATGATAATATTTTAAACCCGTTGGTGAATATAACATACTGACAGTGGTTAAAAACAAAAACATCATATCAAATCGATAAAAAAAGAGAATATGATAAAGTGAGTCAATAAACAGCGGCGGAAAGGTCCAAATTTGTTAATTTCATTTAAAAAATTAAAAACATGCATAAATCCATTTATCTCCTCAGTTTCTCTTGGGCTGCACTTAATGTGAAGGTTATAATTTGACAGATTAGTACGGCAACAGTTTTACATTTATCAATTTGAGGAAACAATGTCTTGAAACGTCTGCGAGACATAACAAGTCGGTTTGACGTTCTGACTTTCCTCGTAGTGAAGAAAGCACTGTAAAAATATTTCGTTTTAATATGCAATACTTGTAGGAATGTTTTGTTTTTCAATGAAAACGATTCCGACATTTTTAACGTAAAGCGCAACATACGGCACATTCTCATGGAAGTTCGTGAATGTCATGATGGAAATATTTTTCTACTAAAGATATTTATTTATTTACTGCCTACGTTATCATGTACATTTCGTTTTGATGTTAAACGATCTATGCATACAGCATTTAAAACTACAAAATATTTTTATAATTGATATATTTTATGTATATATGTACAGAATGCAATACCAATAAATAATAATCGTAAGGTTACCTATAAGTATAAATAGCAGTAATATTATGGACGTGTTTTGTAGGCGAAATTTACTTTGAGAATTATTTTCACAGAATAATTAATTAACTACCGACTTGTTTGTGAAAAAAGACGTCTTGAAACAAAATCATCAAACAATTGACGAATTCGAAGGACAGTGGCATAGAATATATATGTTATTTTTAAGATTTTCACTGGTTTCACAATATTTAAGGATCACTATGGATGATAAAACAAAATTTTCTTATGACTTAAGCATATTCCCGTATAGTGGATTTTGTTTTAAATCGCATTTTTAAGATTATTGAATTCTATGATATGGATGAAAAAACGAAATTTTTAGTTGACTTAGGCATATTCCCGTGTAGTCGATTTTGTTTTTATTCGCATTTTTAAGACTATTGATGATAAAAATTGGTTTTCCTGAGAAGGACTTTTATACTTCTTTTATACGTTTTGAGTAAATATTATTACTCGTTCTCAAGGTCTCTTTATTCTGAATCCTATTCTAAACTGACGTGTAAACTCGATCGTTTAATACAAGAAGCAAATTGAAAGTAAGTTTAAATTTTTATAGGTTCTTAATGTTATTAGTTTACGTCGCGATTAACTGGATCTAATGGTAACGAAAGGTGACTTGTAATTTAGTTATTTAGACGTTTATATATACGATAATATATATATATTATATACGCACGTACACAATACCTAAAGAGAAGAAAAATTGTAATAGTACATAAAATCCTTTCTAGGGCTAACTTTTGATGGCGGATAACCTAATACACACTAAAGCAACTGTACCCTGGCACTAAGATTAGTTCAGCATTGAAAAAAATTATCTTTTAAATATCATTATTTAAGCTGAAAAGAATAAATAAATATGTATTCTTTGCCTAAAAATGCTTTCTTAGTTTTTAATAGACTGCAGATAGCTCTAGGTTTAGGTTTTGTTAAAGCAACACATCCCAACTTTCCTAGAATAAGGGTAGAAGATAATATGAGGAATATATTATTCAAAATTTTTATTAAAAAGTCTGCGTTAATGATTTAACTTAACAACACTGAAAACTTTAATGGAAATGATCTCTTTATTTTATTTATTTATCTCTTAAATATTCTGATCTTATCCTCCATAAAATTAAATAATCGTGGCTTCGTCCAAATACGTTCCCATTTCTACTCAAAAGTTCTTTCGTAAAATTTATATTTTTCCGTCATTATCTTCTCTCCTAAGTACTCATTGAACTTAATATAACTAGGGAAGTTACGTTCATTAGCAATCAAGGAGTTTTCCTTCGGAAATTCTTAAGGGGTTGATAGCCAACCCCATTACCATTGTTAAAATCCATATTTAATATGGGCCACTTTTCATTTTTTACCCCCGAAAATATTAGAAGAGGTATTTTTAAAATTTTAAGATTATATTAAAAATGAAATGGATAATATTGATGAAGAAATATTTTCCGTTTTCTTCATATCAGAAATATTTGCAATGCAAGCAATCATTGAGTGAAAGTTTATTTATGTATCAGTATATTTTTAAAATGATTTTAATATTTGTTATAAATAGCAAAATTATATCAACGTTTATATATATTTATATTTTAAAAACGATTCTATTAAATCAAATAAAGTGTTTACATTATATAAGTTTAATGAATTTTACACATTTTATTTGTGGTATTTAAACTAAATTTATATAAACCACTTTGAAAGATACACAGAAAAAAATTGTCTATTACCGGTAAACAGATTTAGAAATTAAGCTTAGTAAGAATCCATAAAATCATAAAAACTTCAAACAAATATCATTTTTAGATAATTGTACTGAATAATTAGTACTTTAAACTAATTCTTATACCCGGCTTGTGGATAATGCGTTGTAAAAATACTAAGCAAATATATTTTTTTTAATTTTAGGTTATTTAAAATTAATCTAGTGATTTCTATTCCATACAAAATTAAAATATTATTTAAATCCTGTGTATACTTCATTCTTTAGAGTTTAAAAGGTGCTACCTTATATTTTGCCTTTTGTGTGGCTTTCTTTACCAGTTGCAACGCCAATTCGTAAAGGCTTTCGTGGCAGCGAGCTAGACCTGCCGCCGATGCTATCTGCGCCGTAAAGGCTGTAGGTGCATTAGAGCTTCCGGCGCGATACCCGGAAGAGTCCTGCACTACCTCCGACTAACCCGAACTACGCGCATGACTTCATTGCACCTCTATTCAAAAATTTTGCTCGACACAATTCGGCGTTATTTTAATGTTCGAAATTCATACTGTTCAAAATTTTTTTATTATAATTTGAATAAAATATAAATCTATATAAAATATCGTCTTGTACATAGACCAGTAAATGAATAGACATGAAATAATGTGTACATATAGGAGAAGAGTTTAGAATATTAGTTGCATTCTACACATATTCTTTGTGGAAACATAAATCCAATAGTTTATGACACATTTACGCAACAGTAAAAGTATTTATTCATAGAATTTTTTTTTCTTTAATGCATATTATATTGTCAGCTTTTAAATTTTCGTTCCAATCGAATCATATTTTTAAAAATGTCGCGGAGCTATTTGATTGCGAAAATGGTACCAAAGTGATCACATGAGTAACACCAAAATTAAAATATTGTAACAAGGAATTTGCGTTAGTTCATGTCTATATATTTGATAGTCTGTGGTCGTGCAATGTTTTTTACGAGTATGTAGATAGTTATTAAAGAATTCAAGTATTAAAGTAAATGATAAAATACATATAATTTTTTTATTATTATTAACATAAAGCTTAATATATTAATTTCTAAACGACTATTTTCATATTATCTTATTAATATTTCTAGGTTGTTTCATGGTAAGTATTCTTTCCTGTCGCGGGAGGTCGGGGTTTGGGTTTCCAGAAGGTAGATTTTAATTTGATTATTAAATTGAATTTCCGAATATTTTTTATTTATTTTAATATTCGAAGTTATAATACATTTATTAAATAATCATTAGAATATATATATTTCTTTTAACATTTATTTCTTCTTTATGAGAGTAATACTCGTGTATACAAAAGGTATATTACAAGATAATTTATGTTTCAGTTAGTCTGTGTATATATTTTTTGACTTCAGATACAAATTTATAATAGTCTCTAATTTTTCTAATTATGATGGGGAAATTGTTAAAAAAATTGATGCCTTGATAAATATAGTGATTGAATAGTGACTAACTGAAAATAATTTAATAAAATTCAATAACCTATGCTCCATGTCTATAGAGTCATATATTATTATCCCTATTTAATTCAGGAGCTATCTTTGACCGAGAAGTAAGGTATATTTACATATTGAATCCATATTTAATAAGCCCTTGAAAATGTTAGCCGTTTTAATGAATAGTACTAAGAACTTTAACCCTATTTAATCTATGAAGTTATTCTACCGTAATTTAGTACGAAATGTAGAACAATGTGATTCAAATTTTGTTGCCACATCATCACGCTCATATCAATTATACAGAAAGAGTATCTTGTAAGAGTATTATATTAATATTAACTACAAATTTGTATCTATATTAAAGATTTATAGTGTTATGTTTAGTAAATAGTATAATGTATAACACAAACTATTAAAAATCTAACTAATTTGATTTTATATATTTTTCATCTACATCATAAACTGTATTTCATTTATTACACATAATATACAGGGTGAATATTGTATTTCAGGCTGATGCTGTTTTTGAATAGCTATAAAGTATTAAGTGGAAAAATTTCACGATTAAATTGTAATTGCTCGTAAACCATCAGGGTGAGGTAAGTGGGAGGGGTATTGTTCGACGCGCGTGATTTGCTGATTTGCCAGTCGCAATAAGTCACTAGTCGGAAATATACCTCGCGTTCACGATTGAGCAATATTAAAAACATATTTTTTTACTAACGAAGCACATTTTCATAGCGATGGCTATGTTAATAAACAGAACATGAGATACTGGTGTCCCAACAACCCAAGGGAACGCCTTCAAAAACGTTAGCATTGTCCAAAAACGACAATGGGGTGTGCAGTTTCTGCCTGAGGGATAATTGGCCCTTATTTTTTTAACCAGCGAGAGACAGTCACTTCTGAGTTTACAGCAACAATCCTCGAACAATTTAGGCCCTACAAGAAAATATCCGCTGTGAAGTTGCTGCCATTGAATCAACACTGCTCTCGCGTGTTTGCAAACTTAAGAGTCCGATTGCAAGAGTGTTTTGAGAGAGATGGACGGCATTTAGATGATATTGTTTATAAAACGTAAAATCCGTATCGTTAAACTCCATTTTGTATAAATGAAGTATGAGAATAATATAATTTTTTTTAAATTTAATATTAAACTTGAATATTTTCCGCTTGACACCCTTTACAATAAGACTTTTTTTTGGTTTATTACAATTGTATATGAAATATGACATCCGCAAAGTGGCCACCTCTGGCAGCGGCTCAAATGCGTACTTTTTTAACCATATTTTTCATTCTCGCACACTTCGCGTGTTGTTTCAACAATTTCATTTCGAATATTATCTTATAGCATCGGAATTATTGTTAGCTTTTTGACGTAGACCTTTCCTTTCAATAACGCCCACAGAAAATAGTCAGGAGCCATCAAATCAGGTGATCGAGAAGCCAGGCCGTAAAAAAATTCTCGCAAAATTTCAAGCGTAGCTCGGGTTACGTGTGAGGTGGCACCGTCTTATTGAAACTTCATGTGTTGCAGGCTCAATCGAGTCAATTCGGCCACCAAGAGGTTTTCCAACATATGACGAGAGCGATCACCATTAATGGTTAAAGCATTGCCTCTTGCACCTAGAAATAAATAAACACGTACGCCACATGGCGCACCATACGGCCACTAGGAGTGGGTGTAAAAGTCATCGGTGTATCAATTGAGGATTTTTAGTGCCCCAATAATGGCTGTTTTTTTTATTAATAAAACTCGCCAAGCCAAAATGAGCTTCGTTGCTCATGATATTCTTTTTCCAATATTGAGCTGCAAAACATGTGTAATGACATGTTGTTGAAGCGTTAGGTGCTCCATAATAAATAGTAATTAACTACTCTCTGCGATTACTAAATGCGAACTGACAAATGTCTGGCAAACCAAAATGGCAGCATGAACATGATATTCACACTGACATTAAAACACGTTGGCACATTGTTACGTAACGCATTGATACCGGTGGATCGAATGCCAGCGCATAACGTCACCGGCTAGACTCAGACTGTGGGTAATGTGTGTGTGGTGTCGGCATGTCTGACTCGGATGGATTAGAATGGTCTCAAATAATAACAACCCTAATTTACGCATTAATTTCACTTTAATAACTTTAAACATAACAATCCCGCCATTGGTAAGTACGCTAATAGTCTTTGACATCTTCTTTCTTCTAGTTAAACTCTCCTTCTAATGAGGACACACAATATTACCGATTTAGCACATATCGATTTATACCCAGTTTGCCAGGTGGTGAAGTCGCAACAAATGCCAGGCTGCCGTGAGGTGTTGTCGCAGCCTTGGTACAGACGCCACGCCCCCGTACCAGAATTGATCTCTTCCTCCAGAAGGTTACCCCGATGCCGTCTTGTCACTGTGGAGTCCGTCGAGCCCATCCATCTGCCATCGCTCGCATGCGGCCTCTCCGCAGGTTGGAGCGGAGTCTCCTCAAATCTGAATCCACCGTGGGAGAAAAACCTCATTTTTTATATAGGTCGTCGCCATTTTTTCATTCTCTGCGGCGGAGCGCCGTCCCCCGCGCGCACCTCGCACCACCGCCGCTCGCGCGCAAGTCCTCCCTTCTACCACAGCCTTCTTTTTCGCGGACCGCGTCTACTCGGATCGGTAAGCAGCGCTCTGTGTCGGTACGCGTTTTTTTGAATTATCACAATTTACATTATAATAGTTTATTTTCTTTTCCAGACCAGAATACGGATTCAGACGTATGGTCAACCCATCGTTTAAAGTTAGGTAATCATAACCTCGTCGTTTATTGATTTATCCTTGTGTAACAAGATGTTTCATGACATGTCCGAAGTACATAAGTTTCCTTATCTTTATGGTATGAGTGATTTCATTGTCTGCCTTCATTCTCATTTTATTTGATATTATTGTATACACAAACCCACATTTAAAAATCTTCTAACTTTGTCAACAATGCCACATTGAGTGTCCAATTTCCGTACCGTGGGAATCTCACTTAATAATAATAATAAGAGTGTGCTATAAACAAAAAAACAATAATAATAATATTTTTATTTTTTATCTTTGTTTAATTAACCACTAAAATGAGTTTAAATACATCTACCGGTTTCGAAAAATACCGACAGAATCTATTTTTAAAAATCTATTTTTAAAAGAAAAATTTTTTTTTTTTTTTAGTACCTAACTCAAATCATTACTTAATACAAATTTACTCGAATAATTTTTAGGAAAAAATTTTAGAATGGGACTCGTAGTTAAATTTAGTTGGTTGTTTATAATTTTTTGATTAGTTTTACACGCTTTATTTATCTCCAACGATTCCAAATTATTTAATTTGTGACCAACACCGTTTATATGCAAAATTGACAATCCCAATTTTTTATCAAAATCATGACCATTTTCTATCAAATGATTAGAAAATTCTGAAAATCCACTATTGTTCAAACATCTCAAATGCTCCCTTACTCTTATATTAAAATTTCTACCCATTTTACCAATGTAAAATGCAGCACAATCCTTGCAACTAAGTTTATAGACACCAGAATTGTTAAATTTATCATCTTTGTCTTTAGAATTTATGAGTAAATTTCCTATACTATTATTTGTATAAAATGCCGGTCTAATGTTTCGTGGTAGGTGTTTAGATATTTGATTCGAAAAGTTATTTATGTATAAAATCCTACGCCAATAATCATTATTATCATTATGTTTTATCTGTGATTTATATAAAAATTGATTATTATATTCTTTTAATTTATTTTTTAAAATAGTGTCTATCAAACCTAAAAATTATTCGAGTAAATTTGTATTAAGTAATGATTTGAGTTAGGTACTAAAAAAAAAAAAAAAATTTTTCTTTTAAAAATAGATTTTTAAAAATAGATTCTGTCAAAGAAACAATGTATGTTTTAGTTAGTTATGACATCCTGAAGAAGAAAATGGTATTTTTCGAAACCGGTAGATGTATTTAAACTCATTTTAGTGGTTAATTAAACAAAGATAAAAAATAAAAATATGAATCTTAACCACAAAGATAACATTGCTTATTTTAAAAGTACAATAATAATATATTATATTATACTATCCATCACTATGACCATAACGAAAACCTTAAAAAATATAAAATAATAAATATATAAGTCGGAAACTACCTAACTTAGTGTATATTAGCTCGATGCATTATTGTTGGATTGTTGCGAATTATAACGTCATATCTGTATCAAAGACGGTGAATTGTATAATTATTTCTTGCAAAATTAAACTAACAATACAAAAAAGACCTCAGTATATTCATGCAATAACGTAATGTGTTTATATTTCATTTATTATGTTTAATTTTTGTAATAGTTCAATAGTAACCGTTGAACATTTATTAAATAAATTGGTTATTAAAGAGAACACATTCTTATTGTGATGTTGTAATTATTCAAAACATAGATCTGTGATATTTTAAATACTAATTAAATCTATTAATTAGAAAGATATACACATAAAATCAATTTTATAGAAAAATATTATTGTTGCGCTACCGGGATTCGAATCTGAAAATTTGTCGTCAAAAGTACTGTCGCTGTAGCAGGTAATTGGATAATGCACCTTCCCCGGTTTGGAAAGAGATCCAGGTTCGAATCCCGGTAGTGCAACAACCATATTTTTCGATAAAATTGATTATATATGTATATCATTCTAATTAATACGCTTAATTAGTATCTAAAATTAATTAGTTTTCATCGGTAAGTGACAATACAGTGTAAACTCAATATCTCAAATTGACGGAATTTTAACGAACACTTTTAGTACATCTGATATTGTTATTGACAGACTCCTGTATCATCTCTCTGGGTGGTCGAAATAAATTATAAATCAAGTAGACTTAATAAATTTTGAATCATAGTGTTGTGTAATATAAAAATATTTTCTAATCAATTTAAACGAAACCTTTAAATATCTCGAAACGAAAGAAACATGACTTAGACCACTTCCATAATAATGGGCACATATACATAATATGTTAAAATAAAATGTTAATTAATTAATGTTATAAAAAACGATTTCGATAAATATATTGTATTTATAGGGGATTCAATTACTAAATATGAAAGTTTTGTAACAAAAAAATTTTTTTACAAAATTATATTTGTATCGATCATATTAATGTGTAGGTATTTTCCACTTTATTGCATAATTTTTCCGACTCATATTGGGAAAACGACCCCATAAAGAGGATCCTTAATGCGGGGAGTTTTTTATGAAACATATTCTATGTCAATATTTTAATATCAGGAATTATATTTTCTATTAGATTTCCTTAAATATGCCTCTTCGTTAAATGTCCTATGGTGAACCTGCGCTGGCACGTAACAATTAACAGACTTTTTTTTTCTTATTACTGAATTAGTTTACTGGTTTAACAACTTCTATTCGTTACTTCATTGGAAAAAATATAAAAGAAAAATTGATCAATTTAAAATCATTAGCAACAACAGCAGAAATAGATATTTGCAATGCAGTTGTAAATGCACTCGATGAAAGAGAAATATATCGTTCCAAAATTGTGTCAGTACCTACTGATGGTGCTCGAAGTATGACTGGAGAAGAAAATGATTTTGTCAATTTTATTTAATTTATTTACTAAATGCATTGGACATTCTGTTCTGGGCTTTAATTGCATTACACACCAGCAACTTTTATGCTCTAATCGCAGTTTCAAGTCACTGGAAGATATTTTGTATCAAAATTGGTAAATTTCATATTTGCACGCGGATTAAACAAAATATAATTTTTAGAGTTAATAAAAGAAGGAAACTCGATGTACAATGGATCACTTATGTACAACAACTAGCGATGATTCAAAGATTCGTAGAGTGTATTGAAGAAGTTAACCTTTTTTAAAAATCAGGAAATCATTGAAAACTATGGCTTTCAAAATTAATGTATTCAATTGTGACGTGATATCCAACAAATTTAAATATTATCTGAATACAAAAAAAAAATTGAAGACGAAAAACCAGATAAAACTTAATTAACCCAAGAATTTAATTTTAATCACAATCACAGACCTATGTTCTGAATAATTACAACTTCACAATAAGAATGTGTTCTCTGAATAATAAAGTTGTATCAATGTGTCCAAAATTTAATAAAAATGAATTGATAATTCTGGCGTCTGCTATCAGTTTACTCAAAGGTATTTGAGATTCTGTAAAAATAAGGCAGATGGCTCTATCAAATAATGAAAGATTAAATGTATTAATATCAAAAAGGTAACATATAGGTTCGAAAATTGTCGCTAAAAATATTGTCGCTGTAGCATAGTTGGATAATGCACCTTCCCCGGTTAGGAAAGAGATCCAGGTTCGAATCCCGGTGGCGCAACAATAATATTTTTCGATTAAATTGATTTTATATGTATATCTTTCTAATTAATATATTTAATTCATATTTAAAATATCACAGACCGTCTGTTCTGAATAATTACAACTTCACAATAAGAATGTGTTCTCCTAATTATTATATTATTATTATTATTATATGGATGTTAAATAAATTTTGATGTCTCTTCAAATCTTCTGTATTATTTGAATCTTTCTTTATTGATTGAATAACTGTGAAAAATTCTTGGGTTAATTAAGTTTTATCTGGTTTTTCGTCTTCAATTTTTTTTTTGTATTCAGATAATATTTAAATTTGTTGGATATCACGTCACAATTGAATACATTAATTTTGAAAGCCATAGTTTTCAATGATTTCCTGATTTTTAAAAAAGGTTAACTTCTTCAATACACTCTACGAATCTTTGAAGGACTTTTCCACAACTTAGCCATCGCTAGTTGTTGTACATAAGTGATCCATTGTACTTCGAGTTTCCTTCTTTTATTAACTCTAAAAATTATATTTTGTTTAATCCGCGTGCAAATATGAAATTTACCAATTTTGATACAAAATATCTTCCAGTGACTTGAAACCGCGATTAGAGCATAAAAGTTGCTGGTGTATAATGCAATTAAAGCCCAGAACAGAATGTCCAATGCATTTAGTAAATAAATTAAATTAAATTGACAAAATCATTTTCTGCTATCAGTTTACTCAAAGGTATTTGAGATTCTGTAAAAATAAGGTAGATGGCTCTATCAAATAATGGAAAGATTAAATGTATTAATATCAAAAAGGTAACATATAGGTTCGAAAATTGTCGCTAAAAATATTGTCGCTGTAGCATAGTTGGATAATGCACCTTCCCCGGTTAGGAAAGAGATCCAGGTTCGAATCCCGGTGGCGCAATAATAATATTTTTCGATTAAATTGATTTTATATGTATATCTTTCTAATTAATATATTTAATTCATATTTAAAATAATATAATAATTATAGCAGATACACTAAATTTCGAGGTTTTCGAGATTGGCTGAAGATATAGAATCTTATATAGTATATGATATAGTATCTTGAAAATATAGAAATGCATTTAATTGAACTCCAATCAAGTACGATCTGGAAACAAAAATTTGTCGATTTGAGAAATAAATTGGAAATAATTGAAAATTATCGATTATTGAAAATAATTAAAAATAATGCAGAAGAAGAAATAATAAGAGCTTGGAACACCATTCCAGAAATCTTTAGCTAATTAAAAAACTAGTGACTGTAATAATTTTTTTATTCTTCTGCATATGTAAGTCATTATTTTCCGAAATTAATTTTATAAAATATAGTATATGAAGTAGATTGACTGATGAATCCACTTGGGGATGCATTTTACTAATAGTGACGACGTATGAATCGGATATAAAGTATTTGTCATCGAATGTACAGCAACAAAAATCTCATTAATACTAATAGCTTAGTGTATTTTTAGCTTTTTTATTATTTTTCCCCTATTAATGATGATGTGACGATCTTCGCGTTATGTTTTTAAGAAATAACTAATTATATCATAATTCCTAATTGTAGTTATTGAAATAAATATATTTTTTAAAACTCGTCGGCACGTTAGTCAGTCGATATATATTATTTGTGTATTTTTGGCACGCTCCACCACTGTCCTAGAGTAATGCTACCAACCTCGATCTAACTCCGGCTAGCAGCCGGGTACAAATATTCACCGGTGAATATCCAATTACGTACTTGAAAATCTCAAACATTCAACACTCTGTCACTTTGTTTGCGCACGGCACTTAGAGCTACATGAGACCAAAGTGTATACTTGTCTTATTCACACTTATATGGGCAATTCCACAACACTAATGTTGTAAACCGTTTATCCGACGAAATCGTTGTGTTTTTAATGAGAACACATCTTTGTTGTGAAGTTGCAATTTCAGAACATAGTTTTGTGAAATTTTGATACAAATTCAATTATTCAATTAATGAACTTGAAAGATATACAGAAAAAGTTTTATTATCAAAAAATATAATAAAACCCGATCCCGGTAGCACCTAAAATATATTTTTATTTTTCGGTAAATAGATTTTTTTCTGTAGTATAAGAAGTGGGTAACTAATTAAGAACTACTATGAATACAAATTTAAAATGTGACTATTTGCAAAAATATTGATATTAACAAGAGTTTAGAAATTTTATGAACAAATACTAGATAAATTAGAAATTTTAGAAATAAGAAAAAATATTAATAGCAAATTAAATATTATAAATAATCAAATCTTTCTACAACCTGCATCACCTCTGTATAGAATATGTTTAATCGCTGACTATCCGGCCATTTTTCAATTTTGTAAAAAATTAACATTTTATTAATTTGTACTTTAGTATTTCTCTCGTGACTGTAGGAAATAATAAAGTGATAATGATCTCATAACCTCCAGTCTTCTTTTTCTAGCATCCTGCAGATCTGACGGATGTCACCAGAGAAATGCATGTTGCTTCTTTGGCTCGGTCAGTCCAACGGGTGGGAGATCTTCCTCTTCCACTCTGTCCTTAGATATGGTCCACCACAACAAGCTTCTCCAAGCTAATTTGTCTTCTATCAATATCTCCAAAAGATTGAAAGATTCGTATAAGGCAGTGTGACAGTCTCTCATTAATGTGTATCTCTCCTGTAGTATCGAGATATTAGTGTGTCTTGCCGTCCATAGTATAAACATCTTCTATCCAGTACTTTTATATTTCTTATATTCCGTATGTTAATCTTATATACTAGCAAAATTACGCGTACCAGATTTCCACAGAATGCCACACATTAAACATATTTTATGTTAATCATTTATTGTTCTAAAACATGTGTGGTCAAATATCGGTGGCGGGTAGACAACGACATTTGTGGCCCGCACGGCAAATCTGGTTTAGCTGTAACACCAGAGCCAGAAGCGGTATGTAGCGAGCGGGCCATAGGGGTCGCCCACCGTGGCGGCCTCAACCGGTCGGATAGAGAGGTAATATTAATTTATTGGAATACATATCTACAAATAACTATACTAGATCTACTGATAATCTTTATATACATTTTCATACATATCTCATTAATGTAACATAATTAAAATGTTGTATTTAAATTACAGAATTGTGCAAAATCACAAAATAAAAAAGCGGCAAATAATTTATTTATCGTTGTTCATTTGCGAGTTTTCTCAGTCTAAGGGTGGAACGCCCTTCATAAACCCTTCAGCTCGGAACAATCCTACCAGCTGGGTTCCTCCGCGTAATTGGAAACCGGACCGACGTGAGAAGCCTTGTTTGTTCAGCTCTAGTAGTTAGACCATGTCTCTTTGTGTCACTCAAACCACGTTTTTCAATTTGAGGATATGGTTGATATTTAATAGTCGGGAATAAATTCCTGACTTTTAATTTTTTAATTAAATTTAAAAATAAAACTATTTATTATTCACACCATTTTTAGTTACTCTGACTGTACATAAATATATATATATATATATAAGTGAAAAGTTCTAAAAGACTACAGGACTAACTAGTGAGCGTAGAAAGGCGTTCTGATCGCATGTTGAGTAAATTTAATATGTAAATTTGTCGAAAACTTAGTGGTTAATGCGCTTCCCTGGGTAAAAAAGGCCCATGTTTGAATTCGGGTAGCAAGCATTTTTTTTTGATAAATAGATTTTTTTGTGTTTTTTCTAGCAGATTCAATTATATTTTTATTAATAATGCCACATAACTATATTCTTAAACTACAACTTTACAAGAAAAATGTATTTTTATTTCAAAAAATACTGTTGGACGTTTCAGAACAAAAGCACATTCCATCTTCAGGGAGCAGGACGAATATGATATATTCAACCCCTGTTTGAATCTCACCAATTGAATTATTTTCAGATGAATAATTCAAGTCGTTTGGATTCGTACTTTTCAACATACGAATGACCGAGAAAATTTTGCAATAAATACATATATTATGCTCTAAAATACAATTGGATAATGTCCTACATTAATATTGTTCTTCGTCCTTCCTTTTATTACTCTAACTGTGACCATAAAACTAAAACAGTTTGCTACCTTAAACTGTTTACCTGTCTTAAACGGTTTACTTACCCACCTTTATTATAATGATATATACGTACAGTAAACATGTTAATTTTAAGTGTTCCATAATTAATATTACGTCTAATTACGCAATTTAAATTCACTTTTATGTATGAATATTATTTTTCAGCCAACTCGTAAATTAAACTAAAATACTATTTGTTTAAACTCATGTGTTTTATTATTTTATGTCATGTCATATTATGATATTTTCACCAAAATAATATGTCCAAAAATATCATTTAAGTTATGTATGAAAAGTAATATTTTACCTTGCACCAAGAAAAAAATAGTAAAAAAATATATCAATGTTTACATTGTGTTTACACGAGGGGGTGGTGAAACGAAATGTAGGAATAGTGCTAGGAATTTAGTATAAGGACAGATTATTAAGGGCTCACGGACCAACCACAAAGAACACGACTTTCCTAAATTTTCTTGCTCTATTCACAACTCCCCTGAACTTCAAGATACTTCTTCGATTTTAGCACGAGCTCTGTGATATACAATAGCCGTTTAGGCACGGACTTAGACAAAACCGAAAAAAAAGAGCACCAATTAAATTACAATAACTTCAAGTCAGTGACGAGCACCAGCATGACGTTCACTCTTCTTGACAGTTCACAAGTCAGATCACACACAGAAAAAGTCGTGCTCTGGGGTAAGGCTAAAGGGAGGGGAGTGAGACATATAGGTATAGTAAACCTAATGGAGCATCCATATGCGCACGGTGTCCGGTTATCTGGTCCTGTCATAAATACCGAACACATTATACGCATATAATATACAGAATAAATTTTTACAGTACATTTGTTTTTACTAGTGGTAAAAAGTGAAGAATTTTTTTAAAATTACACCAGTAGAAATCTGTCATGCTGCAACACACACAGAACAAGTTTCGTGTGTCGGCTATAAGCTCCAGCTAGGTAAAAAAATATTCCAATAATTTAACAATGTCATTGTTGCTGTTGGCTTCAGTGTTTTTTTTTTTTTTTCATCCTAGATTGTGCCTGTCATATTGCCATCGCGTGAGATCTGGAACATGATTTATATATATTGTATATAATGACAGATGTGTACCTATTAATTACTGACAAATTTTGTATTTTTCCATATTAAATAATATACATATTTCTTACCGGAGTACAATGAGGGGTTCATCTTGTTTGGTAGCTATGCCTTCTTCTTTTTCGGCAGTCTCTCAATACGAGAATGACGTTTGTCGTGGTTCACGATTATGAGTCCGAGTGTGGCTGAGGAGTCCTATTCTCGAACCGCATACCCACATGTAGTGCACGTACATCCACTGGAAAAGGCGGTTCTGAGCGACAGATCTTCCTCCGTCATTTTTATGACCGCATAGGAATGATCCTGCTGAGTACATTCAGCTCAGCTTATTGGGTCGGTCATGATAGAGGCCTGTGGAATAATGAAGGGCTTGGTCCTGTGGTAAGGGTGGTCTGAGATGACTGGATCTCTCCGTTACTTTGCAGCCTTTTTAGGTCTATGCACAAGACTTTGTACAAACCTCAATATAGTAGGTTCCGAGATTCATACAGTGGTATAAGGCAGCACCACCGCCAAATGACATATGCGGGATAATGCACGTCTAACATCTGACACCTGATAATAATAAAGAGCGATTATGACAATACTTGTGGCGTTTCTGTATCGCTGCCCTTTTGCCCATAAAGGATTGTGGTGGGTCACCGATATGGGAGCTTTAGCCCTTAGAACGGTAGGTCATCAGTTCTCACTGTTGCTATTGATTTCCAATGCAGTTCCTAGAGAAATAACACAGCACTCATTGGAAATAGTCTAGGCAGGTAGCACCTCCTTTAATATTTGTAAAGTCCAATATAATACAGCCCAGGACACTCCCTTTCAATGCCCGGGTAAACTAAAGGTTCCTGCATACCGTTATCGATATAAATATTTCCGCCATTCTTTATTCACTTTCATCTGCATCTGTCGTTTTTCTAGCTATTCTCGGGGCAATCTTCTCACCGCCCTTTCCATAGAGTTTTTACAGACAGTACATGATGATTTATCCAAGCTAGTCACGTGCCATTGAAACTGTTTCTCTTTTTCAAGATGTTCCGCTAATCAAAATTGAGTGTGAGTTAGACGATGATGACATGAAATGGATAAGTAGCAATCAACGTAAATGAAATAATTAAGCAATATGATTACAACTTGTCAACTAGAAATATCCTGTCAATAATAACGGGTAATTAATTCTGACAACCCGTGAAAAATGATAAAAAATAATTATAATATATAATGGTAAATAAATCTACAAAAATAATATATTGTATTTAATACGATAACCGTTAAGGTCTTGGTGTTTTGTATTATTTTTCACCAAGAATAAACATAAGAAAAAATAAATAATAAATAAGCAAGACTACAAATATAATCCATCGATAATGATGAGAAAATAACATTAATATTTTTATAAGATTAATTTACCAAAATAATTTACTGTGTTCGACGCGATAACCGCTTATTTTCACTTGATATAATTGACAGCAGATCTTGTTTATTTTGTGTACGACACGGATTATTTTGAACATATCGCGCTGCTGCTATAATAACTGATAAATGTACTATTGAGATAAATATTTTTAAAACTTTTTTTGCTATTATAACCTCTAAGAATGCCCGTGTTGTAAGTAGTATATTTTTCTTTTCTTTTATCAATATGTTGAAATATAAAAAATTGTGTACGATGAAACCAGTATTTTGCGTAATTCTTTATTATTATTTGTGATGTCCTTGAGTTGACCTTAAATGGATGACGCGCACGGGGCACAGGCTCTTTTCGCTACCGTTTGGCTCCATGACTAGTTATATACTTTGTATTATTATGCGCTGTATTATTCGTGTAGTAAAGATTATAATTGTAATTTTCTACGAGGTATACAATTAGAGAAGTACTTCACGACTGTACTATTGCTACTCAAATTCAGAATTATTCATTTTGAATTGTAGTAGGTACTCTTCGAGTAGAAACATTTTTCAGATTTTCTACGTCATTAAAACGAAATTCAGGTAACACCTATCTAGCGATGTGATATCTTTATTTTATGTTACTAAGCAATACGGCCGAGGAAAACATGAACACACAAAATATACATACAAAATCACTAATTCATAACAAAAATGTATATTTTTATAGTCAAAATTAATCAATACGTTAATTCAAATACGATTTGAAAACCACCCCTTTGTGTCTAAGGCTCTGTAACATGTGAAACGTCACGATAAACTGCCATGAAAACAGCCGTGCAGTGAACACGTGTCGGTTGGCGTGCGGCGCAGCCTGATAGCGGTCTTTATCCCGGCCGACGGCTGCTCACTGTTCGCCGGTCGCTGCTCATCCAACAAGCCGATAACTCTCTGTGGCGAGTGTCGAGACAATGGATCAAACATGTACCGTTCCGCCTGGTGACTGCGAGGTATAGCAAATTACGTATTCCTCTGCAGTAAGACTGAAAATTATATGATGCCCCGTGTCCACGGATGAAATTTTCTAGAATAAATTTTTAGAGATAATTTTTGAGACAGGAATTACGCTCCCTTGAGATTTTTTTGTGAATAACTCTTCGTTTTCGTTGTCGCCATCGTCGTGTCTCACTTCACGTCAAAAAACGTCAGTGCATTTATTTCTGTTGTAATTTAATGCCTTCAGAAAGAATAGTTGTGAACATATTTTGTTTTATGTGACGTTTAGCGTACATGACGAATCTCAGTCGTGTACACGGGTTGAGTTTTATCTCTTTCTACAAATCTCAAGCTCTAATCTAACTTAATCTCCAAATGTATATGTAAATACTCGTACACGATACTGAGATTTATCTCATCATGTCTCTTTCCGTGTACCATTCAATTCGCAACAACATTTTTCCTAGCGATGAAAAACAGTCATGGAAACACGAAACGCAAAATATTACATAGAGCATCACTAAAAAAATCTCAGTTCTTGTAGAAAATTGTAAAAAGTTAAACTCCCATTCAGTATAGTATTCGTGTATAGGAATATCGCGAGGTATTTCAACTCGTTGTTCTAATAAAAGGATGACAAACAGCAATAGCATAACAGATAAATATTTAATAAAAGGCTGTTTACACCGAATTTATATATTTGATTATATTTATTAACTAAACGTTATAGCACGGAGTGAAAAGTGTAAGCTGCTGATAAGACCCAGGCCGGGAAGGAAGGCAATGACTGCGCTCAGGTGCATGCACTGATATTTTTGAAGCGTTCATTTGCGCTAAACGCTGCTCACGATGAATCACAATATATATAAATATTCTAACGTAATATTTATGTTGGGAACTGCTAGGAATTCATAAATTAGAGTTATCTAATTAACTAGTTTCTAATGTTCACATTAAAGAGGAAATTTTAAAACAAACTAAATACGATAAGATGCATAATTTAATTACTTTTATTTTTAAGATTAGCAAAATCAACTTTGTGGTTAAAACCCATTATTTTACATTGTTGACTTAATGAATTAAAATATATCTACCGGTTTCGAAAAATATAATACAGGTTTAATAGACTCTATTTTAAAAAATAAATTAAAATAATATATTCGTCAATTTTTATATAAATCACAGATAAAACGTAATGATTATTGGTGTAGAATTTTATTCATAAATAAATTTTCGAATCAAATATCTAAACACATACCACGAAACATTAGACCGGCATTTTATACAAATAAAAATATAAGAAATTTACTTATAAATTCTATAAACAAAGATGATAAATTTAACAATTCTGGTGTCTGTAAACATAGTTGTAAGAATTGTGCTACTTTTTATATTGATAAAACAGGTCAAAATTTTAATATACAAGTAAAGGAGCATTTGAGATATTTGAATAATAGTGGGTTTTCAGAATTCTCTAAACAATGATAAAAAATTTGGATTGTCTATTATGCATGTAAACGGTGTTGATTATAAATGAAATAATTTGGAATCATTGGAGATAAATAAAGGATGTAGAATGTAGTAATTTTGTATCATAAAGCAACAATTTAAGTTAGGTACTAAATTTATTTTTTTAAATAGTTATTGTTCTTTAAAAATGTATTCTGTTAAAGAAATAATAGCGTATGTTTTTGATTAGTTGATGACATCCTGAAGAAGAAAATGATATTTTTCGAAACCGGTAGATGTATTTTAATTCATTAAGTGATTAATAAAACAAAGTTAACAATTTGAAATAATAATTACTTTTCATTACTTTATTTGTTTATAATATCAAATACTAAAGTAACTCCTTTCGTTATTAAGATATTTACATAAAATATTCTTAAATAATTTTAGTGGTATTCGAAAACCATTTACAAATTGCATTCAAACATTATAAATGTTTATTTTACTATATCACTAGCAGTTAGTATCCGGCGTTGCCCGGGATTTAGGTACAGTTATAATTTAAAATATGATATCAAATAGGATATCTAAATACCTGATTATGACGTATGCAAGATTTGGTTCTGGTAAGGGAAAGGGAAAAGTCCGAAGATGACCGAGGGATTACTCATTAGGGACTCAGGGTCCTAGAATGCAACTGAATAAATTTTGGATGGTTTTAAAAATAATACACATTTATAACGAGGGGAGAAGGGAAAAAAAGGGGTGTATATGTTTTGCAAGGGGTCCTAAAGAGTAACTATGCAAAATGTGAAATGGATAGCAATTAATTTAATTTAACTGAATGACAATTATACCAATGGTGGGGGGATGAAATTGCCAGAGAAATGCTTATGTTTTGCCCAGGGTCCAAATGATTAATTATTTAACGTTTAATTGATTGTATAAGATTGTATAGAGAACAGACAGACAGACATTCAATATTATATATATATAGTTATAACTAAAGTATATTAGAACAAAATAAATTGTGATTATTTGTGAAATCAAGTTTGAAACTATTACTTTTGTAACAATTATTTGATAAACGTAAACTTTTGGGATGGTTTATATCTTGGCAAAATTAATTTTAGCTTAAAATTTCCAAAACTTTTATAAAATCAGAACCGCCGAAATGCGAGGGAAATTTCAAACCTTTTATAGAAACAACATAATAAAAAGTCAAACAGTAAGTTTAATTTCGCTTTCGATAACTTCTCTAAAGTTAAATAAAACTTTTCTGATGGCAAATGAGATATTTCGCGTAAAGAGGTTAATGTATTTTGCATGAGTTTTATCTTTCGAGATCATTTATACACGCAGTAAATTATCAAATATAATTAATTTTTTTGTATTTTTATTTATTTTTTAATCTATTACATTTATTGACAATTCATTGCAGTTGGCGATTATTTTTATAGCTTTAATATTTATTTAATATTTTTATAGTTTTAAAAAATATTTTTTTTTTTTAAATAGTCCTTATCTTATTATATTTCTCATAAAATCACTATCTATAATAAGGCATTGATCTGATTTGAATCAAATAGCTGGTAGTATGAGTAAATTAAAATAAAATTAAAGTTAAAATTAAGTTAAAATATTTTAAACATATTAAGTATACATATGAATACACGTCTCCATTTTGCAGGAACTAAACATCAAAGAAGGACTTAACCATTTGCCTAATACGAATCTTTCAATTTTTGGGGCATCTTGCGAGAAGAGAAGACAGCTTGGAGAAGCTTGTTATGGTGAGCCAAGTCGAAGGACGTAGAGGAAGATCCCCCACCCGTTGAACGAACCAAGTGGAAAGACAACATGTATTTCTCTGGTATCAGCACTAAGATCTTCAGGATACTAATAAAAGTGAAATAGATAGTCAAAAAGGTGGGATTTCATGGAGCTCGTGATTCTCAGTAAGTAGTAGTGTCTGACCGAAGCCAATTGTTCGGCTCTTGTAATAACCTTCGGCCAAAACCGAAGCCGAAGCCGAGGGTTCAATCGTATTTAGAAATCTTAGAACATTGACTAGAAAGTATACATAACAATGCAAATTCTACACTGTTACTTAGTTTTCTGCGTTATGGTGTTGATAATAATTGTAAAAATATTCATTAAATAAATAAATTTCTATTCTCCGAGAAATGATAAACTGAATTGTATTCACATTTATTTATTGAAATGAAATTATCTATTTAGTTATCTATTTCAAATAACACAACAAAAGTAATATAGTAGTGAACCAAGTTTAGAGTATTGAAATTTTACTAAATTAAATGCTAAATTAAACTCAGCAACAATGAAAAATTAAATATAAGAAAATTAAAAAGTAACGATCTAAATTAGATTCGAGACTGTCTCATAAATTATTTATTAAGTATCTAGAACTTTTATCAATCCAATGCTCATTATTTTTGTCTTATGCTAGCATATATTATATATATAATTAAACTCTATTGTTTTTATTGTAAATAATAAAAAGAGGCTTCAATCATCCTAATTAACATGAAATATTCTACACCTATTTCAATAAGAGATCTCTAATCAGTCTAAACTAGTCTCACATATTAAATTTTTAATAATTTAAAGCTTTGGCCAATCAACTTTTGTACTTTCAAAAAATACTAACTTTAGTGGTTTTATGTATGCATTTATGTATTTTATATCTAGATTAATAATAAATTAAAAGTATATGGGTACATAAATAAAATAAGACTTAATAATCATAGTTAAATAGCGTAATGTATAATATGCTATAAATAAAAGTTTATTGACATTTTCGCCGTGTAAATTTGCTCGCCTGTCGTCATAGATATAATCTGCAGCACTGAACAATTGTTCACTAGGAATACTAGTAGGAGGAGCTGATAAATATTTATTTGCTATTTGTCGTAAATAAATATACGGACCGGAAGACCAATATTTAAAAATATCTGCGGTCCTAAACAGCAAAGGTTATTTTAAATAGTAAGCCAAATGCTCTTCAAATGACAGATTCTAATCATCTAATTGTCTGATTCTTCTGATTCGTTCACAATCAAAAGCATTTTGTCTAGTATATTCCATAAATCGTCTTTTGGGGATTTATTTCCAAGATCAGATTCTGCGAATGTTGAACAGGAGGGTCCACGCTCTTCAACATCCGCATATGATGTGTTTGATTTTTATCTACATAATTTGGGCGTAGAAATGTCAACATTTCAATCTTTATATTTGCTATTTCGTCGTATATTATCTTATCGACGCTTTATTTTATTAATTTACCTAAATTGAGTACCTGCATTTGTGAATCTCTTTTAAATATGACAAAGTCAATTAATGGGTTGCTTCAGACTAAACTGGGATAAATATAAAAAAATGTATGAAGACAGACTTGGCAAATAGTACTAAAGAGAAATATGGAAAAAAACGGGGATAAGGGGATGATGGTGTAAAACTTAATATGGGCGTTAATAAATAAATAAATAAATACCATCTAATATAATATTTTAAACACTCTAACTGCGATATGTCATGTGTATACAGCCTACTGAAGTACTATCGAACTATTTATTATTGAAAACAGTTTTTTTAATTGCCATTTTACCAGCATTTTGTTTGTTTGTGACAAAAATGACATACTACACGATAGCTTTTTTCTGCTCTAAAACGTCAGTGTCGTCGTTTTCCTAAATCTTAGTTTTTGTTTTTAATTTTTGGGCTTAAATAACGATGTGTCTAGTTGAGAAAAATTAACATTATCGATATATAGTTACTCTCTCTAATCAAATGCGTGGCGTTACGTACAACAACGATGATGACCTCAGGAATACCAGGCTAGCCGATACCAGACTAGCCTTCGACTAGCTTTCGATACCAGACTAGCCGATTTTTTTAAAAAAGGCATCGTCAAATTGGTTGAATGATAGGATAAAGTCCTCAATAGTAATGGAGACTATATTTATCATTGATTGGAGTGTTGTAATTTTTGTTTAAAAAATGTATTCTATAATAAACAATTGAACAAAACCGCATACACTTATTAGACAATCCAATACTTTCAATTTTTAAAATTTTACTACGATTTGGTTTTACTATAAATTTAAATTAACATAGCAACATGTGTTGGATGGTTCATGTCCCACTTCTTACTCATAAATTTATATGCATCGAGGGTGGGTTAATGCGTGTAACTGTCGACGTGCTTTCGATATTAAATTGCCTTCTGGTCGGTTACGAGCCTCCAGGAGCCCGGCCCAGGCGACCCCTTCTCGGCAGACGCCTAACTCACAAAATGGTCGTAATAGACTCTCAGTTATCCAGGGTAGTTGGGAAAAAAAATTGACAGGTATAAAACACCATTAAGAAAACTCCGCTAGAATAAATCTTTGTTTTTACAATTTACTGCGCCCAAAAGCCACAAAAGTTTACTCTAAATAAGTTTAGTCAAGATCACTCCCTCTCCCCGAATAATAATGAGTCGTTTTTTTTAAACAGTAGTTACGACTTCAGTTAGATGATTTATTCGCAATTTGCCGCCATTATTATGTGCAGTTGAATTTGCACTATATTAAATGTAGATTGGCATTCGTACTTTTGCAAATATATATAAGAGATACATGCAACTATATTTTTATTGCTACAAAATATTTAAGGACAAAGGATTTTCGTCCGTATTGATATATTCCGGCGATCTATAAAATGATGTTTCAGTGCAGTTTTACTGGTTTTAACAATACAACTAGCCATACAGTTACGTATATCATAAAGTGTAGGGTGAGGTCTTGAGAAAGATTTAAAAATTATATTTATTAATATTTAGAAATCGTATTTAAAAAAAAAAACGATTAATACTTTACCTAGTTAATGCCTCCACGGATAATAGAGATATTACTTCAATTCAATTAATATATTTTTTGTGAATGCAAATGCGAATGCCAAAACAATATACCTGCTGAAATTGTTGAACAGTGTAAAAAGTAATAACATATATGTTTATGTAAATGCCTTCGATAGCTGGTTCCCAGGTTTCCAATTAACAATAAGGACACATATGAACTGCACTAACCTTTTTATTGTATTTCCTGTATTTCTGGTCCGATGTTGTTGTTCTTTTAAATGGGTAGATTTCGACCGACCGAAGCGCGCTCTGGTGGTTTATTTGGATCTCTGGAATGGTCGAAGGACGGAATGGAATTGAACCGCCTGTCGTTCACCGTCTCCTTGGCTCTCCGAAAAAAGGCGACAATACTCACATACACACATGTACATTATTATAAATCAGGAAATCCAGTGGTGCTAATCGAAGTAATAAGGCGCATAAACAATATACAATGTATACCTGTCACGTGGTAAGCCAGCGCTCTAACATTTTAACCATATTCCTAATAGACTGGTGTTAAATTGTCATATAATGCATTTTTAATTTACTTTACTATTTATTCATTCTTATTTTACAGATATTTAATTTTTATTTTAAAATTGTAATACCCAAAACTAATAAGGAGGTGAAGATATTTGTATTCGACTATTTCACGTCATATCCCCCACCTGTCACATTGGAGTTTGGTTCTCCGCTAGGAAGATTATTATTTTTATTTTATTTGTCTAACATAACTTATAAATATTTTTTATAAACCAGAAAAACGTATTCCGTGCAGGGGCAGTACGATACACGTGTTTTTTTTATGGGAATCCTGACTTTTATATAAATTATAAACAAGTTACATATTATGTTTTATAATAAAAAAATCTCCAATGTACATAGATGATACTCGTTTCGGAGACTCGTAAAAATTGCATGAAAGACAATATAAAGCAATTATTCGTTGTTTCTTGTATTGCTAACGCAAATTAGAATGACACAACTTTACAGGCTGTTTAATTTACCTAAATAATAGATTTCTATATTTTTCTGACAAACCAAATTTGCTTAATTTCATAGCATTAATGATTTCTTTTTACTGCGATTTTACTTCGTCAACCATTTTTCTTTTTTAAAACGTGAGCCTCGTTATTTAAAATATCCTTTAACCTGATATTACCAGTGTTAACAATACCAAAGATTTATTTTGCGCTGCCTAGAGATAACACCGAATACTTTCACTTAATATGTTCCTTTATCAAGAACATTTATCAAAAGCTAAAAACAGAATTATTAACATTCCAATGAAATGTGGTATTTTAATGGTTTGAATGCTAATGTATATTAAATTGACCGAAAAATGGTATTAAAAGTGTAAAAATTAATAATACTGAACTTATCACCAATAAATTGCGTTAGTCATATAATAAATTAGCGATGTTCTTTATAATCTGGTTTATAGCTACCTTTGGAATTAAAATTAATAATTAGTTATTTATTTCACGTGCTACATATTTCAATCGGAGAAAATATAAGAATATATATTTTGTTTTGTGTCGTTTAGGACTTTATAAAATTATGTTTTATACAATTCAAAGATTTTTGTGCCACGATACCGCCCTGTAATGGAAAAAAATATTGTTTAGAAAGGAAGATCGTTTTGTTCTGTATATATAATATGAAAATAATAATAGAAATCAAATAAGTGTACAATAATGCAGGATATATAATACTCTCAAAATATTGCAGTCGATAATTAACTTAAAAACATAAAATTTTAGTGTATGTACAATAGAAAGCACAATGATGACTTGTCCAAAATAGGAATTTTTTAAAGGGAACTTAAAGAGAATAAAGGAACATGTGCGAAGATAATGGGTATAATTATTATATGCAAAATATAAAAAGTTTAATAATTTTGTAATGTAAATGAGTCAATAGAAAAGATTTATAGAAAAAATCTACGTATCGAAAAAATATTTGGTTGCTACCGGGATACATATCATCCGATCTCATGGAAGTCCATGACCGATAACAAGGAATCCCTTGATATCGCTTCCATGATCCAGTCCTCCGGGTACCCGCATATCGCTATATCAAAAATGGATACCAAATTTGGTCAACATCTTTCTTATTTTGTGCACCACGTATATTTAATAAATATTTTAGTTGCCACTACACAATAATAATGCATTTTCCTTAAAAATATATAAGTTGTATCAAAGTTTATCCAAATTGAATAAAAATTTTATCGATTTAATTTCTCGCGTCTCCTAACGTATATTACTGAAAGGTATTTGAGATTTGTCGCAATATGAAGGTGATAGCTTTTTAAAAATTGAATAGTAGATGTATCAATTTGAAAGAGCTGCGGCATATAAGTTCAAAAATGTGTCATTTACTTGGCGTGTGTAACAGTAACGCATTTCCTCGGATTGGAAAACATCCAGGTTCGAATCCCGGTAGCAACTTAAATATTTTTTCGATAAATTGATTTTTTCTGTATATCTTTCCAGTAGATACATTTAATTTCTATTGATTAATTATTTCACTGCACTTGTAAGAAAAGAAATGGAAGGGAATGAATTAATCTATTTATAATAAATAGAACAAGTATTACTTATAAAGATCATACTAAGATTGTGATATATTTACAAAAATACTCACCATACCCAGGCCGCATTCAGTAATATTGTCATCAATAATTATTTTTTTTCATCCTTCAGGAGTTAACCACTTTACCACTATACCTGGATCACGTTGTGACGTCAGCATGATATACTCGGTGCAAGAAAAATCCGAGAAAAAAAATTGTTAAAATTTAAAATGGCGACGAGCGTCAACTCGTATATTTTATATGACGTACGATGGTTTTTATTGCAACATTTTTACCTAACGCGTAATTAGAAATACTGTATGAATAAGCGATTCACCCTATTGGGATGTGACATTAAAATACTTCCAGCGGATCCGTCGCGGTCATTACTTGACGAGGCACAAAAATCTACAACAGTAATGAACTGTTTTGTGAATAAAATATTCTCACCCGGTAAATTTACAAGTCGTTAGTTTTATATCTAAACTTTACTTTACAAGCTATCAATTTTAACCCCACAAAAAAATGTCACGAAAACCGCATCTAATTAATAATAATCTAAAGATCTCTAATGTCTATTCGGGACAAATAAAAATTTAAAAGGAAATTCGTGCCTTTCATAATTATAATTATTTGATTGTGGTTGATTTTCAAAATCAAAACATCTATTATATATAGAGAAATAGCGTGCTCGATTAAGTAACGACATTAATCAGAGTGAGTAGGGGTAATGCGAGCCAGCATTAATATTTATTTATCTTTTTTTTATCATATTTTAAAGAAGACGTCGTCATCTTGTAAAGAAGCATAGAAGAGACCTTAAACATATCATAAAGAAATTTTATTTCAAATCTTTTAACAGTGCAAAAATTTGGCGACTTCTGTATGATCATTGTAGCTTAATTGGTAAAGTTTTCTACTGGCAATAGAAGGTTTCGGGATTAATTCCCGGTGTGTATATATGTAGAGTATAGAAAATACAAATCTTTTTTTTATTAAACACATATCTCAGGCACGTGTATCATACCTTCCCTGCATGTTTTTCTAGTTCACCCTGCCCTTTTTCGTATACAGATCATTGAATTTTGTTTTCGTCTCTTCAATCATCGTCTGATTTTTATTTCAAAATCTCTTGTTTTTTTGTTTTGTGAAAAATAAATTGAATACATTTATTTATAAAAGATTACGTACTTATTTATCACACTTAATTTTAACTGGGAAGGAAAAAATCATCTTAGTTTAAAATATAAAATATACTCACCCCAGCAAAATTCTCTTCATTTACCACGTGGTGAATGAGCTACTGAAAGCGTTCCTCTATGAGGAGCTGGCAGGTTTCGTCAAAGAAAGAGGCACTCGACAGAAAATTCTCATTAGGTGCCAGATTATAGAGAAGGCTAGAGAATTTAACATACGCCTACACACACGCTTTGTCGGGTTTAAGAAACCTTTCGACTGAGTCAAATGAGAAAAAAGTATTAATATAAATAGGAACACCAAAATACCTTGTGTTCCTTCTAAGCGAACTCTATGAACCCGACACTTCACCAGTGAGAGTGAATAATGTGGACTGAAGCAAATTTCAGGCATGAGCGGAGGTACGTCAAGGATGCATTTTTTTTAAATATTATTACATTTAATATAACTAAAATATAGTCACAGTTTAAACGCAATTTTTTTTATCATTTCTTCCAAATTGGAAGAAAACGTACTCTTTTGTAAAAACCCAGGTAGTTCATTTTTAGTGTAGGAATTACAAATTTTAATATCCTCGATCCATAATTATTGGTGATGTTATTAAATTTAGATTAGTTCACCTGAAACCACCCTATTTAGAGCATCGTTGTTGTAATTTTATTTTATTAAAAGGAAAAGTAACAGTTTACGAAAGGTCATAACAGTTTTAGATTATGCCTCATTTTAAATGCTTCCAGGCTTACAATTTTTTTCACTATGGTTGTTTGAAGATTTTATATTTGAGTTACAGGAGTGACCCCACGATTGGATCCCATATCTTAATAATGACTCAACCAAAGAAAAATAAATTATTATATAAAACTGGCTTTGGGATTACGTAATGAATTTTGTAGAATCATTCTTACAATGGCCTGAGATTGGAGCAAATCTTATTTATTTGAAAATTCCATTTAAAGTGTTCATCAATAATTAAACCAAGGTATTTATGCTACTTAATAAATTCAACCGAAGTACATTCACATTTGCTTATAATGTCACGATGTGTAGTCAAAGGTATGCGTAATTATGTTTGGTTTAATCATATTTTGAGCATGAGTTGATCTTATGTGTAAACATTTAGTTTTTTTGACATTGATTATGAGTCCCATATCATGTGACAATTTTAAAAATTTATTGAAATCAATTTGTAAGCCATGGGAAACTTCGTTCAAGTCGCCGTTACTTTTCAATTTGTACAGAGAGTACATCATGACTACGTTTGATTCCTTCGACCTGGCACTCCTGGTTTTTTTTTGTTGTGGTAGGATTGTCTGTGCGATGTGAAGGTCGCCGTTTTAGGGATAAATATAATATATATGGATCTTTTAACGAGTGACTTTTCGAGCGATCGAAATAATCCAATCCGAACACGTACAACAAAACATTGGAGATCAAGAACAACCAGCATGGAAACTCAACTCACCATCAGTGGAGGACCAAAGCAACCATCGCTCCAGATTAGTGGTGATCTTTATTAATTTATAGATGGTCATATTATCAATAGAAAACCCGGGGACAAAACAAGCTATCTAAGGAATTTTACGAGAACAATGAAGATTATTCTTGAAATGTAACACAAGGGCATCTCGCCACAAAATTCAATTAATGTTATGAAAACAAAATCTTCATTTACGAAGTATGGACCAAAAATCTAATTTCACCATTAGTGTATTCCATTCTCGACTCAAGGCATTTAACCTAATACCATTTCCATTGATGAAAACAGTGTGACGTGTCTTCTGAAGTTAGGCCATTCAGGTGCCTCGTCATTCCAGGTTTTATATTTTCTACATCTTAAATCTTCTTTCATTATTATTTTAATAGCGTCTTTACTAATTCCTAACTCAGCAGCAATCATCATAGTGATAACATTGAACGTTATCAACAACACGTGACGTTGACTTCCACCAGTTTACCATCTATACACAGTTCTAAACTTCATAGCAGACACTGCCCATGCACAATTTATAACATTTCAAGAATTTTTCTATTATCATATTTCTATTTTTCATTAGCCTTACTACACTTAAAGAGTTATTTTTATGAACCACCACAATCTCAGTTTTAACCAATCATTCTACCTACAAATATATCTTGCTCTCCCTTTACCACAAAAATAGTTTCAACCTCCCCATCCTTCCGCCCACCTTTTTTTCTTTGTTTTATCCTCTTAAACTGCTATATCATGTGCCTGAACATTTCTCTGGATTTTCATAATTAGTATCATATGTTATATATATATATTTTAAATTAGATAAAATCCATTAATTAATTAAATTAAAATTAATTTAATCAATTGTAATAATATACAGATATAAGTTCTAAATTTGTCCTAATCATAATAGATTGCCGGTAGTCGAATAGTAACACGATTCCCCGGACAGGAAAAGGTCCAGATTCTAATCTCGGTAGCAATATTTTGTTGATAAATAGATTTATTAATTTAATTGTTATTATAAATAATATATGTCTCATTTAAAAATACTACAAATATAAATCTAAAATATTATATTATTTTAATGGTTAATGCCCGGCAAGAAAATGTTCCAGATTCGTATCCCGTTGATAACCAAATATTATTTTGTTAGATAATTTCTCACTGTATACCTTTCCAATTGATTAATTTAATTTGATTTTTGTTTGTCAATATATAAACGTCTTCATCGGCACATCCCAAATGGATAACCATCTCTCTGTAGACCCAGATGGAGCGACAATGTGATGAGAGATCTGGAGGCGTTCCATGTTCACGTCTTCAGTACATAGTTGTACATCAAACGAAGGCTGTGAATAGGTTATGAAGCGATGAAATAGAAGTAATGGTAAATACACAAACATGCACCTAATTTAACAGCATACATACACTTCTAAAAACAATTAATTTAACAAATAATAAAATTAAATTACTTTCTAAAGATATACGTGTAAAATTGCGTACCGTGGATATTTGACACTAATTGTACCGAACATCTCAAAACAATCTCACATTTCCATAAGTCAATGCGTGCGACTCCTCCGGAAGTCACTAATACTAATTGAAATCAAACATATATTGCTTTAAATTACAATGTACATGTCACCGTGTAACTTAATAATTTTGATAGTCAAGAGAATACCTTGTTGATATTCCACCGAGGGACTTTCAATTTGAATTTTAAAATACATTACATTTTTATTTTTAGCCAGTATAATTTAGATTTTTAAAATAACCAAATTTAAGTAACATTTTTTTAATTCACTGAATTTTATTACGTTACTACGTTAGATAAGGTCAGATTAAGTTGGGTTTGATTGGGTGATTATTTCGTACTGATATTCTATAATAAACACTAATGATCAATAGAATTACATTAGTGTCGTAAGATATTTCATACGTGCAACATTTTAAATATTTGTGGCAGTAACTTTTGAATTTATGTATAGAACTTTTATTATTCATTGCTAACTGGTTTCCGTACAATGTCTGTTCATGCAAAATAAAATATAGTTTTAGACATTGTTTCGTTACCGCTATGCTTTCAATAATATGATATAATTGTCATCATAGTGCGTTATTAATAAAACAATAGAAGAAATAATAAAGAAGGTAGATTACTACTTAGGCCTTGATTATTTTCAATTAATTACAGGTACACAATGTAAGAGATGAAAAAAAAAATTGTTTTCTTACAAAAATTTTCGAATTGGCAACACTTTTTTCAGCGACAGCCAATTTGACAGTTGACAGCTGATTTGTGCTCAGTTTGGTTTACTATTTCACCACGAATAGACTTACGCCAGAACAACGCTTACAATTTGTGCAAATTTATTTCATAAATCATGGTTTAGTTCACAAAACTTACCGTGCGCTACGTTCATTTTACGGTCGACATAATCGTCCATCTGAGCAAGTAATTCGAATAACCATGGATCGTTCATACTTTTCTTGATAATGCGCATCCGCAAAGACGTCGTACAGTTGCGCACCGAAGAAGCTGTCGTTTCTTCAAAAATGATGCCGGCCAGAACGTTACAGTCAATGAAGAGCGCTACAAGGACCAACCAGGAAGCACGACTTACCTGAATTTTCTCTGCTGTAGTCACAGCTTTCCTAAACTGTAGGTACAACTTCGCCGATTCACATAAAGCACTCTAAACTCAATAGTAGTTTCGGCATGCGCCGCAAGAAAACCGAAACACACAATAACAACAGCAACTTGTACAATCAGATCAGTGTAACAAGCACATGGCAGGACGTTCACTTCTTGACAGTTTAAAGTCAAAGACAACACACATACAGAAAAAATTGTGCTCTGTGGAAAGAGATGAGGGGGGGAACAGATAGGCATTTTAAACCTAAAGGAGCATCCACATACGCTCACGGCGACCGGCCATCTGGTCCTGTCATAGATACCGAACAATAATCATTATCATCATCTTCAGAACAGGACGTATGTCTCTTCTAAGCTTGCCTGTCACTGATATCATAATAGAAAAGCTTAGAAGAGACATATGTTATATTCTGAAGATGACGACGGTTATAATGATGATGATGATGATGATGCTCGCACGTCATTGGTCTACCGGGCTTTCGACCGTTTGATATCCTCTTGAAATGTGATGTTGTAGGACACCTTGTAAGATGAATTAAACTTGAAATATAACCACTCGTTTGTATGCCTCATCCTCCGCTAATTGGTAGGTACTCGATGTATCGGTGAAACGGTTAATTTATTTGCGAACTCCCGATAGCCCTGCTCGGTAATGAAAACTTAAAGCACTGCAACTGCTGTTGGCAACTGTTGGCTCGCAGTCATTAAAAGCCTGGCGATGTGAGAAACAATTCTCCATAAATTATACCAGCTACAGAATGGAATTTTATGTTTATATCTTTATTGTTTACAAAGCAAATTAACTATTTAAAATTAAGTAAATTTATTCTTAAACCAAAATTATTTTTTTCCAGCATCTGTATCAAAATTCCCAAATGAATAAAACTCATTAACGTAGACAACAAACCGACTCCAAAAAAATTACGTCAACTCCATTCTTATATGTTTTATTTTTTTTAAAAAAACATTATTTTTGTGATGTTTTAGTTTTTCAGAACGTAGTTCTGTGGTATTTTAATTCAAATTAAATTAATCAACTAGAAAGATATACAAAAGTTTAACAAATTTTTCTCGATATGATTTAACTTAATAACAATGCGTATTATTTACGTCAATTGTGTATATTATTATCTAGATACAATTTTTAATTCAAGACGATTTTTTGTACCAGACCATTCAATTGAAATCAGAGCAATCATCCAAATAATCCGATGCCTAGCAAATTGACGTTTGGAATAAACACGAACACATCAGAAATTTTCGTGCAACCATAATATTATTAATATCTAAGAAGAAACTATTTAATTAATTTTATTTGTAAAACAATTCAATGAAAATGCTCACAAATGAAGAACTTATACCTATGTTACTAGTATAACTAAAAATATTGTGTGTATCGTATGAATTAATCGTTCTTTCTTGATATGTGCATTTAATTATGATATAAACACTTAGATCATACTACTACCTACGTCATTACAGCAAACTATTCCGATCTCCTGTTTTATATGTAGTTGTGCGTTGATTGTATTTTTATTATTTTGCGATTATCTCTTAAACTTGACTTTGGATTGTGTGAAACTAATAAATTAATTAAAAATTTTATATTTTCGTAGATTACGCCCCGACAAAGCGAAACCGATTGGCGTTTAATAAAATTGATTGTGTTTTATTTAATCTAATTATTTTATATATTTTAGAAAACATTGATATTTTTATTTTTTATTTTATATAATATTATGCAAATCATTAATGGTTTAATTATACAGTATAGGTCATAAAAAATGAGCTACATTAAAAATATGGTGATTAAACTTCTTGAAAATGCTCATCACATGTGACTACGTACGTACCTTAGATTACATTATTCATATACTGCAATCGTCAATTTGCGTCGACAATGAAATATAATATACCCATATAAATTATATGTTACAGTATATATATATAAAATTTTAATGCAAAATACATAAAAGCATAATATAAACATAGTAACATACATGAATATTATTATAAACAAATATTTAGCACCAACACATACAAATATATTTTTCAGGAAAAAGTATTTGTAGCTTTGTTGAATTGAATAATATGCCCGACTCATTTACTGCGTTAATGTCATTATACAATCTACACATTTGTGTCAAAATCAAAAAATATATTAATATGTTTTTTATTGTTTAAAAATCAGTACCACTAATTTTAGACGCCTGGTGCCAGCATCCGGAATAATACCTGCATGCATAGTCAGACCTTTGTTATCCAGTTGCGACGGTTGTTGGAGGTGCTGGTCACAGCACTCAGTACTAATACAACAATACTGACACAGAATAGGACTTGCTAATGATGCAATACTAGCATCATAGGATATACGACTGATTATTGCCTGGAGACAACATCGCGTATTGAAATATGAAGCTTGATTTTTCGTATACCTATACGTATACGGTGACCTATTTTGATGATGGAATATCAAGCTTTACGTATTTAGTTAGTAGTATAATAGTACATTTCAACCATACTGTTTTAAAAAATTAACCTGGTTAATATCTCGACCATGTTTATTAACCAACCTGATCTGCCGTGTTGTTTCAAAATGGCGGCTGTTCAAAAATTTTAAAAATTCGTAATTTAGTTAATATTAGACCTAGAGAAAAATGTTAAAAACGTACTTAAATACACAGATAAAATCTACTTTACCAGTATGGGAAGGGATTATTTTCTACAGAACTTATAATAAAAATATCAAGTCGCTTCTAAAAACTCACGGGGCGCATATCGCGAAGTCAATCAAGTACATGTATGTATTCTGCTCTTTAGTATTTAACTAAATGGATTATCAAGGAAAAAAATACAAGTTTAATGTTACGTAAAAAAAAAAAATATTGTTTATAAAATGCGCCCCTCACGCTAAAGTTGTGCTTTTTCGCAAATATATAAAGTTTTATTTTTAAGAACTATTTTAATTTAATATTAGTCCTACTATCTTTAATAATTAGTATTTTATATCAGTCTTATTATCATTAGTAATTAGAATTGACGAGATTCTTGGTACACACATCCGGCATCTACGATCCGGTTATTGACAATACTCGGACAATAATACTGAATGTGAGCAGTTAATATTGACATATTGATATTTGTGTTGGTGAGGCAAACTTGAGAATCAATAATATCTATTGTATAGACCCTCATTTGCAAACACACTAAAAATGAATAAATTGTATTATGTAATGAACATTAAGTAAACAAAAATGTACTTACAGTATATATATTATAACATTTACTTATTTTTATAATACTTAAATTAATTTTATGGTATAATAGGTAATTTATATATTTTTAACATTACAATACTATTATTTACAAATAAATTTTTCAACAATCTTCCCATCACAATTAGAACAATTACAGACTACTATCAATTTGTATCTGAAGTAAATAAATATGTTCACAGACTAACTGAAACATAAATTATCTCATATATACTCCTTCTATATACACGATTCCTATCCTCATAGAGAATAAATAAATATTAAATGAAATATATTCATACGCAATTGATAATTCTAAATTGTATTATATTTTCTAATTTTAAAATAAAAATTAAAAATAATAAAAATTATTTTAATCTCTCTGTTTATTAATAATATATGAAATAACAAATTTAGAAAATTACTAATATCTTAATAATTACTGAAAGGCAAAGTCTAGAATATACTGCGTAATTAAATATAAATTATGAAATAAATTCTTAAAAACGTCATAAAAATATTTACTTTTTTTTGTATACTGAAAGAAAACGTCATAGGTTTATTCTTATTTTAAATTAAACAATTAACATTTTGAATCATATAAATTAATTTTAAGTGATTAAAAATAATAACAACATACACATAAAATATGCAATAATAAATTACAAAATCAAGAATCATTATAAAAAGAAACAAATAAATTATATTATATTTTATAATTTATTGGTAGATAAATCTACTAACATAAAATGGTTTCATTATTTTTCAACATTTTATATTTTACTAATTAAAACTTTGCAAATTAAAATATTCGTTTTAAAGATCTTTCGCTTTATATAGTATTCGCATGTAAAAATTTTATGTGTATTTTAAATACAGAGAAAATCGTTAATGCAATCCAATATTCACATAAGAGTTTTACATTTATGAGCATTAACTTTTTAGCTACGATACATATTCAACTTTTATAAATATTAATATTTATCTTAAAAGTCTTGAAGATTATATTAATTGTTTAACAAATCAAAAAAATATTTCAAATAGATGGAGCTTTGAAAACCGTTCAGTTTTGTGGAATAGAAAAAGTCGGTAGTTAATAATTTTAAAAAAATATTTCAAATGGATGAAAACTTTGAAAATGTATTATTTATAAATCTGCTACAAACCTATCTTCATGATTCTCTTTAGAAAATTAAATAAAAACTAATTGACTTATATATAAAATTTTCTGAGCTATTTTACCATGAATCTCCTAATCTCTTGACTAACATTTCAGGGCCCATCACGAGGCTTGTCACTAATGTGACGTCTCTAGCGACAATAACGAATTACATTTTTTTAGAATAGTAATAAGGCAATTTCCCACTTAGACAAGGCCTAATCTAGGGAAACTGCCACACGTTTTAAAATATTTTATATATAAAAAACATAGTAATGATATAATATATATGGGTATAAAAATAAAGAAGTATCTATTTAAATACAACATTAAACATAGTAGCATTGACAGCAAAAAATAAAATAATTAATAATATTTCGAACACAGATAGTAGCAGTACAAACAAAAATATCCTTCAATTTTAAATCCATATAATATATAAGTACCAGAGCAACTTTTCTTCGTGGTTTCTCAGCCATACATCAACTTAATTTTTGAAAAGCGCGGGTGATGGAATTTGCTTTGTGTTGGAGTTTAAAATGTTATAAAGTTTGGGTACTAAGTATAGGAAATACGTTGTAACGTATCGTATGAAACTCACATATATGTAAGTTTCATCCGCTGCTTGTTCACTCTTTGATTGAAGCCTTCAAGTTGAAAGGTTTTCCAAGGCCAACAGGGGATCCGAAAGATTGACTGAAGAAAATGGAGACATACTGGAGATTAGCCCAGAAAACTATACAGATGATTTTGAACAACCGTAAAAAACTAAAAATAATAATAAAAGCGTTTCAAATCAGTATTTAAATATCCGGAGCGAATTAAATCATCAAACTCACTCGCTGCTGCGTTATTTCCGACACTGCAGATAAAAAATCTAATTAAAAATTTTGATACATTTAAAAATTACTAAATTATTCAGTCAGAAAACGGCGATTTTATTTTATATTCGGAAAACATATAGTTAATCAATAATGAAAACATATAGTTAATAAACAATGAAAACATATAGCTAATCAACAATGAAAACATATAGTTAATCAACAATGAAAACATATAGTTAATCAATAATGAAAACATATGGTTAATCAACAATGAAAACATATAGTTAATCAACAATGAAAACATATAGTTAATCAACAATGAAAACATATAGTTAATCAACAATGAAAACATATAGTTAATCAATAATGAAAACATATGGTTAATCAACAATGAAAACATATAGTTAATCAACAATGAAAACATATGGTTAATCAACAATGAAAACATATAGTTAATCAACAATGAAAACATATACTTAATCAACAATGAAAACATATAGTTAATCAATAATGAAAACGTATAGTTAATCAACAATGAAAAACAGTTATATAGTATTATAGTACATTTAATCAATTACATATTTTCTCTGAATTATTAATAAACTGATGATACAATATAAGACAATATTTTAATCAAGCTTTATCAATTTAATACGATACTTTAGTAATAAAGATTCATTTTACGCAGTACAAAAGAAAATGAAAAGGAGGAAAACTTTAGCTTCTATTGGAAGAGTAATAAAAATTAGAAAAATTAAGAGACAGAAGAAAAAAAATAGAAAGTTTAAATTTAAAAAAGAGAAGAGATAAATGAAAAGAAAATCCAGAGGTAACGAGAGGGAAAGGATGTAAAAAGTAAGATGGTTTATATAATGTACTTTGATTTAATTGAGGTGACATCTTCCTCCTGAAACGGCACGTTTACTCATAAATGTATTTATGGTGTCACGTGTGGACTATTGTAATAGCATTTATGCTAGCATATCAATATTTTAGCTAGATAGATTACGACCTATTCTAAATGCAGCTGCACGAATAACATATATAATTGTTTCTAAATTCTCTCACATAACATCCTTTTTTCGTGAACTACATTGGCCCGGTTTCCCTCAAAGAGTTTTTTTATTTAAATTGTACTGGATGATTTACAAAGCGACACATAATAAGACACATCAGTATTTTCAAGACCTCTGCATCCTAGACAACATAAATGGTGGACGTCAAACTCTTAAGTTAGCCTCTACTTCAGCTACAGAAAGGGCAGTAGAACTGACCAGAGTGAGTTAAGAGAATGAGAACCTCTTTGCTCTCTGTCATAAGGAACAGTGTATTTGAGACTTTATTTAAAAAAATATTATAAAATTCAAAATCATTTAAAAATATCATATCCATTAGTTCAAATAACATTATTTCATTTTAAATACAAAAATAGTGTAGGTCTAAACAGCTTGTATAAATATTCTTATTATTTATTATTGTTAATTAAATCTAGATCCTTGAAGTGTGTATAGATATAATGAAAGTAATTTATAACCAAAATTAAAATAAAGACCTTTAATACACCAATGAAGAAAGTGAGGTCGTAGAGTTAATCGTTAACTTTATAGCTTTGCGAAAGTTCTCGAGTTCGCGACATGTGCGCATTGCCTATCTACGGTTGCTGCAGCTGAATGTCGCGGTCTGTGTGAGTTGGTGAACGCGATAATGTGGATTCCGTTTGCAGTAATTAACATATTGTGGAGTTAAGCAGGTCGAGCGGAAGAGCAGGTTGCAGGAAACATGGTTGAAAGTCTTGTTTAGAACTGACAGAAACTCTAAGCTCCACACCACTCGCATTCCTATTCAAGTATCACTTTTTAATTGGTTTTTATTTAAATTACATCAGATCAAAATCTAATTTATTTTCAAAATAAATAATAACTATCTTCTTCTTCTTCAATGGACCCTTATTACGAGGGTAATGTCTGGATGTGGCTGAGGAGCTCTATTCTCGAACCGCATACCCTTCCACATGTTGTTCACGTGCATCCATTAGGCAGGGGGTTCTAAAGAATGGATCTTCCTTCTTTTCTTTCTCTTTTTCTCGGTCCAACTTGATTAATTGTTTTATGGGTTAAATAAAATTAGACAAGTTGAACACCTTTCCTTCTTCTTATTCATTTGCCTCTTCCATCTATTTCGAGTTATCTCTTTAACATGTAGACGCCAGGAACCATGATTTTGTATTATTTTCTTGTTAAGATAATTATCCTTCAACTCATTTTTCATGCTGTTTCACAATATTACCTGGGTTGTTTTCTCTTTCTTGTCGATGTCAGTCTATGTATAATGCGGCCATACCAAAGTATTCTAGGCTCTTTATCTTATTTAAGCTAATCTATGATGGGCGCTATCTTGAAGATGCCTCTGATATACTCGTTTTTTATATTGCTTAGTCTTGTTATAGTCTTAGTCCAACCCGGCGTAGCATCTTCAACTCGTTAAGATGTATTGTTTGTAGAATTCTTTAATCATTCAGAATTCCTGATTATTCGGAATAATTGATACCTTGAGAAAGGTGTTCATCTAAACCGAAGTAGAATGGTAAGCATTAAAAACCCTGTATTGTTCTTTGTAAAATAGATTCGTGCACAAATGTGAAGCGTAATTAACAAATCACTGCATTTAGTTTGCATATATCTCTTTATTTAAAAATAAATTCTATTGTTTGCATATAATTAAAGATAACTCAAAAATTATAAAAATTATTATACACACCATAATAACGAACCCAAATTATTTTTCTTCATACCAGAAATAATAATTCTATACTCAATGCAAATGGGCCAACTTGGCTGACTGTTTTTAAAAATGTATAACTTTGGTGGGGTTTATTTTTAATTATATTTTTTTTTTGAAGATAATGAAAAATTTATGAAATTTTATAATGGCTGCATACCCAGTGCAACAGCGCGTTAAATTTAATGAATTTTATTATGTTTCGCGACGATCTATTTTCGGTGACTGGCTAATTTCAAAAAATGCAGAGATTGCTTGGCCTCCCCGTTCCCCAGATTTGACGGCGCCTGATTTTTTATTGTGGGACTACATGAAAAGTTTACATGAAAAAAACAGCAACAATTCAGGAGCTTAAACAAAATATTCGTGCAGAAATAACAAATTTGGAGACAGAAACGTTGCGTAATGTAATGCAAAATACTTTAGAAAGAGTATTTATTTGTCAACAAGAAAATGGAGGTCACTTAAATGGTGTTATTTTCCACACACAGGTTAAAAAATAGTTAACAAAGTACAATTTCATATAATATATATATTTTTTTAATAAATATTAAAATTACAATAGTTATATGCATCAGTCAGTCCAAGTTGACCCACCCTGTATATAGTTTACGATATACTAACCACACTTCATCAACTATTCAATGAATTTAGAGTCTGACTATTCATTTTGAGGTGTCAGGGTCAACCAACAATATGATTCGCACACGGAAATCTCTAACGATCAGTAAACGATTGACTTCCTGATTAAACGTTCCCGTTTTTTATGGGCCAATCTTAGCAAACCAGATACTAAAGACTAGTCGAATGTTGAAATGCCCAGAATTCATTAGAACAAAATCGAAAATATCACAGAAATGGCAACGCAACAAATGTTATTTATTAAACCTCATTTTTATAAAATATATTTTAACAATCCTAATTTTCCAATTTACTGTGTTTTTATTCCCCTTGGTTCAAAAGTGACTTATTACGCCACACCCTATACAAAATTTTTAAATGTAAACACAGGTAGGTACTTTATTATTTTATAATCAGACTGAAACTCGAGATTCGGTACTCCTTTGTGCGCGAGTCTTTTGAACGTTAATTCTTTGAATCTATTAGGTTAAACCTAAAACCTTAATTTCCCCCTCGTGCTCCACATCCTCATCTCACCCTTCACACATGACTGCTTTCCATCCGTTACAGCGGTTAATAGCGAGGAATACATTAAAGCCAGCAACATAACAAGAATTGTCTAAATTAATATGTAAACATGTTTGCCTACGCTATAAAATAAATTATCTAACAATACGATCCAAGAAAAAATATCAGACTTATATTTGTTTAAATCGATCCAGTTTGTTACACAATAATGTCTTCACAAATTAATATTTTAAAATAATTATTTATTCCATTAGTGCTACCTCTATAGGAGAAAAATCTGGAGTTTAGAGGGGGATATCGCTTACATTATTTACATAATTTCAAATAAAAATACACTTCAATTAAGAGTGTAAATAATATTTCAATTAGAGAAACACTAAAAAAAATCATAAAAACAGTAAACACGTAATTTTTTTTTTATGTAAAGAAATTTTTACACACCTCTAATTGTTTCTAATATTTTATAATGTCTAATTTATCGTAATCAACTAACAAACTTTTAATAATCATCTTACTGTTTCCTTATAGGAATGGACAGAGCAGAGAGAAAGTCACACAATTCTGTTCTGATATACCACTCTTGTCTCGTTCACTTTCATACATCTTCTTATGCACATTCGTCGATTATTCTAAGGGCCAGGTATTTTGGCGGACGTCTTCAGCAACGAAGTTATATTTGAGTAGCACTTATAATACTTTTTAAAACAACTGTTTATTTGAAATCAAATAAAGTGTATGGATTGAACCGCAATCAGAAATCAGCTTACTTTATTACTCTAAATTATGTTACATTTTTATCAAAATTTAATTATGAATATTTAAAACTTTGAAGCTGATTATCTCAGTTTGATATGAATGCCATATCGATACCTTAATCTGCAAAGCAGCTAACTCCATTTTTCTAAAATGTTCAGGAGCAACAAAAACTGTTTAATTTTGTAATTAAACGGATTACAAAAATTTTAAAACACCTTTAGTAGATTATTCATGCAGAAATAAGGTGACTGAGAAATTTTATTGCTATTTTGATTTATCTTGTACTTATAAAGAATATTTGGAGTTGGACTGAATTTCTTTACCAAAATTGTAAAATATTATTGGGAGTTAGCTGATTTTTCATGATAATGCAGTGCAACCATTATAATTTCTGCAGAAGTCTTCTATTTCTGGTGCCATTAACACTTGTGTCAGGTAAACATTTAAGGTTTTTACAAGAATCAATGTAAGGTTTTTTAGCATTCGAAAAATATTGTTGTTGCGCCACCGAGATTCGAACATGAATCTGAATCCCGGTGGCGCAACAACAATATTTTTCTATAAGATTTATTTTATATGTATATCTTTCTAATTAATATATTTAATTCATATTTTAAATGTCACAGACCTATGTTCTGAATAATTACAACTTCACAATAAGAATGTGTTCTCCTAATATAAATACACTGTTTAAGATTATAAATATTTTATCTAATATTATCAGTGCATTGAATATGTTACTAATTATTATTGTTCTTTTCCTCGTGACTTGTATATCCAACAGATATTGGCTATTATCACTTACAGTAGACTGGCCAAACCGTAGACATAGGTCCATCCTATATTCATCCGAACTATAAGACCTTATTTTGAGCATTCTTTTGTAGATCTACATTTCAAATACTTCAAGTCGCCTTATCATTTCTTCGGTAAGTATTTATACATCCATACCATAAAATAATAACGAGAACTTATAGTATCTGACCATTCTCATTCGTAATCTAAGGTTGTAATCATGACTGCAGAACATGCGGATAAAGGTTGCACGAGGTTGCTCAATGCGGCATTTGATTTCAACACAAGGATCCCACCTTTCATTTACCTTGTCAACTGTGTTATATTTATTATTATTTTATTTAAACATTTTAGTTATCTTTATCTACTGATTAGTTTTAAATATTTTAAATCGTTTACGGGTCATACATTTTCTCAAAATTTTCCAGCAACGTATAATGCGTGATTGGGTAATAAGATGGGTGGAATAATGTTTTTAAGATTTCTATTACAGCCAACATTTAAATCACTTGAAATTCAAAGTGGTTTTCTCTGAAGTATGTTTAAAACTCCACTTCGGCACGTGTTCAAAGTCACCCCATGTTTTGCGAATGTATTTCGGGACCCTCAGGTTCAAGCGAGTGTTCACTGGCTGCTTTATTCGGGAAGGTTTGATGTTTGATAAACGTCAATCTTCGTCCCATTTTAAAAACATTTTTAGCATAGACAGAAACTCCAAAATAAATTTATCAAATACAAATTTAGATGAATATTTCATATATATGTATTAATGTACTAAAAACTCAGATCTATTCAAAACGTTATGAATTTTATCCGAACTGAAAATAAATATTGCTAAATCGATGTCGTCCAATAGCGCATTATTATCGATAATAATAATTTAGATAGTTCTGATTTGTAATTATCGCAAAGATTGCATTACTTTAAATAAAATGAGGCGCGCCCTCTAATAATTTAATAAAATTATTTATTTATATCTATCTAAGTAATTATATCATTTTTAATATTATGTTTTATTCAAAAATTTAAAAAAATCTTTAACCATTAATATTGAGCAAAGAAAAAAGTTTAAAAAATTTACACACATAGACGTTATTTTATCCGAGTCTTGAAGCTAGTCCCAGAAGAGATTTTTAGTTTTTGAGAATACGTACACCCTAAACTGTGCATTACACGTCTTAATCTTAATTTTAATGACAATTGTAACATTTTACTTTCTTAAATATTTTAATACGTTTTTAGATGTTTTTGATACCTTAATCTGGCGATTTTATGGCTGTGGATTCACCTTAACATCAACTATTTTGATATTTATACATTTTCTATTTTCACATTATAATAGATGTTCCAATGAGATGTAGTTGATTTTAAATTGCCATCATTTCTTTTGCAGTGAATTTTGGAGGTTATTTCTTGACAGCTATCATGTAGACAGTATGCCATTACAAAATAGAGCGCTATTCAATACGGTTCAGCCATGATTACTACAGGATATTATGAAAGATGCGTGCAATTTGGCACGCGAACAATTCATCGTTTAATGACAAAACTGAAAGACACAGGCTCTATTTGTGATATACGAATCTCTAATGTACGTCACTACGATCGACGCTTAAATGAAAACATTGAAGCTGAATGCATAGCTGCAGACAACACTATCTCTATCAGACGCCGTGTGCAATAACCGAACCACAATTACATGAAGTTTAGTCGCAAAATCTTCAATCTCATGCGTATAAAAACAAATTTACCTAACAATTGATTCAAATGTCAAAAAACATATATAAATCGAATACCTCTTGTTGGTACACCCAACTTTTTTTTACAACATATTTTTATATACTTTTATGGGTCATGCTATTGTCTATTAGGGTCGAGGCGGACATGTAGCGACATCTACCCGTAACGCGCCGAAGCTCGGTGTAGCGCGTCTCAATGTTAAGGAACCAGCTTCGGTACACTGTTGACAGAGGTCCAGGAAACCCGGAGTGGGAGGCTGTGCTTGGTGTGTTCGGTAGCATTTTTCCAGTGACCGTCTCAATAATTATTTTATTAGCAATTAGCAATATTTGAATATGTTTAAGAACACACAATTACTGGATTTTCACCTCAAAGGCACTATTATCAAACAAATAATAGATATCTCATAGAGACGAAGATATTTTATTATTTATTTTTATTATATTCTAATGGAAAGATATGGAAGTATGGATAATGACAGGGTTAAACATTCTCACCCATTAATTAAATTTTGATAGATATGGAGATTGATTAATGAGTGAGAATAGTGAACGTTATATTTGTATAAAGTGATCACTTATGCCAGCCGAAGACAGGTCGTAAGCTCTCTAATTACCCATACTTCTATATCTTTCCATTAAAATATAAATAAAATAGCTTCGTCTGTATGAGATATCTATTATTTGTTTAATTATTTATTTATTTATTGTTGTATTACACTTTAGACCTAGTGTTAACATGGATGATAATAAACGCAATAAAACTGAACTAACGTACTTTCTTTTAACTCACCTGCGATGATGTATATATCCTCAGACTTCTTCATTCTGTATGAAAAAATAAAATCCTAAAGTCATTTCTTATCTTGGTGGTAACGATACTTCTGTCACAGCTGATATCCAACCAGCACCACTTGATAACGGCTTGTTGATAATCGGTTTCATTAAAAACAAAAAGTGGTATGGATATATATATATATATATATATGTGTAGTCGTAAATACTTCGACAGCTAGTTCTGGGTTTTCTATAGGCAAGGTTGAATACAGTAATTCAATCTATAAAAACCTAAAATACGCCAACCTTTGTGAACCTGAGCTGGTTGACGCCGATGTCGCTCTCCTTGTAGTCTGGTGGTCCTTAATTCTACTGGCCAGCCTCCGAAACTTTCTAACCGATAATCCGAAAATACATAATACAAAATATTTTATGTAAATAATATGTAAAAAATGTAAATAATTCCGTCCGAACCGAAAAACTGTCTCTTACCAGGCCTACCTATCGAAGTATAAAAGCGCGTAAAAAATATATATATAATAAGTCAAACGATCGGAAAATAATTATTTTACTGTAGAGCCCAAATGGAATTATTATTACATTTATTTTCTTCGACAAATGGGTTGATATTGATTACATTAACAGAGCAGCGTTTGATGAAAACAAATGTTTGACTGAGTGCCACCCTGCTTGTGTTTAAGTACCCTTGTTAATGGTTTCTCACAATAACAAATAATACTTTGCAAATAATACATTTATTGCCCATAAAACACAAGTGGGCCATTCTATAGGAAACAGTAAAATTGATCACCGCTTAAAGTGCCTGCGAAGCAAAATGCTCAAGATAAATATGAATTGAGACATAATGGAGAACAGAAATTACAAGAACCTACAAATTATTATTGGCCTCCGCTCAGATTTTAATTAACACGCAAACCTTGTTTTCTTACTTAATAATTCATTTCACTCACCCGTCCTTTGATAATCTATGGAATTTTTTCATGGGGAGGAACATCACTTTAGTACCTAAATTACACTAGTCAAAAAATACTATGCGTTGTATAAATACCTTTCCACGTGAACACAAGATTTAGTTAAATAAAAATGAATACATGATAGACATGAAATAAAGTGTACATATATGAAAGGAGTTTGAGATATTAGTTGCAGGACGAGAGGCATTCTACATTTATTCTTTGTGGAAACATAAATCCGGAAGTTTATGACACATTTAAGCAGTAACAGAAAAAGTATTTACTCTTCAAAAATTAAATCTTTGTGTAAGCAAGTCATACTTTTTACATTAAGGGCGCGCTTTAAAAAAAAATATATATTTTCGCGTTTTTCACGAAAATGTGGGCTCTTATTATTTATTTATTCAGAAGTTATACATTACATTTGAAATTTTTCAAAAGTATTACTTTGATAAAATCTTTATACAAATGAAAAACTAATAAACTTAATGTTATTTTTCATAATTAAGAAAATACAAGCATTATAAGAAAGACCGCGATCATTAAATTTATTTTCCGCGTGCCAAAAAATTGCCTTAATATAGAAATTACTTGCATATACGAAATATATATATATTTATAATTTATAATCTTGTAGCCAAGATTTCGTGGACAAATCTGCATTGAACCAAATTAGCAAAATGTTTAAAATTAATAGATTTATAAAGCATTCAATTTTCAGTACACGTGATTGATTTTAGACGATTTTAAAACACTTTGTGTTGGTGAATACAAATTATTTTCAATAATTTATTTTATTAACTTACATGCTTTGAGGCTTCAGCTGCTATTTAAAATCAAGTTTTATATCAAAAGCACAATAATGTCTTACTAAATAATATTTATATCGATCCTATTAATGTGTGTTTTTTATTGGGTATTTTTATTTCATATTCATATTTAATAGGATCGATATAAATATTATTTAGTAAGAAATTATTAGGTAAGCCTTAATGCATATTATATTGCCAGTGTTTAAATTTTAGTTTCAATAGTCATATTTTTTTTAAAAGTCACGGAGCTATTTGATTGCATAATTAGTACCAAAGCGATTATGTGGTTGACACCAAAATGAAAATATTGAGACAAGAAATTTGCGTTAGTTCATGTCTATATATTTGGTGGTCTGTGATCAATACGTACACAAAATGTATCCATGAAAATCATTTATTACAAAACTTTTTTTTTAATATATCCACTTCGAATATACAATGTAGAATATTTTTGTTCTTAGCTTCATTGGTCTCATTTTAATTTATTGTGTCTAACATATTTAAATAGTATACTTTAAATATTAATATTTTTTAGTTTGGTTGTTATGCAATATCATTTTTTAATTTACGTTTTAAATACTTTTGATATAGGCGTGGACCCAGCAAGTCATGCATGTTGAAATGAATTGTTTTTTTTGTTTATAAATATGCAAAAATTAAATGCGTCATATTAAAATAAAACTTTGCCAATAAATCTGAGCAATCTGTTGTCCACATCTCAACACCAAGCCCTTGGACTCTCAGCCAAACCCAAAATAATTGAAATATTTGTAAAATTTCAATTATTTAATTAATTTCAAAACAACGTTACATAATTTACACATACTTTAACTCTTCATAATAGGAGTATTTATTGACTGAAAGGGTTAAGCGTGCATTTTCAGAATTCTTCACCTGGGCGCACACCCTATAAATCATCCCTTATATTCTGCGCACACTGCCGGTCTCTTTACCCCCTTCACGGGTATTATATTTCGGTCACGCAATATTCTGAGGGATGATCATCGGCAGCATCTTTCTAGGGTGCCTTATGGAATTTTACTAATACATCCTGCATTGAACACAGATCTACTTTAATTTTGTTATAATAATGCATAACTACCTACTATTATTTTTTCAAAGTTTTAAAAGCAGTCGTTATTGAGCATCTCCTATTTCTGAAGTTTCTGGACCTGTATTAATGTTACCCATTCATCTTCATTGCAATCTACCTTTTGGTCTAAATTATGTTGCCTTATATGACTGTGTACGTGTTACGGGTCTCATCCACTCTTCTCGCATACCTTCCCCTTTCCAAACTCTTTATTTTCATCATCACATACATCACATAACTTTACAAGTTTACTGTTCGTCTTACATCACAGAAGTTTACTGGTTTATTGTTCATCTTATATAATCGAAGTTTACAAGTTTACTGTTCGTCTTACATCACCGAAGTTTGTAAGTTTACTGTTCGTCTTTCATCACTGAAGTTTACAAGCTTATCGATCAGTCGTACACTATCGGAGTTTACACATATTTTATCTTATCTATTCCTTTTTTACAACAAACGGATTTTGGGCTCCAAGTTTTACAATAACCGTGAGAGTACACTCGTTTTTTTTTTAAATAATTTCACCAAAAATATTTTTGTTACGTGTCATGTCAGACACGGCTTTTTCTAGTCGGTTTAATTGTTCCGAATACGGCGTAATTGTTAATTAAGCCGCGCACCTGAGCAGACAGTCTCCATAAATCATTGTAGCTTACAGTTTATATTTTTGTTAAATGTATTGTGCCGGGCTAGTGCGACTCCTCCGGCGTTGCGTCACTCTCGCCGTAAATCAGGAAAATAAACTTAACGCTAAGTGCGTTGAGTGGGTTCTGAGTGTTAGTGGACCATTAAATTGTTCACAGAGCCGTGGAATATAAAGCGATGTTTATAATCGGGACAGAAGCGTCCAATTGTAAATAAGGATACACATTAATTATGCAGTAAACAACCGCTCCCAGTTATGGCGTTTGTGGGACATGCCTTACTGGCGTACTAGCGCATATTTAATGTGCATGCATATTGTATTAGAATTTTTCAATCAATTCTCATCTGTAATACCCATGTAATATGTCATCTATCACGCCACATCATCTAGACATAACCTAACCTAACGGCACGTCTTCTTCATCTTCTTGGCTATCATATCTTTGTTCACTGCGGCTCGGAAAATTTATACAGAAGACTGGCCAAATCATTACTGTTACGCACGTGTATAACTGAGAATTAATCTACCTATAAAATAACAAGTACATTAGGCCCCATATACATTTCTTATGTACCGTTTTTTAAATGAAAAGTAACACTTGAACTCGATCGTTCGATCGGTTCCCACATTATTTAATGTATGGAAACTCGTATCCATATATACGTCCACTATATCGTGTAAATAGCGCATTGGTAGGAATAATAATCTGCCTATGTAAGACGCCTGTAGATATGTTCTACTATTTCCTGCAGCGAAGTAACGCGCTCGATCCTCCGGACTGAGATGCACACAGAAGCGGACAGCGTCGACTGAACTCTCCAATATATGACTTGTAAAAACAATAAAACAATATATTTTTAAGTTTAGTAGTTATTTATTTTAGTTTAAATATAAGTATTATGCTAGGATAAGGCGGCACTGTACATAAAGTGTCGCGCCTAATTAATTTGCAATATTTAACTTCCTACAACTAACTTAATTGTTTAGAGGGTTTTTATCAGAATTTTTTACCCTTCCAATTCATGTATTAATATAAAACACATATGATGTTTATTACAATAAGATAGTTAGTAAAAGTTTCAAAGCGATTAGCGCTGATGCACTTGTAGTAGTATATTTGGCGGTCTAGCCGCATGTAGAGTACTCAGAGTATCGTAGACTCTAAGGAATTGGAAAAAAAAAGTTCTAACCAGTTCTCTGGAATAAATGTAACGTGATACATCATACATATGAGTATTTTATTGTCGATGTACATTCTGAAATCTTAATATAATATATAACCTTCACGTATCTCTACATAATCAATATTACTTTATTAAAATATTATAAAGATTATTAAACCAGCATCTGAGAAATAATAAAAAAAATAGGAAAAAAAGCCTTTATTATGTACGTAATAATTATCTAAGTTTCTTCACCCGTTATGTTCTTCTTTTTCAGGGATCCCGACTTCCAGCAAACTTTCCCAGCATTATGAGGTGTAAACTTTTTTACTTCTCTGGATGTCTCATCTCATGTCCGAGATATGTAAGTTTTCAATTGCATTGTTTTACATACGTATTTTTCTTTATTCATGCGATCCATAACATCTTCATTCGAAACTGTATCCATCCAGCTTATTTTGAGCGTACTTCAGTAAATCCACATCTTAAATGCTTCAAATCGCCATATCTTCTTTACGGCTCGTGTCTACGGTAATCTTTCAATGAGACTTCGATATCTGATAGTTTTAAGACAGGTAACAATGTACTAGATGCGTCACTGTAATCCGGGAGCAAAACACGAGCGACGATGACCCAAATAACGCTTCGATTTAAATTATGTACTGACCTTTACCCGCTTTCGAGACGAATCTCCGAAAGAAATCTCATCAATAGATAAACGCTTTTAGAGTGCGATTTTTTAAATCTAAAATATATATCTATAAGCGGCCAATATTCTAGTTCAAATATTGCCCGAACTTAAAATCGATTTACACCGAATGGACTGCAAGATTTACCGTAGTCTACGAACATTCGAATTTGTATTGAAATTTTGCAACCATTTATAACAATTATACGAATGAACTGCACACAAGATAGGTGCACACCTATTACATACATAGAAAACTGCATATAGTGCTAAGTACACACGTCGAAAATTGTACATAAATAATTTAAATATTTATTTTTAAAATTAAATATATAAAAAAGGTATATTAAAAATATTGATTTATATATATATATATATATATATTATATTATTAGTAGAATCAGATATAATACATTTTATATAAACATAATCAGATAAATATACATATTTTTTTATACATTTTTTTCTCTATGAGAATCGGAGACTCGTGTATAGAAAAGGAGTTTAGTAAAAAAATTATGTATCTGTTAGTCTGTATACATATTTTTTGGTTTCAAATATAAATAGTCAGTAATTTTTCTGATTTCATGGGGGGGATTATTAAAAAATTGAATGTCTAGATAAATAAAGTGGTTTTGGGTTGCATTATATTTAAGTTTTAAAATAACAATTTAGTCTCTAAATCTTGTAGATGGAAAATCGCTTTTAATATTATTATTTTTTAAATTTTATAAATTTGTATTGTTGATTTTTTTTTGTATGTCTATTATTTTAGGTACTTTGAATTCTGTAAAGAGTTGGACACTTGGATAGTCATTTTATTTTGTATTATTTTTATCGCTATTTTTTGAGTAATTTCTAATTATGATATTGAAGTTTTATATGAATGATTAAGTCTCTTCTTTTTTTAGTTCCAACATAACATTAAGCTAGGCTTGATTTTGGGAAACCACCTCACATTTTAAAATAATTCATGTTATTTAAAAAAAAACATAGTAAGTACATATTATAAGTAGAAACTTAAAAATGACAATTATTGCTGCCACAAACGATCAAATAAACTATGGGTTGATTTATGAATATAAATGTTGTGTATCTATTGAAATTGAAAATATCACCTTTTGGAAACAAGCCATTCCTTTAATATGAATAAGGGTTTAGAAATTATACATACAAATACTAGGGGTTTACAGTTAAATAAATTTCAAATTTTAGAAATACGAAAAAGTGTTAATAGCAAGCTTAATATTATAAACAACCAAATCCTCTTTGCAAATAATTACTTTTTAAATTTGTTTTCATATTAGTTCTTACTTATTCACAATTTTATAGTTTTGTTTTTATCTATGCTTGTATTTTTAATTTCATTATACATTGTTTCCTGAAGGAGATACCTACGTAGGTATCAAAACATGTAGAATAATTAATAAATAGTGATTTAAACAAGGTATTTTGTATAATTATTAATGAAAATATTAATTAAAGTAATGTGTTAATAATGTTACAATCAATTTATTGCATTGTGTATTCACCATTAGTATGATGAATTTTTAAATAGTATTGGCGGTATACCGACTGTACAGATGGTAACCAGATTACTGCACACATGATATGGGCAAGATAGATATGTGGATGTTGGGGGCCTATACCACCCAGCTCTCCACTATATTCAGATGAGGAAGATATCACGGTGTGTGTGTTTGTGTGGCTTGAGTAGGTGGAATAAATAATTAGTAACTTATAGTTGATGATTGTTTATTGAAGATAGATGCACAATTTACAAAACACAAGTTGCGTTGAAAATAAAGTTAAAGTCTATGACAAGAAGCGTCCACTGGGGGTGTGTTCAGGAAGCCGGCCGAGAAAGAAGTGAATGGCTATGGCTGGCTCCCGGGGCGGATACGCCGCGATGTATTGTCGTCGGTTTGTGGGTTGGTATAGTACGACCAGTCTAAGTTTGCGCTTTAAAAATCTGCGCAGAAACGCATTTAGAGAATCAGCTCTCATTTTAATTAGTCGCCCCTTATCCTTCAAGGTGTTTGTGTGCTGGACATATCCGATTGCTTTATAGTGCAGGTACACTCAACCTAACCAAGAGTTACGGAATTTTTACGAGGGCAAGCGCGTAAAATATTATTCAACGTATACAAGTTCTTGTCTAATGAAGCTGCCAATGGGGTTAGTGATTTGAAAAAAGTTCAAAGACGAGTAATATTTTCGCAGTTAAATGTAAACGACTATATTTTATTTATTGTGCCATTGTGTTAAAATGTTAATGGCATAATTTCTAATCTTATTTTTATAATATTGTTGGGATTAATTGTAAATGATTTAATTTTCATAAATATTTTCATTGTAATATTGTTGCGATTAAATTTAACAAAATTAATTTTTATTGTTATATACATTACACTTTATTATTTATAAATTCTTGACAACAATTTTTTATATTCACATTTTTTTAAATTGTGACCTCTGTTAAATTTTGTAAAAAGCTTATATTAATAAAGAGTTAAACATATTTGTGAACTATTTTTTTCTTATATATTTATTAAATAAATTGATTATCAAATGAAACTGACTTTATATTTTGTTTATTTTTCAATAATGCCCAAATTTAAAAGTCAATTAAATTCAGAAGATCGCTTTTTAGTTTACCTCCTGTAAGCATTCGACATGTGCGCCCTTTTTCCAAAGTTTTACGAATGTCTTCGTTTAGATGCGCGTGGCCGAAATCTCATGCGCATACTCTACTATGTGTACCTTTAAGTTTGATGCGAGCTTCTCGTTTGTACCCAGGTATATGCGTTCAAGATCTGTTGACGATGATGCTGATTGTTAAGGTAATATACATCCGTAGGTAGGTTATGTTAAGCTATATTAAATAAGGTTGGGTTAATAACCTGAATGTCTGCAGTTGTCTATCTGTGCAGTACGTATTGTGTACATTTTCCATGGAATGGAATGTCATTATCATGATGACAATACGTATCATCATTTTTAAATTTTCATTAATAAATATAATATCTACCTTCGTCCTGCCTCGCCTGGTATAAAAATCGTCAATCTATCAATTTAACAAAAAAATACATAAATATTTTTAATAAAAATTGTATTTCACTCCGGGAGAGCGAAAATGTATTAACTGCATCAGAATTCCATATATCAAACGTTCAATTTCCAGTTCCATCGCCCGGTCCCGGAGGAGTCAGCGCTTGAGAAATGGTGTGTCATAAAATTCAACGAACCAATCTTTGTTGGAAAGAAATATGTGGTTTTAACAGTTTCAACACAGAAGATAAAAAATAACAATGCAGCTGTGCGCTCCAGTTTAAATTTTGCAGGCGCACAATGAACTGTGGAAGTGGAAGTAAAAATGACAGGATAGGTGAGACTTTGTAAGGACGCGCGCGCACGGAGGTAACACGATGAGACTATTAGATCTCTCATAAATCTCAGTCTTATCTGCGAAGGAAAAGAGGTTGAAAAAAAAACAATAAACAGCTGTACAAATTGGGTCAGTGTCGTAGCTAGTAGCTACCACCTAGGGCGCTTGGACAGTCCTCCAAGAACCCGGGCCCTAGCAGGGAAGCTAGAAATTTATTATTAAATTCACCAATCGCAACAATTACAACACAGGTTATAAAACCTCAGTGGCGAACTTAAAAGTATAATATTGTAGTGACCCTGCACGTGTCCATAGACATGGCCGTGTAAAGACTCATCTATCAACCATATAGGGCCCAAACCAAAGCGACCAATCAGTAGACGCAATTAGACAATATACACCAGAGACGGGCACTGCCCAAGCAGCTAGAAATCACTTTTTCATCTCCACTCACAGCATCTCGAGCGATCCACTCCAAAGTTCAACTCTTTAACTGTATAATTCATCATATCAATAAACGAAATTTTGTAAGTGCTCTTTCATTTCTATACCCTGCTCTAGTTACAACAGACACCCTACACTGCGACATACAAACTACACGCGTGAGACTAGAAGATGTGAGGAGCTTCTGTCTCACGACAACAAAATCTTCCGACAAAATCACGAGTCAATCATATTTAAACAACAACATCTAGACAGTCAACTCATACGATATCTTAATTTTAAATGAAACAATATTATGGTACCAACTAGTATTTTTTTTATTTAGCCTTTCTCATACAATAATAGAAGTACATAATGTAAAAAATGTTAACTGTCTCCTTAACAAGATCGAAGTCTGTGCTAAAGGAGACAGATTCGTCCATTATATCTAACAATGAAATCTATTAAACAATGTTCACGCGTTTTATACTTCAATGTGTAGTCCTGGTATAATAGTTTGGATATATGCGTTACATTTATGTAGATTTAAAACAGGAATAAAAGAAAAACTGCTTCTGGTGAGATACGGTTTCGGATTCAGACGGATATATTTTACGGCGGTAACTAAAAAACATTTTGTGTATTATTTTTTGGTTATCGGTTATACAAAATTTCGGAGGCTGACCAGCAGAGTTTAAGAATACTCAAGACTGCACAGAGAGCGACCATCGGTAGAAGAATCAGCGACTATCAGCCCAGTTTCACAAAGGTTGGTGTCTTCTTATTTGCATGGATTGAATTAATGTTTTCAACAATACTAATAGAAAACCCTGAACCAGCTATCGAAGGTACATACGGCAACTATATTTTTACATGGTGTGGAATCAAGAACCCTGAAGACAAGGGAAAGAAGACGGATTGAAGCCTTTGAAATTTGGTGCTGAAGACCATGGTTGTACATATCATGGACGGTGAGATACACGAATGTCTCTATTCGAACTGATGATCAAAGACAGACTCTCAACCATTTACCTGAGACGAATTCTTCCGTTTTTTGGGCTTCTTGCAACAAGGGGAGGTAGCTTGGAAAAGTTTGTTGCGGCGAGCCACTTCGAAGAACGAAGAGATCCCCAACCCGTTGGACCGACCAAGTGGAAAAGGCAACAGGCACTCCTCTGATGACAGTCCTAAGATCTTCAGGATGCCGAGAAAAGTGGAGAAGTATTGTCAAGAGGGCATATTTTTATGGAGATCGGGATCCCTAGTTATGAAAGACCGACGTAGATGATGAAAATATAAGTAACAAAATTAAAAAACCAGAAATATTAAAAGATTTAAAAAACAAAATTATAAAACAATTTAAATTTTGAATGAAAACATATTTTTCTTGTAAAGTTGCAATTTCAAAACAGTTCTGTTTCCTTTTTAATCCAATTTAAATTAATCAATTAGAAAGATATACAGGAAAAAAAATTGGTCGCTACTGGGATTCGAGCCTGGATCTTTTCACGCATTTCTTGAGTTTTCTCAAAAGACTGCATACGAGTGCATTGAATTAAAAATAGAATATATGTACTTTTACTACACGTACATTGAGAGACACAGGGCTTCTCTTGAGATAAAATCCATCCACTGGACTAACGTCTTAACTTGCACACACCGCTATGAGTTACAGTAAGTATGTGTGTGTTTTGTTGGAAATATTTATAGAATACAAGATCTGAACTTTCAACTTTACCTTGTTACAATCCGACAAGCTCTCAAACGTCTACTTTTCATTTCTGTGTAAATAAGACGTGTGTGGATTTGAAAAATATGTTCGTGCAAACATTTGGAAGATTGATCGTTCCGTTAACTTTAACCTTTTCTATCGAAGGTCCAGAAATATCGGTACAAGTTTCTAAATACTTTTCGTTTTTTATTTATTCCTAGTAAGGCTACTCTCGAAGCCTGCCGCAGTAAAAATGTTTCAGCTCGATATACAAAATATATTTCTTAATCTTCAAAGAAGCGAAGTTCTTTAACGTGTATTTTTAGAAATACGTATTCAAGTAAAAATGCTATACCGTCATAAAATGTATCTTACTTTTAAATATTGACGTGTCTTATCAGTGGATTAATTTATTGTTTAACTTAAAAAACTTTTTTTTTTAATAAAAGATAATTTTATGTTTTGAACATATCTGAGAAAAGGAACAAAAAATTTAACCACACAAGAACCAAGCGTCGTCGTTCAGATAGTGATAGCGTAGAATTAGTACATATTTGTAAAAAAGTAAATAAACTATATATTTTAGAAAACTCAACGATTAATTGTAACAAAAATGTCATCAATATTCAAACATTTACAACGCCCCAACTCTAGTCTCCCCCCTCCACTCCTCAACCCTATGCAGCACGTAGTCCTTTAGTCTTAAGTTTAGTATTAGTAACATTACTAAAGATGATGCGACAGCATTAAAAACTTTATAATAAATAACAAATTAATGAAAGTACAGTGTTTTTATTTTAAATATAACAAAAAATCATTTCTGAGTTTAAGTTAACAGATAGATGGTTTATTTATGTACTTACGAAGCTCTTACCAGTCTTCTATATTGTGTTATTTAGAGCTACAAACAGCAACGATACGTAAAAAAAAACACTTGGATGAATTATTAGAACCTTAATGTGTAAATAAATTAATTAAAAATTTGTTTACTTTCTATTAGGTACTTGAAGAAAATCTTCGAATAATTCGATTACTTCATCGAGGTGTTAAAATATGTTGTACTTTTTTAGTTCTGGTGGTATTTGAGTGTTAAAAATATCCTGTGTAATTTTGTGAGAGACGATTTTCAAAGACTGCAATTCTAATTCTAAGTCATGTGACGCTGAATTAAATTAATTAAAAGGTGTCAGCAAGGTCTATAGAATAAAAACAGGCGATATTGAATTTTATTACGAATTACTGTACTTTGAAGAATATTTTAATCGAAATGCATTTTAAAAGGTAGGGTGGCATCCAAAGCACAGATTAATGGTTCTTATTTATTAGAATAGTATTTAAAAATTAAAATTTTCTTCGTGTTAATTTTTAAGGCATAATCAGTGTAGTGTTTCAAATACATATTAAACCAACCTTGCATATAATATGGTTTTGTCCCCACAGTCTACTGTGGGAATAGCTAAAATGACAGAGCACTGATCAGGTTTTGGAAGCGCCTGGTGTCGATCTCGGTACCGGTAAATGTGAAAATAAAATTCTTTGAAAAAGTGAGAGTATTTAAAAATATATCATGACAAATTTTACTGAATAAATATGTTCAACGTTAAAATAATGTAATCCTCCTGCTCTCCGGCACATATACATATTTAAGTTTTCAATTAAAATGTTATTTTAATATTTGCTAACATGTTTATAATTTACCGACTGAATTCGGCGTACGATTTACATTTCATAATGAGAGAATTTATTTATAGGAATTACAACGGCAGCGTATTTTGTTTGCGCAATATAAAGCTGAGAACTCTGTGCATGAAATTCACAAAATAATCCGCCGTCTTTTTACATCCCTTGATGTTCATTTTCGACTTAATAGTACAATATGAGAATACAAATGTCGAGGGTTGGAATATCTACAATTTCCTTACAAGTTTCAAGACTGCGAATTTTATTCCTGAGAATAATATGTGAAATTAACATTTTCTTGGTCAAGATGGTTTCGTCTGCATGTCCTTGCAAATAACTTTATTTCGGCGGCACCTTGTATATATCCTATTTCCACCTTTGATTGTTTAACTTATGACAGAGTATTGTGGTTCGACGGAAGTTTTCGCCTTTACGATACTGAATCATCTTGAATGTTTAGAGGGTTGTTATTGTTTGTTTTAGAATATTGCGTCGTCTTAGATGGAGAGACAGTGTTTGAACAAAAGCCGTCCGGAAAGTAGTACCCGTTCGCACCGTGCGGAATGCTTGTGGCGCGAGTAGCCGCCGCTCAAGGTGAAACGACTTCGTTTGACTGTCTGCTCACTATGTAGGAAGTTTCATAGCGCTGTCATTGTTTTCATTGTTTCTGTGAGTGTTTAAAATGTTATAAAAAAATTTAAATCCCGCCACTTGTGAAGTTAGGGATGTGATCAGACTTTATGCCCCGTGGAGCCATTATCAATGCTGATTCATATTATACAAATTGAAGAAATTACGGCGGGCAATTCAAAATCGATGGCAAATTCTGTTGCCTCCTTCACAACAATGCCAGTCCTCAAACTGCTGGGAAAATACAACCAATTTTCCAACAATTCAAGTGAGAAATTTTCGAAATGTGACTTTCTTGGAAAAAAGTGAAAAAATATATGAAAGAGGTTTCTCAGTGAACTGGCGGTAGAGAAATATGAAGCTGGGATACTAAAACTCGTCACACGTTATGACAAATCCTTAAATCTGCATGATGACTATGATTGTGTGAGATTAGTTAACAAATATTTGTTAACAAAGTTTTGTCATAAAATATTTGTTACTCATTTAGAATGGGTATTACTTTCCGGACAGCTCACGTACGCTAAGCGTCATCCGTTAAACAGTGTTGTTTACTTGATTACTAAGCTGTATAAGAATATTGGAAGGATTTACCTTGTTGTGAGACTGAGTGCCCTAAACTCATCAGATCTCACTGCGTGTTGAGCTGTAACTAAAGCAGGTGTGTAAAATAAAACGTTGACTTACAATTGATGGCGTTTATTGTAGGATGATGCACAAATAATTTTACACAGGTTGAAGTAAAATTGCAAATTAAAGTTGATAATTGTTAGTGCTCACTGGAGATGCGTCCGAGAAGGCAGCTGAGAGAGAAGTGGTTGCTTTAGGCAGCCTTCTCAGAGTTGTTACATGACGAAGTATTGCTAGTGAATTTTTGTTGGTACTCAACGGCATGGAATGGCTGTAAAGTAATTGATTAAACGGCTAAGTCTGTGAAGCGTGAGCAGGGCCTTTACGAATATTTACAATTAGTAAGATGCTGGTTATCACTTATATTTGATGGAGACCGTTATTTTCCTCAGCATTCTTCTACACTTTTGTGACTCTTATAAAATAAGACCCGTAATACACACAAAGCTATCATACATAAGTCAACAGTATCGAGACCGAGGGGAAGACCAAGACTAGAATGGGGGATAATTTCAAGATAGCCCTACAAAACGTAGGCGGGTGTCCGGTGAACTAAATCTTGGAGAAGGTGTCAAGTGATGTATGGCGCTTCGTTGTAACTTACTATCGTGGATTTTCGAGTCGCATAAGACTATCAAAGATGTAGAAGAAGAACAATGATGGAGACGTTCTTGCAGTCTATGGAATACGTACCATAGATTAACACATCTAGCTTATTCTTTTCTTTCTATTAAAGTAATTTATATATTTGTTTTAAAATACTATTTCTTTATATATTACATGTAATTTAAGAATTTATTTCAAAATATATTCATATGTATTTAGAAGACTGAAATGGACCCGTTATTAAATACCATATATTTCATGCATACTGAGTATGTATTTCGATTATTTTGTTTTTTTTTTAATAAAGATACGTACGCGGATTATGTGTTACGTTATTACTTCGTGTCAACAAATAATATAAATAATAATAAATCATAAATAATTGATAAATCAACATGTTACAAGACAATATGTGTCTTCATCAGGATACAATGTATACTAAAATTAAAAATACAAGCATAAACAAAAAACAAAACTATTAATATAAGTGATTAGAATCTACTGTAAAAACAAATTTTAAAAAAGGTAACTATTTGCAAAAAATATTTCATTATTTATAATGTTTAATTTACTATTAACACTTTTTTATATTTCTAATTTATCTAACTGTAAAACCTTGGTATTTATATGTAAATAATGTTTTATTAATATATTAAAATAATTGTTTGTTTCCAAAAAATGATTGGAAAATTCAGAACAGTTATTGATATTTAGACATCTCAAATGCTCCTTAATTCTTATATCAACATTTTTGCAAGTTTTGCTTATATAAAACTAATTACAATCATTCATTGCAAATGAATTAATCAAAGTTTAAATAAAATGTTTTTTCTTAATATTTAATATTCTTACTATTTTCAAATTAAGCTAAACGCCTGTGCAATGAAAATAGGACTAACTTGATGGCCTCCTAGAACGAGGCTCGAACCCCTGACCACTGGATTACTAGGCGAGTATCATAATCACTAGACCATAAGCACGCCATTTAATAACAGCTGTGATAAATAAAGCGAATTGAATTCAATGGAATTACATTAAATTTACACATAATTTGCATCACTCGTGTAAATGTAATGATTTTAAAAATTCGTAAAACTAACTACAATTTTGAAAATGATTGTTTGTATCTATCCAATTCATGTAAATTGTTGGAAAGAATTCTCGCTAGAGGAATGACCGTCTCGCAATATCCCCAGTTGTCATATTATCAGCGAAAAAAATCTAAATGATTTATTTACGAGACCTCGTGCGTTATGAAATTTCTAAATAATGTTTTAACAGCACATTTACGCTGACATATTACACGAACAGCGCGGAAAGTCGACAGCTTTGAAATTGGTTTACATTTTTATTACAAAGCGTGTATCACAGTCGCTGTAAATCCTCTATATATCAGGAAAAGCGACAGTCGCGCCCCGTCAGCGACTTGATTAAACAGTTTACCCCATTCGCGAAACAAATCACACTCCGATGCTGCTATTTTATTTTTTGTTGATTCTCAGTGGACTTTTGCGGAGTGATCTATATTTTGCACTGTCCATCGAATAAGTTGCACAGTACTGTAAGAAATTGTTTTATATTGTATCATTTTAAAAGGCCAAACTTGAAATTAAAACTGCTACAACATTACCTATGCATTGAACGTTCCATTTATTTACTTTTCTCTGTAGTTGTGTTAGTATGTGTGATGATTTTAGAAGTATCATCAGATTCCCTTGGTGTTCTATCCTTTAATTAATGACTAATTTCTTAGGTCCCGATTCTTTGTAAGTGAAACTCAGTATGTCCAGGTAACAATAGTACGTTTATTACAACAACGTGTTTAGTTAATAATAATTACACACATCAGAGATAGACTAGTTATTCAGGAGAAGCTGTGATGGAAGAGAGCTATTCCCCCAGGGACGGCCTCTTATAAAGTTCGTCCCCCACCACTCAACTACTCACTTTCATGACACACACACACACACACATATACACATACATTTACAAAGTGACAGTTCTCACTGTATGTTATTTAATTTAACATTTTCTTAAACAAATTATAGATATCACATTGAGACGAAGCTATTTATATTATATTATGTGGGAAAATATGGAAGTATGGGTAATTACACGGCTTACGATCTGTCTTTGGCTGGCTTAAGTGATCACTTTACACAATGTAACGTTCACCATTCCACCCACAATCAACGTCCACATCTATCAAATTTTTGGATGTTGTATATATGTTACCATGCAGAAACACTTCTAGTATTTAACTACAACATCGCTGTCTTCTTCTATGATCTGAAATTTGGTAAGAATCCAGTAATTATGTGTTCTTGGACATACTCAAATATTGTTAACTTTTTTTTACTCATTTTACATTGAACATTACAATTTATGGATGAATGTTATTTATTTATTTTACAGACTCTTTTTTACACATTGAATATTACAATTTTATACAAGCTTACTTCGTATTTGTATATTATTTACTTATTTACTCTTACTTTACATACTCTTTTTTATTTTTATAAATTGAACATTGCATTTGGTTCGAGTTTAACATTGTGTTCATATACTATATAATTGCATTTATTTAACTCTTTATATATACGGTACAAGTATTATATATAAGTTTTTTTATTTTTATGACGTACTTGTGAAATTGCAGTTTTTTCAGAACATAGTTCTGTGGTATTTTAATACAAATCAAATGTATCAATTGGCAAGATATACAGATAAAATCAATTTATCGAAAACAAATCGATGATTCGAACTAGGAACTTTTCTTCCTATCTGGGGAAATGCGCTAACCATCACACCACATCAACCAAGTAAGTTAACGACAAATTTTCGAACATATTATATATGCTGCAGCTCTTTCAAATTGATACATCTATTATTCAACTTTTTAAAGTTATCCCCTTTAATTGCGACACATCTCAAATAACCTTAAGTAAAATATGCTAGGAGACGCCATAGATTAATTTCTAGTGCAATTAGGTATAATAGTTATATTTTTATTATTTTCGTACTTCTTTGGAAAGTTTGAATTGTAATTTTGTTGTAGATATGCAAATGTTTTAATTTAATGTATTTTTTATATAAATTGCAAAATATTTACTAAAATGCTGTACCAAGACAGAGGAGTCTGGTGCAGTTGAATATGGCGATGGCACGCCTGGCACTCGCACCTACATTTTCCTATACTATTATCATTAATGCGGGCGGCCGTATACCCACCGGTGTTACAGTGCATTGAGCTGTAAAGACAGGTGCGCGACTACTTCCTTTTGTTGCAATTAAATGGCAGAGAATTTTGACGAACCCGATTCGTGCAGACCGTCATTCATTTGTGGAAAGAACAAACTAATATATTAATGAGTAAATACAAATTAAATGTAAAGAAAGATATACATATAAAATCAATTTTATCGAAAAATATTGTTGTTGCTACCGGGATTCAAACATGGATCTCTTCCAATTGGGAAACGTGCATTATCCGATTATACGATACCAACACAGTGGATTGACGACAAATTTTTACACTTTTCAAATTCTATCACATCACACATCTATCGTTCCATTATTTGAAAGCCATCTACTTTGTTTTTACGGAATCTCAAATACCTTTGAGTAAGTCGATAGGAGACGCCAAAATTAATAATTCATTTCTATTAATTTTGGACACATTGATTCAACTTATATATTATTATTCAGAATCTGTGATATTTTATATACAAATGAAATGTATTAATTAGAAAGATATACATATAAAATAAATTTCATCGAAAAATATTGTTGCTGCTACCGGGATTCGAAGCTGGATCTCTTCCAATCCAGAGAATGTGTATTATCCGATTATGCTATATCAACACAGTAGATTGACGGCAAATTTTCGAACATAGATGTATTAATTTGAAAAGTGTAACATTTAGATTCTGAGGTCAATTTATTGCTGATGTTGCAATGTAGCCATATATTGCACACGAAAATTATTTATTTTACATCTTAACTATCAGTTAATGCTCACACATATATAATCATAACATATGTTTATATTTTAAGCATTATTAAGTTGATGTTGGGTTAGTCAAGGAGTGCAGATAACAATATATTTATTTATTGCTATTGTGTTTGGTTTGTAGAAATCAATGTTTATTTAAAATTTAAATAAAAACAGATAACAATAGTTTCATTTTTATGTGAATTTTTAAACAGTTTAATGACATTGATCAGTCATTACTTTAGTTTAGTTTAGTTAGAAAATATAATGTTGAAGCTATAACATCATAAATCTTGTCGCTATTAGAGTGGCAGAGACGAATGTTATATCGTATTTTAATATCAATCGGTCATAACCTTTCTTTCGCTTTGTTGAATTACAAACTATGAAATTATATTGAAGTTATATCACCATGATATGTCCCTAATAAAAAAGAAAGATAAAAAAATGATATCACATATTTACAATAAACAATCGTAACCTTACTTTAGTTAATCTCAAAATGGACCCACGACAGTTGTATATATAATAACTTAAGATAGCAAGGTAGCTGATCGCTTTATACTAATTTATCATTAAAACTAATTAGATCATAATATTAAAATTATGACTGATAAGTACGACCCCAGTTATGGAATATTCAAATCAATCCAGCGTTTTTTGCGCAGGGTTCAAATATTCGTAAATCAAACAATTATAAGATTTTTCTGTATTTTGAAACATAATATTAATAGAAAACTACCCTATTCTTTCATACGAATCAGAAATATGTATTTAATACTCTGAATAATCGTGTTTTTTCTCTCATCTAAATCGAGATGTATCTTTTACATAAGATAATATAAAAATAAATTATTTTTTATATTTTAATTAAATAATTTTTTTGCTTTTGTGAAATTGCAATTTTGGAACACTGTTATTTAGTACTCAAATAAATGAGATGCCTAATAATGCATGTGTCATTTAGCGAGTGTTACTCGAATGTTTATGAAGTTCATTGCGAGTAAAAAGTTTTATTGGAAGTAATACATGTTTGTTAACACAACAGAATGAGTAATTAAATATTTTTTCGATTGATAGATACTTTGTACTTATATCTTTCTAAGTAGTCGTAATTCGCTTTAAGTTATATTATTTTAGGTCCTGCGGTCATCAAATCATTTTAAAGCAAAAAAAATCAAAAAACATCCATATTTTTAATTTATTTTTTAATATTGTTAGTAGTATTGCAGTTAGTAACAGGATTGCCCGTTTAAAGTGGAAACTGGACACACTACGAGAGCGGACGAGGACAGGTGGACCAAACGTGTACGGCACCCTTGGGGATCTAAGAAGCCTCGGAGAAAACCGCCGCAAAGATGGGAAGCCTACGAGAGGAGTGAAGAATGATAGGGAGGTTCTATATTCTACAATGTTAATTCAAATTGTATTCAACATTACTTATATTAATATTTACGTTTTTAAAGATTTTTACTTTCTAAAGATTATGTCTTTCTTTAATATCACGTTACTAATCTGCAGAGATTACATACAATACTTTTTTATAATCAATTTTTAATTATACGCTATAATATAATACTGACATGCTAAGCTCATTTCAAATATTGAATTTTCTGATGTCTGTCGCTGTTACATAGCAACATAAAAATAAATATATAAAATAAGCAGTCGCTTGTAACAAATAAGATCTGCTGTCATTTGTATCACGTGAAAGTGTGCGATTATCGTAGTAGAAAGAAACTATTGTAATTTGATTAAATTTTTAAATATTTTTATTTAAATAGAGATTCGTACACGGAATACACATCACATCAATATTCTTATTACCTTCAAACTAAGCTAAACGCTTGTGCTATAATAATAGGACTATTTTACTCGTCTCTTGAAATAAGGCTCGAACTCTCAATGATTAGATCACCAGACGAGGATCATAACCACTAGCACATCAAATAAAGGTTTTAAGAATTCAGTTACGACGTCAAATAAAGTAAATTATTTTAATATTTTACGCTTTAAAAAATTATTCATTTTCTTTATTAATTTAATTTCATTATCATTTAATTTATTTTACATTCTACACTGCAACAGCCGCACATGCACCTATGATACATAACCTGTAAAAAGCGATTCGTTCTCATGCGGCTGGTATGAACCACGTACGCGTGTAGCAGAGTGTGCCAGTGAGGCTGCACTGCAAGTTGTCGGTGAACCACATATTGCAAATTGTCTGTCAACACAGTGTTGTCAACATGAATCGCTCTGTATTGCACCAAATCCAATAGATTGATCAAATCATGCTCAGAGACATGCACCCATGTGTTCAAGTATCTATTGTACCACGTGTGTGTTCTGGTATCGAGTAACCACGGAATTAAACATGATAAGAGATAAATCTCATTACCATGTACGCGTTGAGATTTTGAATTGGAAATAAACACAAAGATCAGCTTAATATTGAAAGAAAATGGTAAAAACTCAAATATGTTAACACGACAGGCGACGAACATCACCGATATACAACTATCTATTATAAATATTTTGAACGATTGGACAAACAAAGGGCATTACATTTTAATATTTTTACAAAGATTTATTCTGTTTTATCTGCTGCAAGTGAAATCTATGTTTATCCAATTAACGAATGGAACATTAACATTTTCATGTAAATGTATCTTAGCAAAACTTATTTATTATTTATTTGTGTTTTTATATTAAAAAATCTCTTTTTCTCAAAAATCAGGTAGATTATAGATATAACGAGTTACTTGGACTTGTTTTACAAAAGCACGTCAAATATAAGATTAATGGTGTAAAATCGCAATAAATATTAAATGATTAAAGGCAGCTATTGAGGTAGAATGCACCCAAATACAAATTAAAAAGTTTGCAATGGCTATCAGTATCAAAAATATGCGATATCGGAAAAAAATTATATTTTTTAGTTTAGATTAACATTTGTAACCCTTCTAACCGTGTACACATTTTTTGGGCACGCTACATATACAACAAAATGTGACAAATTAAACACAATAAGAAAAAAATGGTCAATGAACTGAGATTTGACATTGAAACAACTGGCGGTTGTCTCCAAAGAATCACATGGAGCATATAGATAGTCTCGAGTCGAAAATCTCATGGGCCATTTGAGGTTTCTGCCATTGACCTTACCCACTTCTGACGTTTTCAAACGCTACGTGTACGGTACGGTAGATAAAGCGGATATCTTCTTATCCGAAGTTGTGCGTACTCAAGTTTCAGGTATTGTATAATATCTCCAGAGGTATTTCCGGCGCACGCCGTCACCCTTACACCCCACAGCTCGACACACTACACACGACACAAGGACGAAGGATTAACTCCAGCCTTATTATGTTTCAGGCGGTGTAGCTGACAAAGTAAAAGACGTGATGAAATTAACACTCTCCCTCGGTTTACAAATTTCCCTTAATGTATTTGCATATTCAGGTGCGCGAAGACCTGATAACACACATCCGCCCTAGCTTTCCAAGGGTAGGTCTGTTCTTGTAACATGATTCGAGATTAAGGGTAAATTGATTTATTTGCGGAGATTTTTTGTTCCACGCCGGTCAGAGGTCTCAGGGGTTGAGGTTCGGCTCCGCATCACGCACCGGAAGCCGTAAGTCAACCCTATCTTTATGGCATAGCACAATTATGTCTATTTTCAAATATATTGTTTGTTAATGTAACGTAAGAGAAAATATTTCTCAAATCTTTATGTACAATCTTACATTTGCGAAACTAAAATAATATTATTATAAAATACATTTAAAAAAAAGATTATTTTAATGTATCAAAACTAATTGGTCAAAGAGAGATTTTATTTTGATATATTAGTGTGAGGCGTGGGATATAATAAGATTATTTTTATTTTTTATTCAATTAATGGCGTGTCATCCAGTAAATAGGGAGTCGTTGCCAACCACAAATCATACCTACATGCGCACGCATACAACATATGCATACACACACTTATATATATATATATATATATTTATATTATTTAGCAAAGAAACTGTGGGTTTAATATCCTCCAATAATGTCAAGCTATACAGAGTAGACGGAGACAGAGGAATGCAATGATGAGGTTTTCTCAATCAGAATCAGTTTAATAGTCGAGGGCAACACTGCCAGTGTGATGCACACTCACAGCTTGATAGAAATAAATATGTATTTTATTAATTAATCATTTATTTATTTACTTTTAAAATTAGCAATATTAACTTTGTGGTTAAAATTCATATTTTTATTTATTATCTTTGTTTTATTAATCACTTAATTGAGTTTAAATACATCTACCGGTTTCGAAAAATTTAATTTAATTTTAATATAAGAGTAAGGGAAGCATTTGAAATGTTTGAACAATAGTGGGTTTTCAGAATATTCTAATCATTTGATAGAAAATGGTTATGGTTTTGATAAAAAATTGGGATTGTCAATTTTGCATATAAACGGTGTTGGTCACAAAATAAATAATTTGGAATCGTTGGAGATAAATAAAGCGTGTAAAACTAATTAAAAAATTATATACAACCAACTAAATTTAACTACGAGTCCTATTCTAAATTTTTTCCTAAAAATTATTCGAGTAAATTTGAATTAAGTAACAATTAGAGTTAGGTACTAAATTTATTTTTTAAACAATTGTTTTTTTTAAAATAGATTTTGATAAAGAAACAATAATATATGTTTTTAGTTAGTTATGACATCCTGAAGAAGAAAATGGTATTTTTCAAAACCGGTAGATGTATTTAAACTCAATTAAGTAGTTAATTATAGATAATAAATAAAAAAATATATATTTATTTCTTTAATTTAATTAATTAATCATTTTAAATGGAATTTTAAGATTAATTGGGTTATGATGTAGAAATACTTCATGAATGAAAACCGCTGCAGACAATTTAACAAACTTTTAACTATATAGAACATTTTAAATTTAATATTCAAATAAAATTGAAACAATTAAAAAAACACAAAATACATAATTAGCTCAAAATTATTATTATTTATATATATATTTTTAATATACATTGTGGGATAAAAAAAAACTTTTCAAAGATCTTTCATGAATGCTTATTCTATTAGTATTACAGAGAGATTAATTAGCTTAATAAAAATATTATTTTTACCTTTATAGTATATAATAATTATAGTTTTGAATTGAGGAAAACCCGACTCATTAGATCTGATGTACCTACGTATACTCGTATAATATATTACCACGCAATGTTTCAAGTATTCGGTGACTATCGCAACGCTATTCTGCGTACTTTGTAACAGTTTTGTGTGAGCGTGCGACCACTCAGTAAATCTTGCGGTAGATGATAGTAACGTTGAAACTTTGAAAAATTACTTTACATTCATTTATTAGAATTCAACAAACTTTGACATTCAACATTTCATTTCCAACAGTAAACTACAATAAATGTAACAAAATGGACGTGTTTAATTAGTCCAGCGTTAAGGTAACATAACACACGTTATAAAAATACCATTTGAGTAATGTGCTGGTCTGAAATCTACACTAAATCAATGTGAATATGTTACTGAAAGAACAAGAAAAAAACGCTTGCCAATATTTTATCATAAAATTACAATTATAAAATTAAAATGTTATAATACCAAATGTATCAGCACCTAGCTGGTTACTTTTCTTTAACATTAATGAACTGTGTTCTTGTCAATATAATGATCGCTATACATTTCTGTTCTGCATCCTACCCAGTAAATAATGTATTTTAAGTAGTAAGAAGTAGTTTAAGAAGACGTCCAAACCATTGGTCTCTTCGATTTTAGATGCTGTCTATAGTGAACCTTTTTTCTTACATTCTCCTCAGAATGTAAAATCTTCTGGGTCCAGTTATTTCATTTCATCCTTTTCCATCACTTTTTTTCAATCGTAGAGACTTTCAAAGCTTAGTCACTGAAATTTGATGTACAATAATCAAAATCTGACGAAAGATAACACAGCTGAAAGAATAGTCTACCGGCAATAGATAACACACGTTTATGTCCCGGTGGCCTTTTCTAAACGAAAAATTGTTTTTCTAACATTATTTGCATTGTTGTACTAGGGAATCAATTAACCGATCAATCGTAAATTTATTTATAACATAATATTTAATAATAATATACTTCATATTACGTACAATTTTCTTCATTAACATGTTCATATGTATTCTCACTTTATTTTAAAGTTATATTATTTCTAAATATACATTAATACTATAGTTTTATCTGACTATGTTCTCTGCGTTACATTTATTTCTATACATTTGTAAAGTACAACTTTTAATACAAATTAAATGAATCAACTAAAAATATATACAGAATAAATCTGTTTATCGAAAAAATATTTTAGTTGCTATCGAGATACGAACCTGGATCTTTACAGATAATACATTTAATTTGTATTAAAAAAAACACAGAACTATGTTCTAAAAACTGCAACTTAACAATAATAATGTGTTCTCTTTAAAAAAACAAGATATTTTAACTAAATTAATTTTATACACCTTTAAATAAGAAGTAGTTCTAAAATAAATAAAATCAACAATCTGAATAACATGCTACAACCACCCAGTTATTTTTGTTCCATTATTAAATGGCTTTAAATATGAATATAATAAGTACACATATCTCGGGTTGTAATATATCAGATTGCTCAATAATTATACTGTGTGTGTAAATATGTATGTGTGTATGGATGGGTGGGTGTGTGGGTGTGTGTGGGTGGATAGGTGGGGGTGGTGTGTTGCGGTGGCCAGGCTCCGAGGGTAAACAGAAGTTTGTGTGAGGAATAAATTGCCCTTCAGGAAATTATTTATGGCAACTTTACGCAACTTTATACTAAGTGAAACTTCTATCGCTTTTTGTAACAAACCACTAATGGAAAATTGACGAAAGTCTGCAAGCAATTTATAACTGAATTGTGTCGAATATGTTTGTATCATGTTTATATAATTAGGTAATATTTTGATTGATTCAATATTGACATTTTTTTTTTTAATTTAATATTTCTTCTATTCTAGTATTTACTAGGCGTGTATTCAATTCACAATAGTATTCACCTAAACATATTGACTCATATCTATATTAATTATTGCTACAAAGTGATCCAAAAATAAAGTCTACTTTATAACGGTTCTTCATATATACCTATATAGTAATAAATGTAATTCTATCTACTACTTTTAATTCTAATTAATTGTACAATTACTTGTAAACTATGCTCGTCTCGACACAGAATTTCTCTAGTAAGACGGGCACAGTCCAAACAAATTTTTATATTGTATTATATAGTTACAAATAAAATAAAATAAAATAAATAAATAGTTATATATCAGATCTAATGCGGTAATTATCGTATTTTTAACAAATATAAACGATTTTTGTATTTTCAGACAAATATTTTATGTTGATTTAATTTCTAGAAATTCAAGTTATGGATAGCTTTGTAAATATGCGATTTATTTATTTTATATCTACTACCTATGAAACATATGTATTTAAAATAATCAAATATATATATTTTTTAAATTAATTACTGTGTTGGGTATGTTTCTATCATAAATACAAAAATGCTTTCTAATTCCAATCATGGAACAGATTACGAGAAATTGTGAATTATCCATAAACTGTGCCAAGTCTTACAACAAGCACCGGCGATAGCTGAAAAAATCAACTCCAGTTGTTCACGCGTGGATTGATTGTTCCAATAAGAGCCATCATTTTCATTCATTTTTAAAATAGTTTATTAACTTAAGTAGTCTTTTAAATACTAATTTAATGTATTAATTATAAATATATACATATAAAATCAATTTTGTCGAAAAATAATGTATTTGCGCTACCGGTATTCGAACTTGGATCTCTATTTCCAATCCGGGGAAGTACACTACCAATTGTGTTATAGCGCCAGTATTTTTCATGACAAATTTTCGAACCTATATGTTACATCTGTCGTTTCATTATTTGAAAGCCATCTACATTGTTTTTACGGAATCTCAAATACCTTTGAGTAAACTGACTGCAGAGAATAGAGATCCAGGTTCGAATCCCGGTAGCGCAAAAACAATATTTTTCGACAAAATTGATTTTATATGTATATATTTATAATTAATACATTAAATTAGTATTTAAAAAACATCACAGACCTATGTTCTGAATAATTACAACTTCACAATAAGAATGTGTTCTCCTTAATAAGTAGTCTTTCACTTCAGGGAGTAAAGCAAGTACCCTTGATTGCTTTCATTCCAGATTTGACTGCTCAGAAATCATATTAATTTTTAGTATATTTATAAATGCTGGCAACCTGTAATTTTGTAACTATTGATTATCGACGAGTCTGTCATGAAGACGAGACATCGTATTACTCGGTGGCTACCAACCACTAAGACACTCTGACCTCGAGTTACTTGGAACCAATTACTTACTCAATGAAATTGAAAACGATTTTGTACTATCGTAATATAATCTAAATTAATCTGAAATAAACATATTGATTTTCTTTTTTTCAATTTCTTTACAATTTTCTAAACTAAAAACATCTAAAGTATTTAATTTAATACAGTGGAATTGAGGTTTAAAATTTTTAACCAAAACCTTTGTTTTCATGATGTCGAGAAAATAATTTTCGAATAGTAAGCCCCACCGTCAAGTACCCAAGCGTAGTGCATTTAAAATGGAATATAATAGCAAATAAGTTTTCAGCGCACTCAGGACCACTCTTAGATATTGTTTCGCCCTTAAGCAAGCTAGAGATCGCCGCCACTATATTTCCACAAACGCAATAAGTAATATAATATATTGAATTTTGTAAGCCTCACAAGCTTTAGATAAAACGCCATTTTATTTAAACTTTCACATTTTACAAAACATAACAAAAAACTTTATATTGTGCACATTTGAAAATCTTCTCCCGTTTTCATTGCTTTATAGAATAGATTATTTTATTTTCCTTTTATAGATGCTTTATTTGGTAAACACTATTTTTATCATCTTTGTCTTTGGAATTTAAGAATAATTTTCCTGTATTATTATTTGTATAAAATGCCGGTCTAATGTTTTGTGGTAGGTTTTTAGATATTTGATTCTTAAATTTATTTATGAATAAAATTCGGCATTTTATACAAATAATAATATATGAAAAATTATTCTTAAATTCTAAAGACAAAGATGATAAATTTAATTACTTGGGTGTTTATAAATTAAGTTATAAAAATTTTACTGCTTTCTTATTTGAAAAACAGGTCGAAATTTTAACATAAATGTCAAAGAGCATTTAAGAGATTTATGTAGTAATGGTAATCATTTATTAGAAAATGATCATACTTTTGATAAAAAATTAGGATTGTCTCTTTTGCATATAAACAATATTGGTCTTAATTAAATAATTTAAAATCATTAGAAATAAGTAAAGTATGTAAAATGAACCAAAATATTATAAATAATCAACTTAATTTAAGGCGCGACTTGCAATAATAATTCATATTTTCGCGTTTTTTACAAAAATATGGGTTTTTATTATTCATTTATATCAGAAGTTATTCAATAGATTTGACTTTTACTATTACTAACTATTACTAAGATTGGACCTTTACATTAATATAACTAATAAACTGGATGTTTTTTGCAATAATTAAGACGATACAAATATTATAAGAAAGACCGCGACCATTAGATACATTTTAGGCATGGTACAAAATTGAGTCAATACGCTAAATTAATGCATAAACGAAATACATGTTCTTATAATCTTGAAATCAAGATTACGGAGACAAATTTGTAGGAAACAAAATTATCGAAATGTTAAAAATGAATAGAGATATAAATCATTCAATTTGCAGTACATTTGATGAATTTTTGACGTTTTTAAAATACTTTGTTTTAGTAAAAACATACGTTTTTAAATAATATACTATATTTACTCACATGCTTTAAGGCTTCAACTACTATTTAAAACTAAGTTTAATATCAGAAATACAATAATCATTTTTAAAATAATATATTTCCAGTCTTATGAAATACGATATTATTAATCATCTTACACTGTTAGTATGCCGTCGTGAAATCCGCGTTCCGTTAGATTTTAATTCAATTTGACTATAAAACACATTTTAATAAAAATTTTGTCGACAATATGAATGAATATTATATTTATTCTCGATACCAATTGCTTATTTTTGTAAATTGTATGATTTTGAGCTGTTTTTATACGAAAATAGATTATAATTTTGACATTTCAACATAAAACATACGTCAACCGATCGGAGCATTTTAGATTCTGATAGCGCATGCGCGTCTAACGTATGGCGGCTAACGCATGCGCGGCCAGCGCATGAAATCCATTAATTCACAAGATTCAACGTGAAATTTGCGAACCCGTGATTGTTTTGTTGGATTTGGTTCTCATTAAAACTCAATAATATATTATTATACACATTATTGTTCTGAAATTACTGACTCCTATGACTCAAGATGCCTAAGGTCAAAAAGTGTCCATCGATACGCTCTAGGAAATGTTCCGACAAATTTTTAAATGGTTATAAACTTCTTAAAAAAAATCGCAACGTAAGTTGATAATTTTTACCATTTCTATAACAATTATCTATTTGATTTAACAATATAAATTACATAGTTCAATATACATATATTATGTAGTGCAGATAAATTATTTTTTATTGGAAAAACATATCCTTAAGGATAAATAATTTTATCAAAAGATTTATACATGACAGACCTGTCGGATTGATACAAATGTATTTATTATAGTCATATAAATGAATAAACACGTATTTTAATATTTTAGACATAAAAATACTGATGAAAACCAAGAATTGTATACTTGTCCTTTTCTATTGATACCTTTCACTCTAGCAGTATTTACGTAAAAAATAACGCACTTTTGTGTTTACTTGATACTGTAAAAGAATTAACTATTAGTCTCATCTTGAAAGGGTATGCAAAATGCAAAAATATCTCGAAATTCAAACTGGAAAAATGAAAGTTGCCTCTTAACCACAAGTCAAATTCTAAAATAAATTATAATAATTTTGTATCATTAAGTCAATTTCCACATATTTTATCATCGTAAAAATTTAAGTTGGGTATTAGAATTACTTTTAAATATATATATATTTTTTAATATTTTTTAAAAGCAATTTGAACAATTTGAAACATATTATATGGTTTAATTAGTTTATTTGACATCCTAATGAATGAAATGGTATTTCCGTAACCGGTTAGTGTATTAACTATAATTTATTAAGTGGTTAAAAACAAAGCGAAATAATCTATATTAAATTTAATAAAAACCGAAATGTAAAATTTGCAACAAATATTAAAAATAGTACTTACGTACTTTATTAAAGAAATACCATTATCTTAATTTTTTCGGCCCTTGAAAGCGCCACTCTAAAGCTATGCCTCACTACCCTATTGATGAGGTATAGCCCTAAGCATGAGCACCCTTATATTATCTATGTAGGTAGTATTACATTACAAAACACCACCCGTTTCATTTGTTATTCGCATGGTTGTAACCCGACGCGAGCCGCGATATTCCCGCCGACCAGCCCGGAGTTGTATTTGTAATCATTGTTTAGTGCACTCGGAGATTTCTGGTATAGGGACCTCTACCCTCAGTCGTAAATATGAAGCTTGGCCAGATATTTTGCCCGGCTGCATCGGTAATGAAATTTCGCTTTCACCAGATGTTTCACATATTATATTTAGGGCCGGCGTAAAATAACTTGTTTTATTATTATTTCGGAAGCTTTTTTGATTTATTTTTTAACTTTATCTCACTATTTGTGTAATATACTCCTAGTATATTTAAAATGGGCTTAACTCTTCTCTGCGGTGGTGGGTAAGATCTGACCCGGGTGTTTGTAAAAATGTGAATTACGCAACAAATGTTCTTTAATGCTATTTTCCTTTTAACAAATATTTTATTAAACATTTTCAAATAATTTGAAATACAAATGAATATTATCTGATGAGATTTAAATGAGTTATTGATAAAAATGTGAAAAAACGCCCAAAAACTGACCTATGACAGTCGCTTTTACGAGATTGCCCCTCACCACTCACGCTAATTCATATATTGTCAACCTTTATAGCATATGTTTTACTCTTTATTAATAAATAAGATAGTATGTTTCACATATAAATAATATTGCCTTTACTTAACCTTTACTTAACCTTTACTTCTCTTCTTTCTAACGTTCCGCGACAAAAATCCAGCCCAATTATTGTACGCGTATTTATATTGTTATTTGTTTTTATATATTTTCGTCTATCGGTAATATACGTATTTGAGATTCCCGGAAAGGGTCACCAATAAATATGAAGTTTTATGACCCTACCTGGTGAACAATGTTGTTTAAAAATACATTATGGTTGAAAAATATTTATATGATAAAAGGCGGATTGTTTTATCTACTATTTTTTTAAACTATGTCAATTGTTATGTATATTTTTAATAATTATATTCTAACAATAACAAACAATTTACTGACCGGAATTCACAGAACATGATCAACATTATATCTAATTTTCTTCTTCTTATAATATTGTTGATTGCATTTCATATAAAAAGGATGTAATTTATTTATATTTTATTTATAATATTTTTATTTCACTTCTGTAAATATTTTGTTAATATTATTTTCATTCTGTTTGTGTGTAAAAAAAACTAATATATAAAAAAAATATTTAAATTCAGAGAAGGTAAAATTTTTATAATCACTGACACACCGGCAGGTAGTCTAGTAAACGATCACGTGTTTAGTATATATTTGTATTTGGCGCAAGAATACGTACTTACATTATTCGTAATATTTTTAAAAAAAACTATAATTTTTTAGTAGAAATTTTACGGCACATCATGACATTTCATTAAATCATATTTAAAATGACATATCTATAAAAAAATCGGTAAAAAAAAGAAACTTGGGGTGAGTTTAAAATGACCCACCAGGCAGTAAGTATTAAAATATGATAAAAAATATATAAAAATCTATAAAAAATTGATTGTAGAGTGAGATACATAGTGACATATTTAAAGGTTACACCAAATTAGCCATGTATCGACAGAGCGACGACTCACTCCGTACAAACCCTTATCTTCTCTGCCAATCTCTGGCTGCACAACAAATTGATCGTAAATTATAATCGCATGATTCATCTACCTTTACTTTGAGGTAACCAGTATTGAATAAACCAGTTGTTCTCACGTAACTACTTTTAAATGTTCACGTGACGCCGTTGTCTTAATTTTGTTATTCACTGTTAAATCAAATTGAGTATTGTATCATCCTGAACACAAATAATGGACCGAATGCATAATCAATATTGCTAATTCTTTTAATTACAACCTAAATAATAATAAGTAATAAAGCTCGTTAAAAACTAAATATGTCATGGGTAGAAATACTATGGATCGTATTTGTCAAAATTCCGGAAATTTTATTTTTTGCCACAAAAATATTTTATAAAAATCCTATTTGTCATAGTAATTTGAAAAATTAGTAACAGGAGGAAGTGATTGCTTTTTAATATGAAGAAAAATTACAAGAATTTTACCATTAAAATAATCGAATAGCGGATGAACAAAAATACAAAACGGCTTACCCCAACAAAAGACAATTGAATACTGACAGACCATTTATGTAATAAATTATTATTTTTTATAATCGTCTTGGTAAAATGATATGCCTGTATTTTGAGTTAATTATTGTTAAATTATTATTCATTTTTTTAATATAAATACGAGTAAATCAGATTATTACCAAAATCACCTTTCGTTTTACTTATTTTCTTAAAAACGTCACTTGAACAATTATAATTTTGGCTCTCACTAAAGTAGTGTTATTTTCGGGTTGTCTTTATATGGTGAAATGTGAGATATGCAAATTTTAGCACTTTACATGTAGAGGGTACATATGAATACATTCTAATTAATCTAATTGGTCAAGATGAATTTATCTTTTGTTGTCCATTTTCCTTCTTTATACGCACAGATTGTAAATGAATAGACATGATATAAAGTGTGTGTATAGGAGAGGAGTTTGGAACATTATTTGCGGGACAAGGGGCATTCTACACACATTTATCCGGCGAAACATAAATCTGATTATGACGCATTTATGCAACAGTAAAAGTATTTACTATTTATGTAAACAAGGCGTATTTTTTACATTAATCCATATTATATTGTCACCGTTTAAATTTTCGTTACAATCGAGTCAAATTTTAAAAAAAAATCGCGGAGCTCTTTGATTACGTGAGTGGTACCAAAGTGATCACATGGGTACCGCCGAAATGAAAATGTTGGGGCAAGAATTTTGCGTTTGTTCATGTTTATTTATTTAATGGTCTGTGTTTATACATTATTTTATGATAAAATTCTTATAAAAATGAATATGTGTAGAAAAGACAATAATGTGATTTTTTTTAAATAAAGGTGCGCACACTAAATACGTGTCACATTAATATTCTTACTATTTTCAAATAATCTAATCCATGCCATGATAATTTATTTCCTATTATTTACTCACAGAACACCTGCCACTCACATGCTGAATATCTTGATATCACAACCGCATTAGAGATAAATACGACCTATTGCAGAGTGCCTCATGACGTAACTTCTGGAATGTACAATCATGACCAGGAGAGTTTTATTTTTAAATATACAAAAATAAATACACACAACGGATTATGTGGACACGGTAGCTGCCGTAGTTCTCATTAAATCTCAGTTCAAACATTTCTGAAAACCTTTTAAATATCTCGGCTAAGTTATACATCCAACCTGATCCGCTGTATTATTTAAAAGTATCGGCTGTTCAAAAAAAAAGTTTGTTCGTATCTTGGTCAGCGATGGTCCTAGAAGAAATGTAAAGAATACACGCAAACGAAATCTATTTAATTTTTTCTGTCTAAAACCTTCGACACCTACATCTATTAATTTTGAAAGTTAGACAAACGAAGGTATCAAAGTATAAAAAAAATATATGTTTTAACTGCTACAGGGGTGATTCAAATTCATCCAACGGACGAATAGAACATTATTAATGGATTTACAATTGACATACAAGGGTGAAGTGAAGCCCGAGACAAATGGCAGTACTAAAAGAAAACCAGAGAAAATCCCACAAAAGTATAATTCGTGTCTTTAAGATTATCGGCACATGAATGGCTCAATCCCGCAACAAAAAACAACCACAACAAGCCATATCTACAGCAGTCAACAAAAAAATATTTCGATTATTCAGCCACATTATGTTTTAAAGTGCCTAGAATAGGAGATTATTCTGGACACAACTTAGGGCTGAAAAAGACCTGGAAGGGCGCCAACGATGGATAGATGCATCGCGTCTAGCCTGGAGAGACCCTGGATCTAGCTGTGAGGGCGACCCAGGACCGAGACTTGTGGAGGTGCATTATGAGTCGAGTCTCATAAGGTATGTCACTATACATCAATACTGACATGAAGGTGGAAAGAAGAAGAAATATACTCTACATTTTAGGTACTACATACATAAGTGAATTTTATTATTATCACGATTATAGTTAATCTCAAATACGAGAATAAAAGAATATCGCTTTAAATAACGTAATTTCTCGGAATTTCCTAATTACATAATTGAAACAAATAGTTTTTTCGATTGCTACGAACTAAAATTTCTCCATTCGGTATCTTATAAAGGATTAATAATGAACAACTTATTAACCTTAGGAATACAAAAAGCAATTTTGAAAAACACGAATTAATAACAGTACTTTCCGTAATCGTACTCCTATTTTCCATATTCCCAATAAAGATCACTAAAACTCTTTCCCCCCTTCCACGCTCCACTCTCTTACCTGAATAGGTCGTCACCTTACTGTAATTAGTCTCATCTGATTGAGACAGTGATGTTACTAAAATAATTGGGCCCCAATGTAAAATGTTTGAAATATTGCCCTGTATATATTTTGTATATAAAATATAAGAATATTATGTAGGTACTAAGCGATTGTATTCATTAAATATTTAATACAAAAAATATTGGTCTCTTGTCTTTTATTAATACATACACTTTCATGAAAAAAAAAATGTTTTTAAGCGTTTATGTGCTCTCACAACTAGAAAAAACATTCCTTTACTTTACATCGATATATTTAATTTCTTATTTATTTATGTTTTATTGTATTAGGAAAACGTGCAGTTTATCTGTTAAGACAAAAATCATAATAAAAGTAAAACAATAATTTAACCTATTAAGGAGAACACATTCTTATTTTGAAGTTGTAGTTATTCAGAACATAGGTCTGTGATATTTAAATACTAATTAAATGTACTAATTATAAAGATACACATATAAAATCAATTTTATCCGAAAATATTTTTGTTGCTACCGGGATTCGAATCTGGATCTCTTTCTAATCCAGGAAAGGTACATTGAACAATTATGTCACAGCAGACAGAACTTTTGACGACAAATTTTCAAACCTATATGTTACACTTTTCAAATTAATACATATATCTTTATAATTAATACATTTAATTGGTATTTAATAATTTAACCAGTCATATGTTTTCTCTGAAATTATAGTATACTTTAAATAGTGAGTGTTGTGTGATGGCATAGATGCCGGAAGAAACAGGATTCGGAAGGAAGTTCCACTCACCACAATCCGTTCTCCTGGCACCTCCAATTTGGACTGTAACTTAAGGTTTTGACACTATCTCCGTTCAGGATCTTGAATGATTCAGACTGCGATAGATGGTCACGTAGACACACTTCTCACTCTATTTTACACTGCGAAATCCTTTGTAACCGTACCGGTTCAGGGTCGCCGATCGACTGGGTCGGTGGAAGGTGAGGAAGGGGGGGGGGGAGAGGTGGAAGGCATAGTACATCATCCTCGCTCAAGCACAAATATGTCCCAAACAGTGAGGACAATTTAAAAAGGACTTATTAAATATACACATAGTTTGTTAGTAGACAAATTAATAGGCAAAATATCGCGTGCTCACTGCATGAGTAATAGACTATGAATGTGCTCATTTTGTACTCATTCTGAACTTTACCTAGTTTTGTCACGATCGCAATGAGGAAAGAAGAAGAAAACATTATCTTGAAATGAAAATCTCATTCGTGCACATGGGCCATATTAAATATTTCCATTATTTAAAAAAATAAGAAGTTGAATGAAACTTACACTATACAAGCTTATAATATTTTGTGTCAACCCTTACGCTATTTATGGAATGTTAGAAACGAAATGGTAGAGACATGATCATTACCATTACTTGTATCGCCCCGTTTCATTATAATTAAAGCTTATACGATGTGATACTTTAACACCCCTTTCAGCCGTGGCTTAATGATTTTATGATAAACAAATTATCATTACGACACGTGAAAATCATTTCATTAAAACGGGTCTCCGAGATAGAAATCGCAAGGGTTGATCGGCTATTTTAATATCAAAATCGTGATAATATTTAATTAATAATATTAATTAGTTACGAGGATATTCTTACCACGAGATACCATACAAAACTGTTATGTTTTTATTCGTTCACGAGGGAATTTTTTTTTTATTGCCCCTTTTCATTTTTGAAATAAATATCTCACGAGAATATATAAAGATGGCAATATCACGAAAATAACTTAAATTATGTCGGTTTATAGTCTCGTCTTTCCAGTTTTTATGTATGCAGCGGATATTTGTAAAATCCGCAATAGTGACAAGCGCTTTCGAAATATATTACTGTTGTAAAATGTTCCGTATCCCAACAGAGAAGACCATAAAAAAGGTATATGATTTCAATCAAAAACGCTACTTAAGTCATTATCGATAACCTGACGTGAGGCATGGCTGCCAGTATAATTCTTCTTCTCCGGTTCCTATCCAGCGTGGTTACTTGCCAGTTGATTTCCCCTATGTTAGTGAAGCCTGCTACGACGTCGTCTTGACAGCTCAGCCTCCCTCATCTCCTATGTTCCTGGATCGCTAGACAAAACTCCCTTTGCTAGTCTGGTCTTTCATGTACTGTACATGATCTAACCGACGTAGCCTACTAACTTTGATTGATTAGACTACGTTGACATCATCGTACAGCGCGTAGGACTCTGCGTTATAAAGTCGCGCCAGGTATAATTTTCGTTAACTAGAGTTAAGACTTAAGGGGTCGGACATTACTATTTTTTTACGAAAATATGTATTTTTATTATTCATTTACAACAAGAGTTATACACTTAATTAATAATATATTTATATTCATATAAAACTAGTAAACTGAAAATTATTTGAAATAATTAAGACAACTTGAATGACCGCGTCCATTCTTCTTTTTGAGTGTGTCAACTCTCTAGTTACATATTTATATATACAGAATATATTTTCTTATTAATCCAAAGTCAAAATTACGTAAATAGATCTCTACTAAAAAAAATAACAAATTAATAGTTATAAACCGTTCAATTTGCATGACATTTTTTAATTTTTAATGCATGTAAAATGATTCGTATTTATACAAACAAGCAATATTAATTATAATATTGCATTTAATTACACGCTTTAGAGTTTCATCTACTATTTATTTTCTTAAAACACTATAATTTCTTACAAAATAATATTTTTATAGTATGTACATTTTTATTGGTTTTCGCATCATGTAACTGATAAAATAAAAATTTCCTGGGTAGAGAATGTGGGAAAAGATGGTATTTTGAAACGTATGAAAGAAATTAAAGACGTGCCGATCTTTATCAAGAAGAGAGAACTTGGATACTCAGACATGTTAAGAGAGGAAAGAAATATAAACAAAATTTGACGCATTTTTTGGTTAATAATCTTGCGTGCCATTGTATAGAAAAGTATTTTTTTTTATAAAAATTGTTATAAATCTCCAATATCAATGATGATATAAAAGCCTACAAACTGTGCAGATATATCTTATCAATCTTTTCAAGAAGTATTTAGCTGCAATTATATCGTATTTGCCTTCTTGATGGAGATACAAAAAAAACATAAAAGGAACGAGTCGCAGAATATAGTACCTAATTATTTCTAACGTGAAACAAAAATTTAACAATAATCTTTTTACGACACTACTACCTAAAAAGATATACGGTTTACGGATGTGCTTTTTTTCGCTTCAGTGGCGCAATTCTACCAACCTGACCACTCGACAAGTACTGGCCGGAAGAGAAAATAATTCAGTGATATTGAACCGCTTATTATATGACCCAAATAAAATCAGTAGTGATTACTTAGTGAGAGAGCTATTGCATCCAGGTCATACGGTCAGCATATTTTGATGTAAACTACGTTTTATTTTAGTATCTGTTTGGTTCAATATAAATACGTAAAACTATACTAATAATTTATTTTAAATACAAATGAAATGTATTAATTATAAAGATATAATATTTTATCAAAAAATATTGTTATTGCTACCGAGATTCGAACATGGATCTCTTTCCAATTCGGTGAAGTTGCATTATCAACTATACTACAGCAGACATTACTTTTGACGACAAATTTTCGAACTCATATGTTACACTTTTCAAATGAATACATCTATCGTGCCATTATTTAAAAGACATGAACTCTGTTTTTACGGAATCTCAAACACCTTTGAGTAAACCGATAGGAGACGGCAGAATTAACAATTCATTTTTATTAAATTTTGGGCATATTAATACAATTTATATATTATTAAGGAGAACACATTCTTATTGTGAAGTTGTAATTATTCAGAACATAGGTCTGTGTTAATATTTTTCGATAAAATTAATTTTATATTTAAATATATCTTTCTAATTAATACATTTAATTAGTATTTAAAATATCACAGACCTATGTTCTGAATAACTACAACTTTATAATATGGATGTGTTCTCCTTAATAATAATTTATTTTGTTTGTTTTTTATTATATAAAAAATATACCTTTAAAATGTTGTACTGGTTACACGTTAAGAATCCCGAGAACAGCTGCACGCTTTAATGTAGAAACATCTTCTTCTTCTTCTTCTTCTTTTAAACAGGCAATCCACCCTTCAAGAGTGATATGTAGAAACATCACATTGCAGAAATTAAAAATAAATATCTGGCTTAGATGGATTATTCAATATTTCTGACATATTGTCGTGAATACTTCTGGTGGTCGGTATTATAGAGAATCTAAAGGGTAAAGCAGATTCCATCTTGGACCGTGACAGTTTCTTTATTTATAATAGCGCTGAGAATTATCTGTTATTTCATTAGACTGTTTGTTCTCACCTTCGTTACTTCCTCACTAAGAAGATCGTGACCCTCGTGAGATGTGTTTCCGGTTGTGTTATGTGTCTTGGAATCGACAATACTCTTCCATCTCACTCAGCAATCTATACAGTGAAACGCATCTGTCAAGGATAATCATGCAGTTCTCTTCATTCAATCCATCCAACTAACTGACCGAACAACTGCTTTTCGGTTATTTATAGATTAAATAATCCGGTTAACCTTTTACGTAAATGCGCGTAACCTTATTTTAACTTATGATGCTCCATCCTAGGATGTCATTTAATCTTAAGATATTCCAGCATCTTATATACTTACCCAAGAAATGATACGCATTTGAGATGTGGATATATAGAAGAATGGTTAAAATAAGCTGGATGGATAGAGTTACGAACAAAGATGTTATGGTTCGGATGAATAAATAAAAATAAGTATTTAAAACAATAAAAATCCGAATACGAATTTAATAAGACATCCGGAGAAGTATTAGATCTTGCATCTCATAATTTGGGGTATTAGAAGAAGGAGAACATGAAGCAATAGTTTGACCAGTCTACTGAAGAACTTTTCCGGGCCGGAGTAAACAAACCGATGATACCCAACATGATAGCCAACGTCCGTTGAAGAAGAAGATTCCAGCATGTAGGATAGTAGTTCAAGTTTAAAATTTATATATATGTCCTAAGACGCAATGATCGGACTCCTTCAGGCAATTTGTTGGGCAAACTACACCATTCACTTGAACGTTTTTACTTTTTAATCTTCTTCTTTTACATCCAGTGATGAACTATTTTTTCACAGTTTCTTAACTCTTGCGGTTCATTCAAACGTTTTTCCGATGAATCAGTTATCTGATGTTAACATTTTTTAACCAATTAACCAAATAACTAGTTATCGGTTATTTTAAAATTTTCCAAATAACCCGATAACCGGTTTCAATTAAAACTGGTTTGAAATTTCTATTTTTGACCTCCAATGCTACATTCATCATGAATCTTTCCAGGATCGTACTCTCTTTTCTGTCGACATGTTTAAAGAATTGCAGGTCTTCTCGAAGGTATGTCGATGAAATTCGTTTACCGAGTACTTAGACATTACAATATGAAATCTTTCCTATCTTCATTACATTTATGACAGGTCCACAAATCGTCGATCCACGTGCGCGTATCTGGATGCTCCATTATGTTGATCCTATACCTATAATTCCTTTCACCCATCCTCTATACCACAGAGAGCAACATTCTGTGTCGTCTATGACTTTTGAAAGGTGTATAAGAGGAGTGTTAACATACGACTGCGAGCTCGTTACACTGACTTGAAGTAATATTACTATTACTATTGTATATTCGATTTCTCGCTGTGTGTGCCGAAACTTGTTATAAGTGTGTGTAGTACAGTGCTTCATGCAATTATCAAAGTTGGATCCTGAAGTTCAGAAGACACAGCTAAGAAAAATCCAGTTAAGAAAATCCAGTTAAATCGTGTTTTTCCTGGTGTCTGATTGGTTCTTGAGCACTTATTGTCTAGTCCCTGTATCAAATTCCTTCCACCCTTCCTACATTCCATTTCCCCAACTCCTTGTTCAGACATTGACAGAAATGTCAGTACTGCCTTAGTCACAGAAAAGTGTATCGCGGGAAAAAACCGTTTACAAACCAAATTTATGTATCTCAAGAGCAATATTATATTAAAATGCCTTTTTTAATTGAATTTCTCACTGCAGTTGTGGGTTAATATACAAATTTCTAATTATTTTCGCATCTATAATGCATCTAGCTAGTATCCTCGCATCAACTTCCTTCTCCATCAACACACTTTAAATGCGTCAATCATCTGACCATCTCCTGGCAAGACTTTTAAAATATAATAAAAAAGGTTTGTTCGAAAAAAAGAAAACAGTTAACCAATTACAAAATAATTATTTCACGATTCCATTTGTGCTTTATAAAATATCATATTATACCTATATAAGATTGATATAATAGGCTTACATTTTTTTTAATTCCCATAATAGTAAGTAATTGCCCTCTTCAGTGTATCGATTTCGCATTGAGTTAGTTTGTATTGTACTCTCTGTGCGTAATTGAAAGTGGTAGAGTCCATTCATCTATTATTCAGAAATATTTTTTAGAAAGACAACAAAGATAAATGGGTTGTACCGTAATAATATTATCTCTGATGTATTATAACATCACGAGCCACTCTGATCCGAAAATTACGCGAAATATTTTATTTTAAAAGTAAATTTATCGGACTATTATTACAATTTACGGCTTAAGTATTAATTGTAAATAAAAAAGAACGTGTTAATGATATTAAATTCATTGATTTTTTATTTTTACAATGTGTAACGTTCCTTGATAACTAAATCAAATATAATATATCGTTGAAAAATTGAAATAAAAAATATTTTTTTAAAAGTTAATCGATGCCATCGATGCTTGAATCCGGGATCTTCCAACTGTGACAGCTTTGGCTAATTTTGTCTTTTGCCATTTTTAATAAAAAAATCAAGTGTATGCAATTAGTAGTTTTATGGTTATGTATAAACATAGCGGATTGAGAATTATGTATACAGTTCATTGGGAAAGAAATTCTATGACATTTGTTTTTAATATTATAAAATTTTATTTTTCAGTTTGCTTAGTTTTGTACTCTATCCAGCTTGGTACTAGGTATGTATTATATTTTTAGTTCAAACTTTCAGGTAGGTACTGTATATATAGGTACTGATTTTCCAAAATCTTAACCTACCTACCGGGACGTGAAAGTGGACATTAATTTTCGAAAATGCGAGGCTTTTCAAAAATGTGATATTCTAAAAAGTGTCAAAAGGTATGTTTATGAATACTAAATAAATTACGAAATCACCATGATAATAAGTATAATGTACAATTCTAAAACATTTTAAATGTACATATAACATTAGTATATTTCTTACTTATACGGATTTATTTATTTATTATGTATATCGAATCGGTAAGTACTGTTAAATAAATAAGAGCTTAAAATTAATCCTGTACGATATTTATGGCGTCATAAACAATTTAATCCGGTTAAGTCCCGATCCTTGCTACTTATTGGCTGTTGCCGTGCATCTTAATTACACCGGGCTTTAAAACGGAGATTAGGGGCTCGATCTAAACGCCGATCAACAAGTGCAAACATTTTATGGGCACACAACTTACCCTCGGCTCATAGTTCGTACGCGGTACACGTATTGGATCCATAGCGCCGGACGATACACAACCAGTCAAATTATGAACGTGTTTCACATACGTGACTAAAATATTTTCGATTAATTGATTTTATCTGTACGTATATCTTTCTAATTGATGCATTTAATTTGTATTAAAATACAATAAAAGTCCAAAAATGTGTATACAGATACAACAATACAATACAACAGTGTATTGCGTTATACTTAAGAAAAATATGTAAGAGTATTTCGCAATATATATAGAAAAGCCTTTGATAGTATATCACACAAGAAACTACATAATAAACTTTAAAATATTGGCCTAGATGACAATGTTTTATCATGGCTAATAAGTTATTTAACATACCGAAAACAAAATGTAAAAATAAATTAACACTATAGCACATCTGAAACCACTGACTTTGGCGTACCACAAGGTACAGTATTTGGACCATTGTTATTTATTATTTTATACTCTAAAGATATATTTAAACTTAAATTATATGGTAAAATAATATCTTATGCAGATGCAGTACTAATAATTCATGAAAAAACTTGGACTGACGATAATATATCTGCAAATGAGGATGTTAATACCACAAAAAAGTGGTCGAATGATAACCTACTATCAATTAGTACTGACAAAACATACTTTCTACGATTTGCTATTCAACAGAAAGATAACACTGAAATTAATATTAAAATTCACACCAAAGCCTGTACACTTGTGACCGATGTTCATCAATTGAAGAAAAAGACTGTATCAAGTACCTAGGAATCATAATGCATAACAAACTCAAATGGAAAGAATAATTACTAATCTTTCAAACAAAATAAGGATAACTGCCTACATATTTTTAAGACTCAGAAACATCTTATCACTTACAAATCCGAAATTGTATTTATTACGCGTCTGTACAGTCACATTTGCAATACTGTATTATAGGATGGGGATGAGCATATAAAACTTCAATATCACAATTAGAAATCAATAAAAATTATTCTAAAAAAAAGAGTATCCAAGTATACATCTATTCACAGATTTAAAGTGGCAAAAATAATAGACATATACAAAAAAAAATCAATAATCCAAATTAAAAATTAATTAAATTTTAGAAGCGAATTCCGATCTGCAAGATTTAGAGACCAAATTGTTATTCCAAAACTAAAATATACCGCAACCCAAAATCACTATATTTTTATCAAGGCATCAAATTTTTTAACAATCTCCCCATCACAATTAGAAAAATTACAGACTACTATAAATTTGTATGTGATGTAAAAAAAATATGTTCACAGACTAACTGAAACATAAATTCTCCTTTATACTCTTTCTATATACCCGAGTCTTACTCTCATAGAGAAGAAATAAATATTAAAAGAAATATATATGTATATATCCTACTGATTATTCTAAAAATGTATTATATTTTCTAATATTAAAATAAAAAAATATGTATAATGTGAAAAAAAATTTACATCTATTTTTTATGCTTTTAGCGCTTTTTCTGTTTAAAATTCTGGTGATGGATAAAATTCCACTATATCTTTTTCTAATGTCATAGAAATATAAGTGATGCAAGAAAGTAAATTAATTAATATAATAATAGCCTAAATGTGTGTCTGTCTTGTGATGTAAAACCTGAAGGGATATTTCGCGACATTTTTCTGTCACATCTGTTTTCATGTTTTTCTCTGTAAGATTAAGCGCTTTTTCTATTTTAAAATATCGCGTGAAAGAAAAATTCTCCCGCATATTTTTTTTTTCTATTACTCTATCCAGCAACTTCCCTGACCAATAGGACAGGTAAAATGCTAATATTATATTAATACAAAAATGTTATAATATATTTTTTTAAGTTTTTTTACATGTAACGCGACATTTTTATTACAACTTGAATAAAATACCACAGACTATTTTCCTCTTCAGCTATCTCAAAACACAACAAAAAAGATAGATGAGGCAGTAGAAGGAGTTGTCACGTAACTATGCTATAAATATCGCAAAATACAACAATGTCATTGTTAATAAGAGGAAAGTAGATAAGGTCTTCGTGTGAGTAAGATTGATGTGAATGCAATGGATGCAAGGACATAATTATATCATTTTAGTCATAATGTTGAATCATATTACTGAAGCAGTATCATTCATAGGAATTCAGTGGCTTGCATAGTGGATAGCAGAGTGTTTTTTTAGAGGATGTTTTTTTAAATTTGCAAAAAAAATTTCCAAAGACAGCCAATTTGACAGCTAATAGCTGATCTGTGGTCAGTTTGGTGTGTTATTTCACAACAAATAGACTTACGCCAGAACAACGCTTGCAAATTGTGCAAATATATTTCTAAAATCGTGGTTCAGTTCGCGAAACTTGAAACATACCGTGCGTTACGTCCATTTTACTGTCAAAATAATCGTCCATCCAAGCAAGTAATTCGAATTACCATAAATCATTTTTGCACCAGATACACTCTTTAATAATACGCATCCGCAGAGATGTCGTACAGTGCGCACCGATAAAGCTGTTGCTATAGTGAAGCGTAATGAGTCGACTCGCTATCGCCATTCACTATAGATCCATTAATATGGAAGAGCTGTGGTTTCAACAAGACGGCGCAACATGACACAGCATGCGTCATAATCAATTTATTGAAGGAAACATTCGATGAGTGCATAATTTTGCGTAATGGACCTGTAAATTGACCTCCAAGATCGTGTGATTATTATTTTCTTATTACTCCTATGAATTATTATCTATGAATATATATGAAGTCGCTAGTCTACGCCGATAAACTAGAGACTATAGACGACTTGGAAGCCAACATTCGTCGCATTATTGCCGATATACGCCCCTAGCTACCCCAAAAAGTGCTCGAAAGACTTCCATATTGCGCATTATTCGAGCCAGCCACGGCACCCATATGAGCGAAATTATATTTAATCACTAATGGCATAAAATTATCTTTCCAATAAAGCCAATACCGTGACCATTACCACGATTTTTATCTCTTCCCATCCGGTGAAATGCGATATTCATTCGTACTATGTCAGCCTTGTAAATAGTCAACAAATTTTCGAACTTATATGTTGCAGTTATTTCTAATTGATACATCTTATTGTTCCATTTATTTGAAAGCTAACACCTTTTTATTGAGAATACCTACATTGAGAAATAATCGCTAGGAGATGCCAGAGATTTTTCAATTTCATTGTATTAAATTTTTGGATATACTTTAATACAACTTATAAATATTTTAAAGAAAACACATTATCATTTGAGCAACAATTGATTTACTACACCGACAATTTCCTGGTTGAGTAATTTTCCATATTGCCGACATCAATTGGCCAGCAAGATCTTGTGATTTAACTCCGTGTGACTTCTTTGTGTAGGGTCATCTAAAATCCAAGATCTATGCTAGCAATCCACAAACAGTTGACAACCTCGAAAATGAAATCTGACGTGTTATCGATGAAATTAATCAGAAATAGTGCGAAATTGTAATCGAAAATATTATGAAAGCAACCAAGATTATAAGCCGAGGTGGTCATTTGTCCAACATTATTTTTTAAATTTAATCGAAGAGTACGCACTTTTAACCTCAATAAAAATTCAATCATAAAATCAATAAAAACGTCGTTTGTTTCCAATTTAAATCCGGCGTTTAATTTAGACCACCCTATATTAATATGTTATGAAACATTATTATGTTAAAATCTTAATTAATTAAATAAATAAAATGAAACAATATTAAAATTGATTTATTAGGAAGAACCTAATAAAAGACAACTTTGATTAGTTTGATTATTTGATACCTAATACTATAGAAATATTTCTGAAAATGTTTCCATTTATTTCGAATTTTGCTTCTTCACTTGAAAAACTTTTACGGAGTCAGATGGCGGTTAATAAAGTGAATATAATATTATATCAGTCACGGGTTTATTAAGAGAACTCGACATTATACGAAAATAAAGGTATTTTCTCAAAATATACATTTTAATTTTGCTTCAGATATTCATCTTGTTCTCCTTTATCTGACAGTTATATTTTACGTGAAAATTTTTCACTCTTTAAAAGAGTACATTATTATCTATCGTCGTAAATTTTAAATATTCGCATTGGCGTAGAACTGTCCCACGATTCTTTAATAAAGAAATTTTGCGGTATTGTCGCTGAGTGGACCCGAAATTTTCTACGGATCCAAAACTCAAGGGACAGAACAGAACTAAGAAATTAAATTAGAAATTGTCAAAAAAATTTAATCGCGAATTAAGAAATTAATAATGTATGAATCCGATCTACGGGTCCACGTAGCGGTCGCAACCCTCATTCGTACTCTACCCGGTCATATAAAACCCTCTGCTGATAATGAAGCGCCTCCATACTTCGGTCTATCATTCGTGTTCAAGATGATACAATACTCAAATTGATTTAACAGTAAATAAATTAATTGAAACAATGGCGTGATGTGAAAACATGAAAGTACTTACATGAGAATAAATAAATAAATAATGTTAATAAAATGCGTGATTATATTTTATATGTGTAACTGGAGATCGATAGAGAAGTGAATGGCCTGCGCGGAGTGCTCGGCGTCAAGTGCGGCTGTCGCGCTGATGATTCCAGATGAGCCTGCTGTCACTTGATGTTATACGCTCTTGAGTCCGCGTTACCTTATATCCATCTCGCTCAGTATGTTGACGCTGCTTGGGTATTACGATCCAAAGATGACGTCATGAACTCCGGTCCTGAACTCTTTTATCCCAGTTGGCGCTGCATCCTTACTTGCATTATGTTTGGGCTTCTTTCATCCTGTCTCACTTTGCCAGCCATTATGCATAATCACATGCCTACTGGAATTCTCATAAACAGTTTTTATGCTCTTTGGTATTTTCCGCCGTAAGGTTGTCACCTACCCTAACATCACCTCCTGAACTATAGATATCAAAAATATATCATTACAATTATTATCCAAAGTATTGTGTTAGCTATTTTCGAGGACTTCATATTTCTAGACAAAGATATTTTCACATTATTAACCCCATTAACCTGGAATATCATCATCAATTTGTTGTAAAACTTTCAACAGGGTACGTGCTTGGCTCCGTTACAAAGGATCCACATTACCGTCCATTTGTCTTCTCTGTGAAAGTAAACAAATGTTTCCGCTATCGTCAGAAGCAGATAACGTTGCAAGGCCCAGGTTCTCTTGATTTATACCTTTCTTACATACATTTCGTTTCTCCATTAAGATAAGGCTTATCAAAGCACATTTTTTTAAGGTTTATTTTTTCGTTGCCTTAAATTTATTTTGTCATCTACAGTACAAAAATTTAAGGACTACTATTGAAATTATTATTTTTTATAGTTTAACAATTATTATTCGATAAATTATATATTTGACCTTAATATCAATAATAATTTTATAACGACACTTACGATCAGTACCCGATATTACGTTTAAAATAGGGATTTATGGACAAAATGATGCTATTGTTTTGCGCAGGTCCTAAATATTTTATAACGGCTTATGCAAAATTTTGTTCAGACAGGGAGATGGTGAGATGTTCTGAATGGGGTGAAATGGCTATTTTTTCCGATTAGAGGAAGTGGAGAGGGTGTCTCTTACGAAGCGTCCTAAAGAGCAACGATGCAAAATTTGGAATGGATAGCATTCAATAATATAATACACATTTATAATAAGTGAAGAAATGAGGTTGTCAGGGGGAGGTTGTTTCTGTTTTATACAGGGTCTTAAAGAGCAACTTTGCAAAATTGTAAATGGATGCCATTCAATATAAAATACATTTGTACCAGGGGATTTCTCGATTGTGATGTTTTTAGCAAAAACAATGCCCTTCTTGTTTTATCCTTTCAAAATCCACACATAAATGGTATGTTGTTCATAAAATATTCTAATGACGACGTAAATATAATAAAAGCCCTTTGAACATGGATATCGAAAATCAGTACAAACAGCATATTTAATACTTTTTGTGTTTGCGTGGCTAAGGTGCTACTTTCGAAGCAGAACATAACTAGTGTTCATAGTGAGAATTGTTTCAGAAGACTGGCCAGAATTGGTTTAAAGAATTCAGAGGTGGACAAAGTAATACAGATTGCACGTTCCGTCCCAGACGTCAGTTAGATGCAATGTATACGGTGTAATTTATATTGAAATTTTAGAACTTAATCAAATATATATATATAGGTGTATTTTATCGACTACTATATCAGTATGAAGTTCATTGATTCAAAAAATGTCTACAATTTATGATAACAAGATAAGATAAGATACGATTTTCTTTCGCCAAAACAACGCATACACGCATTACAGAATTAAGTACTAATTTTGATAACTTCTGCTTTTCAGATATTGCCCAAGTCCATTACCATTTATTTTAAAGCTTTTATATTTTTTATTGATATTGAAAGAGCATTTTCCAAATTTTGTATCAAAACTACAGTCCTTTTGCACAAATTAAATTAGAAATTTATCAATAAGTAGGAAAATATATCAATAATTAAAATAATAATATATTGAATACAAAGTAATTAGAAAAATATACATACAAAATCAGTTGTGTTCAAAAATATTATTGTTGCTACCGTGATTCGAACCTGGACTTCTTCCAATCCGGTAGCAACTGTGTATCTTCATATTGAAGGGGTGACCATGCTATGAACATGCGTTCGATCTGAAATTTTTAACCAGACTTTTATTGTGCTTTTGAACTGTCTGTGTTGCTCAAAATAATACAATTTGAGTATTACAAAAACATAGCTTTTTTGCTCTATGTGGTGCACATCTTAGGAATTGCTAAATTGTTCTCCTCTGAGGTTCTGGTATTTTTGGCATTTTGAAAAATATATAATGTATAATATGCCTCGTGCTATGGAAATTAGTTATCCTAACCAGATATAATTGTAATATAAGTACATTTATAGATTAATAATTATACAAAATATTTTGTTTAAACCACTATTTATTAATTATTCTACATGTTTTGATACCTACGGTATCTTCTTCAGGAAACAATGTATACTGAAATTAAAAATACAAGCAAAGATAAAAACAAAACTATAAAATGGTGAATAAGTAAGAACTAATATGAAAACAAATTTAAAAGGTGACTATTTTCGAAGAGGATTAACACTTTTTCTTATTTCTAAAATTTCTAATTTATCTAATTTTAAATCCCTAGTATTTGTATGTATAATTTCTAAACTCTTATTAATATCAAAGGAATAGTTTATTTCCAAAAGGTGATTGGAAAATTCTGAATAGTTTTTGTTATTTAGACATTTCAAATGCTCCTTAATTCTAATATCAAAAGTTTTTCCTATATAAAAATAATTGCAATCATTGTAAATTAATTTGTAGACCCCCGATTTTTTTTTAAATATCGTCATTATCGTTGTTATTTAATATATAATTCTTTAATTTGTTATTAGCGTAAATAGCTGGTTGTATAGAATTTGAGATATTTTTTATAATTGAATTTGAAGTAAGATTATTTAAAAACACAATTTTTCTCCACTGCTTCCCACCATTAATAATAGGTGGGTAAACATATGATCTGATAAACGTTTTCTAGGACTTTTTGTTTAAAATATTATCTATTCATTTAATATTATAACCATTATATTATATTGAAGTAAACATATATAGATATTTGAATAATATAATATATCAGTAATATTCTTTTTTTTTCGACGCGTATTGTAAAACCATTTATCTTCTCATTTAATGTATGCTATCGCGATTTGAAGAACCGTTTTTCCAAAGGATTCCAGCAGAAACTTAATCTTAGTAGTTTAATATCGCATTAATTAGCTCCTAGCATCATCCGAGGTGAAGAGAATCTAGAAGAAGTATACCGTGACAAGGGTTACTTTGACTACTCAAACATTTTTTCCTAATTAAATCATCATTAAATTAAATATTGTATGATTTTATACAAAAGTAATTTGGCTAATTTGATCAGATCGAATACGACCAAGTTGAAAATTTATTTTATTTAGCACAATAATGATATCGTGACTTCGCCTAATATTGTCAATGTAGAAACCAGCTTACGACGTACAAATATTTTAAGCATACATAAGACTAACGATTTATTGAAAGTACAAAACTGGCAATAAAACACTTTTGTAGAAGAAAATAATATTTTATTTTTAAAATTATAAGAAATATTAACGAAATATGAAAAATAAAATACAATTTAAACACGCGCATAATAGTAATAATAATGATCGTTTAGAATATAGGTCATATGGCTATATATGTCTATGAAATAACTCTTGTAAGTGCATTGTGTGGCTTTGGATGACAATTGAGTTCCATTAAAAAAAAAAAAAATAATTGGTTTATGAATGCACTTGTATATATGTATGCGTCATCTTTTATTAATGTATGTAAGAATATGGGATGTAAGAAAATATTATATTGTTGGGTATGAATGTAATTCACTATTTTACGTTATTTAGTCGTTATATCTGAGTACCTACATTGTTTTTGTACTGTACATAATTGATTTCTATCCTATAGATATTATCTATGTATTATTATTTGATGTGATTATACCATTTTTTATACTGTTAATAAATAAATGAATTAAGTACGTGTTCAGAGAAAAGATTGGCAACTTGCCCTAAAACAGACTTGCCTAACTGGATAATGCAATTAACATTCAGTAATGTTATAAATGAGTATAATTATTAGTGATGAGCTTAAAACCATGAACCGTGAATCAATCACTGATATTTTTGATTCACATTTACCATCAGTGATTAAATATCTGGGAATACCTTGATTCGTAATTAATTTTTCATTTTATTTATATTTGGTTGTGAACCGTGATTCGGCGCATGTGCATATGAAACAAGAATATTCATGAAGGAAAGACGTTATAATTCGTGATAAGCACCATCTATCAGATTCTGCCAAACCGATTACGCATTTGACCCGAAATACTGAGAATTTTACCCGATAAATAAACTAGCATTTTTAAAGGGTTTTCATTCTCTTTGTGGTGATATTAAATTAGATATATATTTATTATATATGCTAGACTATGTTTTTTACGCAAATGAAGTTTGTAATATTATAAGTAAATACGTTCAAAATTATGATTTTTTTTATTTATTTATTTCGTATATTGTGATATCGTGCGGCGCACGCGTATTAGTAATGAAACTGTGATCACTGTCACAGTTTTCAATCACTGATGTTATCAAATATCAATCACAATCACACCAGTGAATCAAGAGTAGCATTTTTTCATCACTAATAATTATGTAATGTTACATATATGTATAATATACATATATAAATAAATAATATTAATCACATTAAAAGTTGTTAAAACATGTTTTCCTTTATTATTTTAAATATTTAATTCATATCGAAACTCGAGAAATAAAAACGCTATATTATTCCACGATGAGCTTAACAAATGGCGTCTCGTCTATCCAAAATAACGTTGCTTATGAAATCTTCGTCACATTTTCTTGCGTTTCAGAAAATAACCTCGAGGACTTTTCATTAAAAAACGTTTGTTTTCAGATTTATGAATTTAAAAATCATTACAAAAAATATTTCATCAAACAAAACATGTCACTCCAGATTATAACTACACTTTTTTCGATATTGCTGAGACGTGATTTAGTGCAAAAAAATAGGTGGCCCTACGGTGTCTAGTCATGCTCGCAAGTGGTTGATGAATACCACCCGGCAAATAACGTCAGCACCCTGCGATGAGATGTTTTATTTAATCGAGTATTTTATGTACCCATTACGTAAATCAAAAAATATTAATTAAACTCATTTCAAATATTTATTCATGTGTAAACATCTTGTCCATAAATGTAATTGTATATAGTTATCAGGAAAAAAATGATGAAAAAGTATCCAGACAAATACATCACGTGATATTTTATTTTGTAATTATAAACGTCAATCTTACGTTTTGATTTTTTTTTTTGATGTTCTGATGTTTGACAATAAAAATATTTATTTTAATTAAAAATATTTAAAAAAAACATTTTTTATTTTCTTCCTTCCCAGTAAACTATACATACAACACGCACACAGATACGTGATGTTGACACATGACAATAAGTACTAATAATTGTAGTTACTTATTTTTCTTGATAAATTGATTAAGATAAAATTTGCATAATTCGGAAGTAAGTAGAAAATTCACTGTTGGTGTATTTACATTATAGACTTTTTCGGTGCAAAGTCATTACCAAGAACATTTCAGAATTTTCAATACTTACCCCTGGTGACTGAATTCACAACTAACTTTTTACGTTGCTTCCGTTTGAATAAGTTCGCGATTAATTAACATCACAAGAGAAGTTTCCCGCTGGGACAGGAATTACTCATATTATTTCTTTGATAAACTTGAAAGAAATTCTCTTCTCTAATTTTAATTAATTTCTGGTAGGCATTTGCGAGTGTACGTTGACGTATGGCTTTCATTACTGTAATAATATTCTACCATCTTTATACTCATCCTTACAGGAGACAGAGGTACAGTTGATCGCAATAATAATAATGTCTCTATTCTAGCGTGATTAAATTGTTAAAGCAAGACCCGATTCGCCATATAAATAATACATACAATATAATATTATACATTCAGGTGACAAAATAATTTTTATGTTAAAAAAAGAAAAGAAAAAGGATGAAGAAGTTCACACATATATATAAACAAAATATAAATAATACATTTCAGTTTCGGCTATTATTAAATCTATAGCTACTCTGCAGTCGATCCCGCTCTCTGGTCAGGGAGCTTTTCGCCAGTAACTCGATATCTCAAAAGTGGAACGAATCCATACCCAAGGCGTTCAGCAAACATTATAGATGCGCTACCATAACGCGCCAATCCGAACAGTATTCTATATGAGTTGTTATATTGAATTCGTAGACGGTTGTGTGTCACTTACTATTTCAACCAGATCTTGCAAGTAAGAATGCTGACGAAGAACGATTTAATAATAGGGATAAGATAAATACACGAATCAAGATTAGATGTGCATAATGAAATTCTGGTGCCAACACTAATGTATGTTAGTAAAGCCAGAAAATTAATTCAAAATATGGTCATTAAACCACTTATAAACGCTCGACGCACGCGTTTTGACCACTACTGATACTACAGCGGATATGAGTGTCAATTAGAAAGTTATCAAAAAATATTTGGTTGCTACCGGGATTCGAACTTGGACTTATTCCTATCAGAGGAAACGCGTTACCATTTAAAATCAGTAAAATTACTGTTTATGTAAATGCCTTCGATAGCTGGTTCCCAGGTTTCCGATCAACAATAAGCACACATATGATATGTGAACTGCACTAACCTCTTTAATTTTGATGTCTTTCTGGACCGATGTTGTTATTCTTTTAGTTAGATTGTCTTTTTTAGATTTCGACCGACCGAAGCGCGCACTGGTGGTATATTTGGACCGCTGGACTGGTCGAAGCACGGGATATAATTGAATGTCGCCTGACAGTTACCGCAATACTCACACACACACACACATGTTTATTATTATAAAACCAGTGGTGCCAATAGAAATAACAAGGCGCATAAACAGTTACATTTCAAATACCTCGAGCTTCCATTTTAAGTTTGTCTTCTTTTACAGTCCAGAACTTGACTCCATAGAGCAGCTAACATATAACATAGCTCCAATGGTTGTCTCGGTTAAAGAGATTCTTCACTTTTATAAAAGTGCGTTGTGCTATTACGAATAGTCTATTTATTTTAAATTTAGGCACGTAAAAATATTGTGCACCGTATTATTGTACCTATATTTAAGATTATTTTTTAAAGATTTCTGCTTTTACAAAACATTTCTTCAATATATATTGAGTTGATAGATTCTTCAGCGGCCATTATTACGTTTTAACGAAGTCATCAATCTATGCCAGAAAGGTATACAGCACACAGCTCGAGACAGTAAATCAGCCGAGTGCGGTAGGTGCCTACCCGCCGGCAGTCTGCGAATATTCACCATTTTTGCGAATTTTTCGGTACAATTTTAAAATATGTTGATTATAATTGATTTGAAGTTCCCTCTCTGCGGAACTTTCAGCTCGCATTATTTTCGAATAAATAATTGTAAAGTTGTAATTGGGAAATTCTGTTCGTGTAATAAATCCAAGCCTCGTGTGATATATTTAATAATAAATTGACAGCTGTCCGTGTGGTGTTTTACGAGCAATTATGTATTTTGTAATTAATTATTTGGAAAATATTTCAAATATTTTAATGTGCAGTATTTATTAACAAATAATAAATAGTGCACATATTTTTGATACTATACTAACACCTTTACAATATCTATAATAACTTAGAATCTATATACTTTTATCGCTGTCTGTTTAACACTACGTTTAATGTTTATTAAAATATCTTTGTTAGAAGATAAACAATAAATATCAGATATCTCATAGAGACAAAGCTATTTTATTATATTTTAATAGAATTAAATATAGAAATATGGAATGATATATAGAAGCGAGTCCATGTAATAACATATATAGAATTATCAAAAATTTTATAAATATGGAGATTGAGGGGTAAGAATAGATCACTAAGCCAGCCGAAGACAGGTAGTAAGCGCTGTAATTACCCCCCATATTTCTATATATAATTCCATTAACAATATAATAAAATAGCTTCGTCTGAGATATCTGATATTTATTTAATAAGTGCCTTTATAGGTAAAAATCCAGTAATTGTGTGTTCTTGAACATATTCTAATATTGCTAAGATAAACATTTTCGTTATTATTAAAAAAAAAAAATTTAATATTTGTATAATTTTTTTTATGTGTGTACCTGTCGTGAGTGCAGTTATCTTAGGTGCAGTTATCTGATCAGCCCCTAAATGAACTATAATACATATCTAGTTCAGTAAACTACTTTCCATTTAGAAAGAATAATTGTATTAGCATTAGTAATACCATACGTAAAATGCACATTGTAACAGTATATTAATGCCTCTCTGAGTTTCATTTGGTCATTGAGCAGGATTATCGTTTGAAATGACTTAAAAACACGATATATATCCACAAAAAATATTAACGGAATGTTTGGATTTTGTAAATTAGGAAAGTTTATATATATATGATTGCATCTGTAAATTATTACCAACATTTGTCTTAGTCGAATGCATTTGTTAGTTTTTCCATTGTTATAAATACATAACTACGTATTTACACTATAAAAGCCATATATTAAAAATAAATATTCGTGAAAGGATCATATGTTCCGATAAACCTTTTTTTCTCTGTACCCAAATATACTTTACCCTATTTTTATCACATGTACATGGCGACGGAAAACATTAAATATATATCGCAAAAAAAACAGCATACATGAAAATTTGAGCTCTCTTGTTGTATATTCTATTTCCTACGAATTTTTCGGCATCATGTATTTATTTCATATTAAAAAATAAATATTTAAAGAAAAAAGTATAATATTTTTGAAACGGGCTGTTATACACGCTAATATAATTGTTCTTTTAAAATTAAAGCTGGTCTACCATATTTATGTAACGAACATGGCAAGTGGCTATTTAATGATATTCTTCTGTCTATGGAAAAAAGAGGACATTTTAGGTAATGTGTAGTAGCTTCTACGGCCAGAAGAACAAAGAGATCAATAATAATAATTAAAAATAACAAACTGTCACTCGATCGAGTAATATTTACCATTTTCTACGAACTGTGCGTGTTTTAATAAAAAATAAAAGCTAAATGGATTAGTAAGAGTGTCTCTGAAAATTATTAATGTCTCTTTGTCATCGTTTGATCGAGGTTTAACCTAATTAATTATATCTGACCGTACATTTTAAATTAATGTTTATAATAGCATTTCTGCGAAGTTAGTCTTTTCATAGCTTTGATCTTAATGGCTGAAATGTAAAATATGGTACGACAATAGCTAAGTACAGCCGCACACTCGCCCTATAATATAGGCCGTATAATCAAAAAGCAATCCACTTAAAAGTGTCACAAACAGCGAAAATGTCGTGCCACAGAGCTTTTACTAATAAAATATGCAATATTTGTACGAATTACAGAAGTTAATATACGAGGGTAAACCAAAAAGTAAAGGTTTAAAATATTTTAAAAATTTAGAAAATATTTTATAACATAATTCTAATTTTTTTTAAGTATTACGTAATCCCATAAATAAAACTGTTTTTCCAATTGCATGAAGTAAAAGTCGGAGGGGGGCGGAATAAACTACGTGCATCAGATTTTATTACTACCTGTTATGAAATCAGGTAGTAACTTATTCTTAGTTCACGTTTTGAATAGTGCAGTTCGATATTAACAGTTATTTTTACAAAGTGATAAAGGAGCATATTCGACATATTTTGCTTTATGAGCTAATAAATAACGGAAAGTACGAGAAATATTAATGCAGAATATGGGCATCGGACAATAAGCGTCAGCCAGTGTCAACGGTGGTTCCAGTCCAGAAAACTACAGCCTAGAAGACGAGCCTCGTCATAGAATTCGAATTTCTGGAAAATCTCATCTAACTGTTGAGAAACTTGCAGAAAAGCTTGGATTTGGTCATTCAATCATTCATCGACACCTATGTGACATCGGAAAAGTCAGTAAATTAGATCAACGGGTTCCTCACAAGCTTTTAGAATCCAATTGCGTGATGGGAGTGAATGTGTGCCCTTCTTGTTATCACGTCCCAGGAATGAACCTTTTTTGGAAACGATGCCTCACCCACCATTTTCACTGGACATTGCCATATCTGATTATTATTTATTCCGCAGTCTTCAAAAACATTTAGGAAGGAAAAAATATGAACTCTGTAGACGAGGTCAGAACAGTACTGGAAGAATATTTTTCGTCACGGACAAGTGAATTTTGGAAGAGGGGCCTCGCAAGTCCACCAGATAGATGGAAGAGCATTGTAAAAAATGAAGGAGAGTATATTTTATATTAAAAAACTCTGTTTATCTAAAGTTTTAAAAATAAAAAGTATAAAAATACCGCACTATTTATGGGATAACACAATACTTTAATATATTTATTCAAATAATCACCTTCTATAGTAAAGTATTAGTCCTTTCCTCGTTCATGTCAGTATTAGCATATAGTGGCCTTAATCAGATAAGACTCGGTTCCACAAGTCCCGATCCTGGGTGGCCCTCACAGCTAACTCCAGAGCCTCTCCAGCTAGCTATTCACCGTAGTAGCATCCTTTCAGGTATTCTCCTTTTCTTGACTGTCATTTTGACTAAAAAAATCTTTGTTTCACTCTTGCCTCATGCTGTCCACGGGATGCGTAACATCCTTTTCCAGGAATACATTTCAAAGGCTTCTGTTTTACACTTTATTGCGGACTGTCGTACATACAAGAATATTAGAAAAACAAGAGTGTGAACGAACAAAATTTTAGTTATTTGTTAAATGTCAGTCTTTCCATACTCTCTACAGTTGGTTCATAGCAACTTTAACTAGTTATATGCGTTTTCGAATTTTCTGCCTATTGTCACCCAGTGTTCGTGATCAGCGCGCCCAATTAAATTACTTCTTGAACTACCTCACACCCTGCTATTTAGGAAGTTTGTTGTGATGTAGTAGTATGATCAACAACCACTATTACATGTTTTTAGACTTGGCTTACGATATATATTTTTATATAACTAGGGTTATATTCGCAACCTACTTTTAACAAATATCACTAATGTCAACTTTAATAATTAGTAATTACTTCAGATGACATGTTAGATAAGTCTAATATATGGGATATGGGACAGAAAATAGTTGTATCCAGAATAATGTTATTCGAAGAATTGGAAGAATATTTTGTTCACTGTTGTAGGTAGGGCCTACTGTGGTCGGATTCATACGTTGTGCTGTCCAAACTACAACCAAAACTTCCCAGCAAAGTCTTGGGCAAATTTGATTGGAGGTTTTCGATCATCCACCATATAGTTCGGACCTTGCTACGAGCGATTTTCACATTTTATCTAATCTTAGAGAGTTCCTGGACTGGCCTGGTGGACGACTACAGCTGCGGGACTTGAACAGATATGAAAAATGATTAAATGTAGAAAGTTATTATACAATATGAAGAAATAGATTAAGTCATTGTGTCTTTAAAAAGATAACAAATCGAATCATAAAATATTTTCTTAAATTTCAATTTACTTTCTGAATTACCTCATATGCGTGAAAATATGTTCCAAAACATCGAAAACCTAAATTACTTTCTTGGTTTACTACTTGAGGCCGAATAAGCTAAACATTTATAGAGTTGTATTGATTAGCCACATTTAATTTTCTTCAACCGCCGGTTGTAATTTCGGAGCGTTTACAGTCGTTTTATGCTATACGTGCCAACCCGCGGACCCCGAGTGTCCATACATTTTATTTTTATTAAGGATAAATTCATCAACGGAAAGTATTGAATTGTCAAGAAATTTCTGTTAATAATTTGATATTGAAAGAGTCGTGTGACATTTAGAATTATTTTAAAGTAAGCAATAAATCAGACAGACCTTCAAACAGACAAAATCTTTTATTTTTCTTCCTATGATTCTGTGCTATTATATTCAAGTCAGTTTATTTGGAATGTAATATACACAGGTGGTATATTACGTGCAAATCTTTCGAATACTTGCGTTAATGATTTGCATTTACTAATTTTGATAAGATGCGTTGCGTGTCTCAAACATATATATCATAACACCCCTGTACAGAATATGTTTTTATAATATTCGTTAATTTAGTAAAATAATAATCCCCCCGGCGAGTAACACATCTATCCCTACATTGTGAGATGCAACATCTCATACTTATCTGGATGTCATTTCATCATTCTTATGATTTATATTCCGATAGAAAATATAAATTAAAATTATTTAATGAGTCTACTTCATTTAAAAAAATTAGCCTGGAGAAAGATGTGAGCGATATAGTATATCTATAACTCGCCAATATCTCGGATGCATCGACTTGGTAACGAGTTGAATTTCGTTGACATTTTTCGTTGCAGGAGCATACCTGAATTGAAGAAATATTTGTACGTAAATTATACTTAGTTTTTTTTTAATGTTATATTTAAACTGCTATATTTAAATATTGAAATGTTAATTAAAAATATACTGTTATATTTAATTTTTTATTCTTATGTAAGCCCGGAAAAGGCGTTGATGGAAATAAAATTAGAATAAATATTTAAGTTTTCAGATTTCTAAGTTTTAAATACGTATTTTTCTTCATTCGTAGATCCATTCTAAGAATTCTTCTGTAGATCTACATTTCAAATGCTTTAGTCATTTTATTATGTCTTTGGTAAGTGTTAATGCTTCTATTCCAATGTATTTTAGTATTTTTTTACATTTTTCATTAGGTCCAAAATAAATGGAGTTGCGAATTGAAATTAATAATATATATATATACTGTGAGCTACAGAGCCGGATGCTTCACATCTCCACCGGCTAATTTAGTGACAAACATGAGATGTGAATCCTACGAGCCAAACATTTACCAGAATGCCTTACTTTACAAACGATGTCCCAAATCTGCGTTCGTCCCTCGAGGTAAAATAATGATAACATAATAATATTTAAATAATTTGAAGATGGGTTGTACTAGTGAAAGAAGTAAATTTGCATGTACAAGTTTAATATAAGAAAATATATCCAAAATCACCACTATTCGGATGACGGTCAGCAACAGAACCATGCAAAGATGACAGCAATAATCGCATTGAACATGGTAGCTCGGCGACGACGTGACGCCGAGTATCCCTAGATCGACACCAACAACACACCAGACAAAAATAATAAACATGATCTTGAACTCGGGACGTTCTTCCACCACATTAAACTCAATCTCTTAGCTTCCTTGTCGCCGCTTACTGGTTTGTAAAGAATTGTGGCTTACAGGCCTGGGTCATCCGCTACTCTTATCGGTACATTATAACTAACGATCGGACGCCCCCATTTACATCCCGCTTGCGACATCGTCCAACATTTATTTCAGAGTTCTTTCATCCCGGGTCCAAGAGGAAATAAAATGTTTCTTCAGAAGAGATGAATATAATATAAATTAGGCTTTATCACGAGACCGTAAGAATATCTATGCACTAGTAGATATGGCCATTTTTCTTACCCATTATAATACATTGTTTTAAATAATTAAAAAATATATATTTTTTAATTTTGTTATTATTATTTATTTTTGAACCGAATAAACCATGAGAAGAATAAATAGGAATATTTTTTTTTCTGGGACCAATAAATACTATGAAGTATCAAGTTTTAACTATTTGAACAGCTGTCATGTTAAAACAAGATCAGGCATGTTAACAAATATGACAGAAATATTTACCAGGTATTTATATATAATAATATATTAAAATATAATCTTTCCAATAAATAATACTTCTAACTTTCAATGTATTCTAGTTATGATTCTTGATTATAAAAAGAATTGTCCCCGATACGAACAAACATACATGCATATATTACTTGTGACCGACGCGAGTCGCTGGTCACAACGGTGGTGATGATGGACTCGGACGGGGTGGAATGGGAACAGGAAATGGGTGGATGGGTAATTGGAAGGAGTAGATAATGGAAAAGGGAATTTGAAATAGGAAATAATGATGGATGAATGAATTCTTCGATAGCGTTCCAGGATGGCTTACGGAATAGAGGACAGCTCAACTCATCTGATGATGACGCCATCACTGGCTTATCCTAAAGTTTCCCCCAATTAAAAAAACTGCCACGGCAAAACTCTGATAAACTTCTCCATCCAAAAAACACAAAAATCACAGCGGTATATGACACTTTCACTCCGATTCTCGACGAGGTTCACCAGTAAAAAAAAACGAACGAGTCGAACTGAGCGACAGATGTATACTGAACTAGTATCCAACACGAAATCCGAGGACACTTCCTCTCCAAATCTCGATGAATTTGACGAATCCAAAACAAACCAATCGAGCTAAAGGAACAATGTGTACTGAATGGGTTTTCTGAATGTACAGTGGGTTGAGGGGTAGGACAAAACTATAACTGATGACAATAACACTACATTTTAACAATAATAATTTTGTTTCAAGTCATTAAATATATGTAGAAATTATGTGTTCACCTATAAAAAAAAAATACGAATAAGGAACATTACGTAAATAAATTATATATAAAAACGTAATAGTATCAATTATTTCCAACCTTTCATTTCGTTGACTTGACAGGTGACGAAGTAATTAAATTGCTCTTCAATTAACGAAATTACATTTTAAGCGGTCTTAACTAAGTTGAGACACCCGAGCGATGTAAGCAAGAACGAAATGTAAGACGCCCCACATGCCCAATTATTTATCGTCAGAAGCCATCAATTCTGTCTGATGTTATATGTAAATCCGGGCGCAAATCTGCTGATCAATACTTCATACATGTTCCATACGTAGCATCTCATTAGTATGTCGTCTTTCCAGTAAATGTTAACATATTATATTTCACTTTTCATGTCTTTCAAGTCTTTAAAATATATTGTAAAAATGCGTTGAATGAATCGTACTCTCTCTGTAAAGAAAATGTTTATTTGGATCCAAAAAATAAATTATTAAGTAGACTTTTCGATACTAATTCATCTTTTCGCGTTTTTTTCGTGTCGGCAAAAAAACAGTAAATATATACATACGTAGAATTTATAAAAATATTATTTAGTAAGGAACTATTGTATTTTAAATACAAAACTTAGTTTAAATAATAATTTAAAGTGAAAATCGCTTTTTATACAAATTAGAAGCATTTCAAAAACTTGTTGTCTTCATTTATTTTAATATTTTGTTTATTTTATAAACATATATTTATCTTCGTTACCTAACATATTCTGTATATGTTAAGAATTTTCAATAACTAGATTTTTTCTGAATTTAATCGTGATTTTCAATTATTGCCTGCAGTTTAGTAGTTTTATATTATTACAAAGATTTTATCTTAGTTGTGGTTTTAAAAAAATCTAATCTAGTCTATAACATTTGATTTAAATGAATAATAAAACCCCACATTTTTGTAGAAAACTTAAAAAAAAAATTAGTTGTGAAAGGCCCCATTTAGTTAAATAAATAAACTAAAAATCTCGCTGGCGGTGAACCGAATCCGGATCTCTCTCGTGAGAGGCAAGAATACTAATCATTACCCTGCCACAAAGTTAGTGAGACGTGAAAATACCACTTAACAAGTATATATTTGAGCTATTTATTTACCACCTTCTTACGAAGTTATACAATATATATTTTTAGTAGACTGTAGATGTCAAGAATTTATAAGTGATTTATGTCAAAAATATACATCAGTGTCTTAAAATTTAACTCAAAAAAATTGCCATGTAGGATGTATATGCTAGATTGTAGTGATACTTATAAGACAATTTGACAACGGTCTACTTTTACAATAGCTAGATGGTAAGGAGCTGGCATCGATACTCGATTCGAATTTTTATTTCATTTATTTAATTGAAAATTTAAAAATAAATAAATGAATAGTCATGAAAATTTTTTTCGATACAGAAAAACATTTTCTATGCAGGAATGGTATGATACATATATCTGAGACATTTAATACATTTTTTAAAAATTCGTAAGCCTTTATTTATAAAAGACGCGCAAACGTCTCGTTGGACCGACCTAGCGGAAAAGGCAACTGGCACTTCTCTGGTGACAACCCTAAGGTCTACAGGATGCCGATAAAAGTGGAGTAGCATTGTTAAAAGGGCAAGAATTCTTGGAGATGACGATCCTCAGTCATAGGGACTGACGTGGATAATAATTTTAAAAAATAAAAGTAAAAAAAACATAACAATGCTATACATCTGAACTCTTTAATCGTCGTAAATTCTCTATGGAAAAAAATAATTGTTCAATTAAAATGTTAATTTTGCATACATTTAATATCCGAAATAAAGTAAATAGCGTAGCAACAGTAATATTTTTATAAAGATAATATTTTTTGTATTGTAAAGGAAAAAATATACAACACATTTATAAATGTGTAGAAAAAATGTTAACTGGCAGAAACATTTAATATCCGGCTCTACTAAACGTATTTTTAAATATTTATTTTAGATGAATACATAAAAAATGTAGATGATCCAAAATACCTCGGAATGATAATAGATTTTTCCCATATTTTTATGAAAATATGCTAAATTGATTTGAAAATACCTTAGACAGAAAGATATATTTCATGTAAGAATAAGGAATAATTTTTGTTATAAAATCAGTATTCTTGTACAGGTAGACCAAAAGTTAGTTTAACATTTAAAAATTAAATAGCTTTTGAAATTTTCATTATTTTTTTATTAGCATTTTTGTAAATATTTTTTTGTTATTATTTTATACATGAAAAACCTTTAAAAATATATTGTTAATGGAATGCAACGTTATTTTAATGTTAAATAATACTGTATGTTATATTTGTTCGTATACGTATAAAACCAATACTTTTCAAAATTGTCTCTATAAATATATGTATATACATATGTTAAATGTGACAATTTTTTTAAATATATTATTCGTACGTTATGGAGTCCTGGTACCAACACTCATAACATATAAAATAACAATACGTGTAAGAGAAAGCCTGGAGTTAGTTAAAAAGGAATTAAAGTAGTCTAATTGCTAACTATTATTGTTTTTATGCCAATGAAGTCAGTCAGACGTATATGTGGTAGATTCTAGCATAACTGAGAAAATAATTAACAAATTATTAAGGGGCTTAGGTGGTTTGGTCATGAGAAACGAATTAATAAAGAAAGGATGTTATGAAAGACATTAGAGGCGAGAGTTAATGGCATCAGGAATATATAAGTCCGTGGAAGACTCGACGTGATCTAGTTAATCAAATACTGAAATAGAAGCCTCTACAATCGACTAAAGATTCATGAGAAGATGTATAAATGGGGATGATTCAAGGGGCAGATGGATGTGGCTCTCTGCCTATTCCCGTATGGTCGGTTTAAGTTAGGTAGTTGTATGATATTGTTGCTTTAAATAGAAGGGTGTGACCTTTAAACAGATCAGAGAGGCTAAATAATATATACAAGACGTCCTGAAAATCATAGAAATATACAAAGAAACGTAATATTATTATGGATACATTTACGTATCAAACAAAAGACCTTTCTTCTCCTATCAAAATATTTTCTTAAAGGTCAAGAATCTCACCAAATACCTCCGCAGTGTAAATGGAGTAAAAAAGTTTGAAAAGGAATATCAGTCTCCGTATCAGGGATACACCCAGCCGGACGTTTTTCATAACCCGTCTTATTGAATGGATAAATAGAATATGGAAAAATCACGTCACAGATGCTTTTTACGTTATTTAGACTAAAGTTTGGAGCATTTTTATTATCTTTAGGAACGTATTATTATATGCCACCGAGTAATTTAATCCTCAAACTACATAACTACGAAGAAAACTATCCAAACCTAGCATGTCAGTGTCCAAAAATAGCATGCACAGAGGAAATAAAATACCTGGGAAATTCTAAAATGGAACCGACATATAGAAATAACGAGCAAAAGGATGAAAAAACTGATATGAAAGTTCAAACTGGATGTTCAAAACCATAAGGAATATTATGAGCAATCAACTTCTAATGAAATTACGCCCTAGCCCAATCTATCATTGAATATGGAGTAATAGGGTGAGGATGGACTACAAAACCTGCCCTAAAATCTCTGGTTTTTGCACAAAAAATATTACTTAAGGTTATATTCAAATTGCCTATGATAACAAACTCGAATATACTTTTCAACAGTATTGAGATACTGGACATTATCCAGATCTACGTGAAAAATATTCTTAACTACATATTCATCAATAAGGGCATCTAGGGTTTCCATAAAAATCCCAAGAATACGAGAATCTCCGAGGAGAACAATTTAGTAATTCCTAGGATATGCACCCCTTCAATTTGAACACATACAGAGTCAATACTCTAGACCCCAACACCAATTAGTGAGCAGCCTGTGCATGAGTGTGTGTCTGCAAAATTAAATTGTACTCTATAATTTAAACTTTTTATAATGCGCATTCTCCTTCAGGTAGGCTATAAATTTCTCAATATCAAATATTACATCATATTTTCTCACTTACACTTTTTATTTTATCCGTCTTTTCTTCTTTTCTATTCTAAATTTGTATTTTATAAACTAATTATCTATAATATAATTGTTGATTAAAAATGTAAAACGTTTTCCTCAGCACGGGTGAAGCTCAGTGAGGCAGATATTAAAATACCAAATGTACTTATAACATACGATATGAAATAAATATTTTATTTGGTCTAGCGGTAAAACTCTCGCCTAGCGACCAAGGTCCGAAGTTCGACCCTCGTTCCTCGTTCGGAATCCTTCGATAGCGGACCAGGATGGACTCACGGAACCAAAAGAAAAGCTCGATTCACTGGTTGATGACACCGTTACTATGATCTTCCGGAATTTCACCCAATGTACGAAAGAGCGGTATATGAAATAGTGATCCAACATGAAACAATCGCTTGAGGACACTTCCTCTCCAAATCTTGACGAATTTGATGAAATCAAAAACACACCAATTGAACCAAAGAAACAATGTGTTCTGGTTGAAAGTGGGTTAAGGGGTAGAAACAAAAACTAATACTGGTGACAATAATACTACATTTTACTACAACATTTATTTCAAGTTATGTAAGTATATATGTTCACCTATTAAAAAAAAAAAATCTAATACGGAACAGTAACATTTCTGAAAAAAATTTGTGATTTAACTGTAAATACATTTTAGTCATTCATTACCTTGTTCGATTAGTTTATATTTGAATCACGTTGAGCATTTAAACGTCTGTTTGATGGTTATTGTAGGCTGTCCATCATACAATATTACACCTCGCGAAGACAACTTTCTGATACTTCATCATCATATATACATCCACCAAAGGTAAAATATTTCTGTGATGAAAAAAACTGCTGAAAAAACTCTTCATTAAATGATCGATCACCATTACTGTATTATGACAGCTGATTTCACAGATTCACGTTTTAAGAATAAGAATATGTCTGTATCGATCATATTCAAATAAATTTGAGATATATTGTAATTGATATTGATCTTAAAAAGTCAACGTAGACACGGAACATGTTTATGCGAACAGGAAGAAGAATAATAATCTGACGTAGTTTACTTAAATATATTTTTAATATTTATTATTACAAACTTGACATTGTGGTTAATTTTAATATAAATTATTTATAACATTATTTTTAACCACTTTTATGAGTTAAATTTAATACAGTAACCGGTTTCGGAAAATTTTCCTTCATCAGAATGTCAAATAAACTAATTAAAAACATATTTCAAATTTACTTATGTTATAAATTCAATTTAAAAATAAATATTACCGATATAATTAGTAGTGAAACGGTTTAAAAATTTTTTTGTACGGTATTTGTAGGCTTTGTAAAGATTACCTTTTACTTTCTGCTCGCAGCTAGCTCAGGGTAAATAATACAAGTCAGGAAAATTAATACATGACTCTTTGATCTCTGGGTGGGATAAGCGAGATCTTTTAACTCGTTATTAATTATGCACCGAATATTAGGATCTTTGAATAACAATAAGAAATGTGCAGTAAAACAATTTATATTACTTAATATATAAATATTATCAATCATAGATTTATAGTTTATTAATTTATTGTGATTAGACACGAAAACAGACAATAATTATATGTGTTTCAATATAGAAAATGGATCAGCGAATCCCCCGATAAAATTTCACATATAAAACTACATTAGAAATAGTGTGTAAGAAAATTTATTAACACTTTCATGTGCTCTCACATTTTTTTAATGAGTTTTATTTTCACATTTACCGGTACCGAGCGCCTTCAAAATCTTTATGAAAAATACATAATACTTTTAATATTTAATGCATATTCTTAACATCAAATTTAATATTAATAATTATTTTTATTAAAAAAAATAGTTAGCCCTGTTAAACTTTGTAAAAAGCCTGTATTAATAAAGAACTTAAGATTTTTGTAAACTACTGTTATCACGTCTATCTGAATTCCTCAACAATGTAGTGGTTTGCACTACTCATTTATCAGGCGGAAAATGGGGGATGGTAGGTATAATACAGGGTTGGTATAATACACGTATCTGATGATATATATATATACATCGTAGTATAGATATGAGAAAGCAAATGTAAATGTTTTGATTGTGTAAAATATTTTAAAGTAAGAACTAACTTATACATTTTTTAACATTATTTTTAACAAGTGGACTATTGCTAAAGTATCCAATAGATACTATAAATTACATTATTTTATACGTTTACGAATTTCACTGCACTGTTTATAAATATAAAGAAATTTAAGTATTAGATTGATGCATAAATTCGTAGCATTTTTTATATATAAATATAAACAAAATACATAAACTTGTCAATAATATATTTTCCTGCATTATTTACGATTGACTCCCAACATTCAACAGCTGCAAGAAGTTATTAAAGAAGATGATTCGGAGATTGGAAGGAAGACAATATGTTGGAGCAAGATTAAATCGAGAAATGGAGCGAGTATGGTTCCCAACCTAGCTCTTGAATAGCCGCTTTTGTCATATTAGAAGTATGCGGACGGGCATTGTCATACTAAAAAATCACTTGTTACCATCTTCCCGGCCGTTTTTCTTGAATTGCTGCCTTGAAGCAATGGAGTTGTAGGTATTAAACCTCAAATGACGGTTTCATTTCTCGGAAGCGAGCGTACTTAGATGACTAAATAGATAATGATTCTAGCGGCATCCGATGCCTTAACTCTTCGGTTAAACTCAAATAAATATTATTTTAAAAATAATATTTTGTTGTACTTGACACTTCATTTTTTTTTGGTAACAATTAATACAAACATTCTACAAATTAAATAATTCAAGATATTTAAACAAAAAATCATATTGAAATAATAAAGTACGAGTATTCTACCTTGAAAAACAAAAACGTTATGAACTTATGCATATATATATCCAATATATAAGAAACCAGAATATTTAACATAACTCACACTACACACTTTTATATTGCAATAAAAAAAAAACTATGCCCAAAAATCTTTGGGTACATTTTTCCGCTCAAAATTAAAAATTAATCACTTTCAATGTGCTCCATTTTAGCTTTGACCCCATTATTGCCATGAAATTAAAATATGCTCAATCGCAAAATCTGACACGCAAAATGTGACTGATGTTATGTGTTAAATGATAAAACCAACCCAAAGGGATAATGAATTGGTTTTTCGGTGGATGGATCCTTATTTAAACATTTGCCCGATTATTCCCATATCCGGTGTCAAAGAGTGAGGCGTCATTTACAAAAACAGCCATAGTCTAAAACGATTTTCTGTTTAGTTGTAAAAGTATCCAAAGCTTTTGAAGTATCACAAATTTAAACAAGACACGTGTTCTTATTTTTTTGTAATCTATTTTTTTTGTCAAATCAGATAGATTTTGTACAAAAAATAATAAAAACTGCCAGTGCACTTTTTTACATGATTTTGATATAACGCGGTCAATAGTGGACCCTGCTACACAACAATTACATTGAATATGAATTCTTACATGACTGTTTAATTCACATACTTGAATTTTAATCATGATAATCCTACATATATAATCTATCTCCGTCTGTTAGTCTGAACATGTCACATGGCAATATGAAACAAACAATATCTGTAATTAAGGGAAAGAAGACGGATTGATGCCTTGAATTGTGCTACTGGAAATACATGTTACGCATGCCATGGACGGTGAGACGCACGAATGTCTCCATTCTGCAAGAACTGAAGATCAAGGACAGACTCTCAAACTTTTTTTTTTTGGCATCTTGTGAGAAGCGAATATTGCTTGGAGAAGCTTGTTATGGTGGGGTTGTTATTGTTAAGGACGAAGAGGAAGACGAAGATCCCCCACACGTTAGGAAAAGGCAACAGGCACTTCTCTGGTGATAGCCCTAAGATCTGCAGGGTAGCAATAAAAGGGGAGGAGCACAGTCAAGAGGTCGGGACGATTATTTTAACGTTTTTAAATAAAATGTTGATATAATAAACAATTACGTGTTTTATTTTTTTTAAATCCTAGTTTGATTTTTATACTATAGAACCTGTCTCCCATTATCTTATACATCATGCAGCGTATTTTTACACTGTATTCTGTGGAACGTATCCACCGTTTAAAAACAAAATTAACTATTTATTTTTCAGATCCAAAAACTATTAAAGCAATAATATAGTTTAAAAATATATTTTGGTCGTTTTAGGCATTTTTTTTACTTTTCTTTTCATATTCGTACATCATAACGAAAATAATGCTAAAAGAAATGGAAATAACCTTGAAAAATTAGTGATCATTGGGAATGTACAAGGTCGGAGGGCGAGAGGTTGATCTCCAATAAGATGAACATACCAAGTCCGAGATATGACCGGAGCGTCGCAATAAACAAGGCCTAAGCTCAGGATCGCAAAGAGTTCACACTGTAGAAGCAGAATAGAGGATCAAGAGCATGTCGATCGAGAAAGAGAGAGAGAACAAAAATATTCTTACATCAAATTTAATTTCTACAAAATCATCAATTCATAAAGATGGGTACAATTTTTGTCAAACATTTATATCAAATATTTTGTAACCTAAAAAACGTATTTTTGGAAGAATTTGAATTTTTAACAATCTTATTTTTGGACTTCGACTATTTTTATAAAAGACTCCCCAATTTTTTTCGCACATGAACGAAAAGGCATCTCTTATATTCCACCCCATAAATAATTACAGCCCCTGACCCTCGGCAAGCCGGTCTGGGTCAGCTCACCTGAGTCAGTTCCCACATTTATGACATCACGTCCGCCTGTTTTTCCCTAATCACTTTTTAAAACCCTACATACACCACCCCTGGCTTCTTTCCATCGAGGCTTTCAATATATCGCTGCACGCCTTCAACAAAAGCTGAATGCCATAAATCTGTCTCACAGCCCGCTGGCCAATGCAGATCCAATGTAAAAGGGGTGGACTATTTTTTCTTATTTTTATATTTATATGCGTGTTACACTTACATAAAAATCTGTTAAGACTTTTTATTTAAGTTTGAAAAATTCATTTTAAAAATTTAAGAGGAAATAAAATAAAAGTAGATCAATAAACAAAAAACTCTAAGATTGAAAAAAAAGAAACTATCTTCATTCGCCAATTATCCTTATTTATTTATTTTTATTAGACAGATTATCAGCTGGTCATTAATGAACCTGATAGATTATCTTACAACTTAAGTTAAGTGCAATATAAATACTTTTTTTATATCTGTATTTTATATGGTTCGATGTCCTTTGCTTTGCTTACTAATCTACATATTATTAAAAAAACAAAGCCTATTTTGCGATGTTTATATGTAACCGATTAAGTCACACATTAGATCGGTTATATCTCTGTAATTTCTCGCACAATTTATGTTTTGAAAATTTCCCCCGGCAACTAAAGGTTTACTACAACTTTTTCCTCTTGAAACTTTTTTCCACTTCTTTTAATAACGCGGGGACATCTGGTTGATTTTTGAAAAGGGTCAGTTACTTATGGACCGCTCTTGCAATGCATTCGAATTCTTTATTTTAAACAAACACGGGAGAGAATTTCAGCGAAATGTCGGCAAAACAGGGAGCCGAATTCAAAATACCTGCCTTTTGACAGTTTACAGCTGTTTGACTTTGACTTTTGCGTCGCGTTGATTGGTTTAATTTTTGCGGCCTTTTTTGACGTTTGAAATTAATGATTTTAGTTCGTACTTTGGATTGTCAAATCAGCTGTAGATGATTTACGCGCATTTTTTTATGACAGTGACGTTTCTGGTCAACCATTGTTATTTACTTTTAAAGCCACGAAATTAATACAATAGAGGGCAGTAAGATGTCGAAATGATTGATAATATTGTTTGACGTTAATAAATTATGGCAGTATATTCTTTAGAAACATTTTGTGAAATCGTAGTAATAATCTGTTTCCACCGCACTGGGTTTTTTGATTATATAAGTTAGTTTAAGTGCGATTTTAATTTGGAAAAATTCTACCAATAGGTGAATTTGGTACACGTTTTAAAAAAGTATTAGCTAATCCTTTTCTTTTTCTGCTCCCACCACACTGGGATATTTGATTATATTAGTTAGTTTAAGTGCGATTTTACCAATAGGTGAATTTATTACGTATTTAAAAAAAAAAGTATTACCTAATTCCTTTTCTTTTTCTGTTCACACCACATGGATTTTTTTAATATATTGGTTAGTTTAAGTGCGATATTAATTTTTAAAAATTTCTACTGATAGCAGAATGTATTACGCATTTAAAAAAATCATACATTAATTCTATCACTTCTGTTCCCACCACACTGGGTTTTTTGATTATATTGGTTAGTTTAAGTACGATTTTAATTTTGAAAATTTCTACAGATAGCTAAACTTGTTACACATTGTGATTTTAACTATTTCACTTCTTCTTATTTTTTTATCAAAACACTTTTTATAGTTTTATAAAATGTATTGATGATTTTAATTATTTATTTATTCTGTAAATTGACAACAGAGTACTGCGTCTCTGCAGGATATGTCTGCTACCGTGCGATAGCCGGTGCGGGCATGCTAGTATGTATATTATTTTTTTATTGCTATCGTAATTTATCTTTTTATTGCTATCTAGTTAGGTGGCCAGCGATTAGATAAAATATACCCGTTCGTGAATAAATAAACAAATTAAAACAATAAAAAATTAATCCTTTACTTTACTTTTAGTTCCTGAAAATAATAGCTTTTGATAGTGTGAAATAGTCTTCAGACCTTTAATATTAGTAAAAAAAATTGAAATATAATAAATAATAAATTTTGAATCCTTAACATATTATTATACTAAACATCCACCACCTTTAAAGAGGTGAAGAGGATCCTGTTTAAATCGTTCTTCACCAGCATGTATACCTGCGAGCTCTGGTCGAAATACAAGCGAGTAATGTATAACTGTCTCCGAATTAAGTACAACAACTCATACAAAATACTGTTCGGATTGGCGCGTTATTGCAGCGCATCTACAATGTTTACCGAAAGCCGTATACACGGATTCGTTCCGCTTCTGAGACATCGAGTTGCGGACGTAAAGATGCGGCTGGAGCTTAGCACCAAATCTCTGGTGCAAGCGGCGCTCTCATGGAAAGCTGGTTCCCTGACCAGAAAAAGGCGACGCCTACAATAGCTACTGATACACTAATGGCCTTGACAAGTATTTTTATTTATTTATATTTTCCTTGGTTTTCTTTTTCATAACATTATGTTTATTTCGTAACTTTAATGTATTATATAATATGTATTATCTTTATGGCGAATCACGCTGGAATAAATGCGTTACTATTATTATTTACTCAAGTCTAGAAGTATGCCAATTGTTTAAAATAAAAAAGGTAATTGTTTTTTTTTAGAAATATTAAAGTAAATCTATATACATTGTTCTAGCGAGAGAATGTCAAGGTTATGTAATGAACGCAGACGGGGCTGACATGTTAAAAGGATGTCAAATATTTGTGCTCCTAAAACATGAACTGAAAACGTATTTGCTACAGTTTTAAAATATTCATGAATGTCAAATATGTATAAAGACAGAAATATTGTTTCGTACAGGTGAGTGAAGAAATCTTTCACATTTTTTGCGTTTTCTCGCAATGAAACGAGATTAAAGTAAGGAAACAATAGAAATATTTACATTTTATATGAAACCACTACATGGAAATTTCCATTTTTAAACCATGACAACTATGTTATCCATTACAAGCTGTTACTAATATGACATGAATCTGCAAGCAATAATAAATAAAAATTATGAATATACCTTTTTTATTGTGAATTTGCAATTTCAGAACACAGATGATTATTAAAAAAAATTAAATGAATTAAAAAATATACACAAATATCTATCTATCAAAAAAATGTTCGGTTACTACCTGTATACAAATCCGTAAATTTTCAATGTATGTATAAATTACAAAGACTACAAAATATAAGTTAACGAAATGAAATGATAACACGTTTCTCGGATAGAAAAAGTTCCGGGTTCGTATCCCGGTGGTATCCAAATATTTTCCTGTATATCTTTCTAATTGAGTCATTTAATTTGTTTTAATTATTTTTATGTATTATTCACAAATCAGTGTAATGCATATTAATATGTACCTCAATTTTACAATAACAAAGGGTTCGAGATAAATTGTTCACGACCTGTCAAGATGCATGCACCCACCAATTTTGGTACCTGAGAACAAATTAAAGATATCATTAATTGACATGGCGGTTACTTTTTTGTGTAACATGATTATTTTAATTTTCACAACTATACTTTGTACTATTCACACGTTGGGTTATTATCACTACAAGAACGTCAACTGGCCACAGCCCAGAGGTCACGATTTTCAATACTGAGGAAACTGACTAGAGAAGCTTAACAAATCGTGCGTATTTCAATTTTGTCCCGAACCACGAAGCCTTAACGAAGATTTTTGATTGATGCGGCACCTTTAGAACACATTGAATTATTATTTTTAAAATACCTGGATTTATCCGGAATGCTCTGAATTACGTCCGAACTGAAAACAAATATTTAAAAATACCAAAAATCTATCACGCAATAGTACATTAATATTGATAATAATTTAAATAGATTTTTCTAATTTCTAATAGGTAATAATAATAATAATATATGTGACATTATTATCACTTTGGATTATTATATATTTCAAATTGAAATCATTTATTTTTATTTAACTACAACCCACCTGAATCTAATACGATGTTTTAACCTTGAAATCGGCACGAGATAATTTAAGTATATAAGATAGTAAAATATTTTGTGTAGATGGAATTCAGTTTCCTCGCAGAAATACATCGCATTCTTATATTGCTACATTGAAATATTTTTCGACTTCTTGATCCATTACTGATTATTATCTATGCATTTCTCAAATATAATAATCTGTACTAAAGATTGCTCGAAAGCACTCACATTTAATATGTAGTACTCTACATTATCGTGTTCAGGGTCCCTGAAACTATAACGCGATTCTTTATGTAATTCTTATATATAAAAAAGGTATCTTGCTTTAGGTATCTGAAGTATTCTCTACCGCCCGCATATTTTCTGCCGGAAATGAAGTCTGATAATTGCAAGGCTGTATGGCCAGGTAAAAGAATTTTGTAACCGCGTTCTCAATACAATTTCTATTTCTTCTTTAAGATAATTTTTTGTAAGTATTCAATTAACAAAATATATGCAAAAAACTTGTAATTTGACACCATCGTGCATTATTAAACCATTACGATTACACGGAAGAAATTTAATTATAACATTTTTTTGTTTTCTAAAACTCGGTAAAATTTAGATAATCAAAACAAATTAGAGGTACATTATATAGAGCGAAAAGAAATTTTTATACGTTAATTTTGATGAATTATCAACTATGCAACAATTTTTTTATTCTCCAAAGTATACATTTTTTATGTGTGACCGACATGTATTACATGGAAGCCACATCTCCAGATATGTATATGAAAACACCAACCCTGAAAAGAGAGACGTTTAAATATTTTGTAGGTATCTTTTAAACATTGTTTTTTTTTTCTATTTTCCAACAGCAAGTTTTTTTATAATTATTAATTTAATATTTGAAAGTGAATGTTGAACATCCAATGTTCATAATTCTGCCTCGCTGCTAATGCTGACAACTCCAACCGCTGTGACATAGGTTACCACTACTGTGCAAAAATATTAAAGATTACACAACATTCTGAACAGAGTGTCGTCACAATATGTGTATTTTTATTTCAGCTACAAGGTACAAATAGACAGTGCCTTAGTCGATGAATTTACTTACTGTGACGCTACAGACAATAGTTCTTTTGAATGAAAATCGATCATTTCATATGTATTCTATATATTATATATAGAATATACAGTAAAACATTCATATATATATATATGAATATTATATATATATAATATATATATAATAATATATATATATAATATTCATGTATTCAGTCATTTAAAAATGATAACTATGTAACGTTGTTTAAACTGTTAATATTTATCTCAAAATGAACGCTTTCTATCCAAAATTGAGTAAAAAAGATGTTTAAATAACACTCCGTGTATTTTATAAGCGTTCATGTTATTATATTATGAGGCTATATTGCATTCGTGGTTAGACACTGAGAGTGCTACCGACGCTTAAATAAAAGCAAAAGCCTTAAAAACAGTAACATCTCCAGCCCCGTGCACCCGGAGGTAGGAGAATAATTACACCTGAGTATTTTCCCAACTGCGTAGAACCCACCCTCTCAGCGTCCCCACTTCGCGCCGGTCCGCCCTCTACGGCAGCCTCCGTGAATCAATATAATGGCCGTCGAAACGCGGCCTAATTTAAGACAATTCAATTGAATAATTGACCCTCCGGTATTGAGAACTAAATGACTTGACAAATACATGAGTATATCGGAAAACGGTTATTTACCGGCTATTTATAATCAGTATATGCCCACGTATTAATATATCTACATATAGATGTGATATTGACATATAAAATGTCTAAAAATCGACTATAATAACCGGAAGAAGACATGATGAGAATAAGTTGAGATACATATGAATACTGTATACACGTGTTGATTGGTAAAAAAAGACAAAAACTGAAACCACCGTATACGACGTTTGCTCTGACAAGATTTGATTCGTGTTCATAAACTTTACCTAAAACCACCACCACCTACAACTAGGTATCTATTCTGGAATATTAGAAAAAATCGTCTAAAATTAATATTAATATTAACAAACATTTATTCCATTTTAACAGCTACTGGGGAGATTCAAAATCACTCAACTAACCAACAATCTATATCTTACGGGCTATTACGTATTATAACGATCCATAGCGATTGCGTTTGTTGATAAAAACAAACAGTATTCAATTAACTTCAATAATAAAAAAATCTATAATTTTTTAGATTAATATTAACAATAAAAATATACTTAACATACAAACACCGCCTATTACAACTCTTCTCCTGTCTATAAATAAATATTAATAATATTATTTATTTTTATGTGGTTAAAATTCATATTTTTATTTGTAGACATCCTGAAGAAGAAAATGTATTATCGAAACCAGTAGATGTGTTTAAACTCAATGAGTGGTTAATAAAACAAAGTTAACAAATAAAAATATCATATTTTTTTAATGTTTTTTCCTTTTCTTTTTAGTTTATCTGATAAATCTTTAGAAAAAATAGATTATTTCACACTTCATTATTTCATTCGTAAAACATTTTTTTGCTAACATTATCACGTATACGTGGCAATTTTTAACGTGTGTTATTGAGCTCTACGTAGCATGGATGCAAAAAAAGAATACATCTTATCTTACATATAATGTTTCAACGCATAGAAAATTTTTAACGAAAACATGCATACAGTGGAGCAATGTGTCAATTTCCTTTGAAATATACGAATTAGTTTGGTATGTGAGCTTTTTGTTCTAAAATCACACTTTTCAATCGTCAGATATTTAAAACGATTAATTGCATACAGTAATACATTTGACGCAAATATTATTTAGTAAATAATGAGTAGCTTGTCGATCTAGTACTTAAGACGCTGGCTCAGTGATCTAATAGTCGGGGGTTCGAGCCTCGACCAGCAAGTTAGTCCCATTTTTTTAAAGCACAAGTTTAGCTTAGTTTGAAAATAGTAATAATATTTATGTGACATGTATACCGTGTACGCATCTCTATTTAAAAAAAAAAAAAAAATTTAATTTATTAACAGGTCGATTAAACAATCAATTATAATGCAGAAGTTTCAGAATCTGCGATTGTACAGAATTATAACATATTGCATGAACGATTTTTTCGCAACCTACATGGAGAGCGGTCAGTTTATAAAATATGTAGATGGATACTGCTATAATGATGTCAAAAAATGAAAGGCTGAAACGAGAGACAAGATGAAACACGTTTTACAAAAAAAAAATTACTTCTAAGTACGATGCTCATATCATCCGAAAGCATTAAGGCTTTACATCCACAAATATATATGATTATAAAGAATTTATTTGTTGAATTTCTTTTACTATGAAACCGTCATATGTACTTCGTTGATCAAATGCATAAACGTGCGTTCTTCAAGGGATGATTGCCTGAGTTTATAAAAAACCCACAAATGACAGTATGCTTGAAGAAACCAAATTAATGAGCATCAATGCTGTAATCATTTACCAACAACTTCAATAGGTTAGATCTGTGGTCAGAATGTCATAATGCTTGAAACCAGAATACCAAAGGATATTATATACTCTCAGCTATGGCACCTAGAGCAAACGCTCACATGGAAGGTAAAAATCGGTGTGTAGGCAACCGGTTAAACACAGATCGACTTGACAACACTTTTAGGGCTTCAAATTGGTTGCAGCACAGACTTTTGCTTGACTCATATTGGCTGTACAATTTGCCAACCTTCGTGCTAGATGTGACGTATTTATTTGGCTGTCAACTTACTCGGTACAGGGTGAATATTATGTTTCAGTCCGATGTTATTTCTGAATAACTAAGAAATGAAACGTAATTTTTTCATTTGGTTATTTATCTATTATTTGGTATAATTATGTATAGAATATGACATCGGCCAAGTGATTGCTTTTGGCAGCGGCACAAATGCGTGCTCTTTTAACCATATTTTTCATAACATTCCCTCACACTTCGCGTGTTCTTTCAGCAATTTAATTTTAAATATTGTCCTGTAGCATCGTCATTGTTGTTAGCTTATTGGCGTAGAACTTTACATTCAAGTACTCTCACAGAAAATAGTCGGGAGCCGTCAAATCAGGTGATCGAGGAGGCCAGTCGACCGACATCACCACTTTTTGACATTATGCGGCCGGGAAAAATTTCTCACAAAATTTCAAGCGTACCTCGAGCTGTGTGTGTGGTGCCACCGTCCTATTAAAACCACGCGTATTGCAGGACCAATAGATCAAATTCGGCCGCCAAGAATTTTTCCAAGATATGTCAGTAGTGATCACCATTATTATTTAGATTAAATGTTTTAATGACTTCAACACGTTGTTGAGAAGTTGGATACTCCATAATAAACTCTACAATTACCAAATACGAACTGACAAATGTTTGCCAAGCCAAAATGACGGCCAAACATAATATTCAAATTAATTAATTAATTTGTTAAATTAGTTAGTCCGATAGATCCTGGACCGGGTTTATTGCGACGAGTAGCAATGCTCCGATCATGTCGCGGACTTGGTATGTCTATTTTATTGGAGATCAACCTCTCCCCTTTCGGCCTTTGATATTCCCAGTGTGACAAAATCAAGTCGCCGATCACAATGCGGGTGGTGGAATCGGACGGGATGGAATAGGAAAAGGAAAAGGGGATGAGTAGATGGATGAAATAGGGAATGGAATAGGGAAACGGAGTAGGGAATGATAAGGGAATCCTTAGATAATAGCGGACTAGGGTATTGATTTAGCGAAATAAGGAAAACAATTCAACTCACCTGATGATAATACCATTCCTTGCTTCTCCTGAAGTCCACCCAATTCAAACAGCACGACAGGCTGCTCTGATGAATTCACCGTCCAATGTTCAATACCTTGCACACGTCAGTTAGACGTACACGTTGAGTACGTCCAACTTTATCACAATGCATTTCTCTCAGACTCTCGACAAATTTCACAAAACTAATAGAACTAGTCGAGCTACCAGACGAAAAGGTACTGAATTAGGAGTGGGCTAGGTGAGGGAATAAAAAAAAAGGTAAATACTACATTTAACAATATTAATTTTGTTTCAAACGCATGGAATATGTATATGAATTATGTGTGTTCATCGATTAAAAAATAATTGCAAATACGGAACACCTAGTATTTTTCTGCATGTTGTTGTAAGCCTTTCTTTAGTACAATGAAAAATAGAAAGATTCGTTCGTCTCGCAGCCCATGCTATACAGCGCCGGATTTTGATATAAATAAAACAGTCTGGAGTTCTATCTGATTTGCCTTTCACCGCAGGAAATAGAATGATGGCAAGTGGTGTAGTTAGAAAACTAATAATTTTTTTCTTCAAAAATTGCAATTTAATTTGTAGAAACATATTATATCATTTATATAAAAAACGCTTTGTTTATACCACTGTTTATTAATAAATCAACACGTTTCAAAACCAACGGTCCTTCTTCAGGATACAATGTGTGCTAAAATTAAAAATGCAAGCATAGACAAAAACAAAACAATAAATATAAGTAGTGGGTAAATAATTAGGAACAATTGTTAAAACAAATTTAAAAGGAGACTATTTTAAAAAAGGATTTGGTTATTTACAATGCTTACATGCTATTTCTAAATTTCTGATTTATCTAACTGTAAACCTCTGGTATTTTTATGTATAATTTCTAAACTTTTATTATTGTCAAAAGAATGGTTTGTTTCCAAAAGATGGTTAGAGAATTCAGAATAGTAGTGCTTCTTAATCTTATATCAAAATTTATTTTCATTAGTTCCTAATTAGTTACCCACCACTTATATTTATAGTTTTGTTTTTATCTATGCTTACATTTTCAATTTTAGCATACATTGTATCCTGAAGAAGGGACCATTGGTCATGAAACAAGTAGTGTAAACAAAGCGTTTTCTTATTATTAATATATTTTTTATTTGATAATTGTTATCAGTTCTCTTTGTTTATTCAACATATGCGTATTAGAATATCAGTGATGAAATAACGAAATATGAAAAAGTTATTAAACCGCCACACGTTTCTTATCTCATAATAGTAACCGTGCAGTATATTAATGAAACGTGTTATTGAATTAATCGTCCTCAAATAAAAAATGTCACACTTTGCTATAAAAGTTTCCCGGCGAATTCAGTTTCCCGCCATGTGGGATGACAGCTTGCGCGGAAAAAAGTGTTGCCAGTGGTAATTAAAATTTATCACTCGACGCTTGCGTATAAAAATGCCTCGCTCTCTAGTTTCTGATGCAATTAAGGTAGGTATGTATGTACCAGGGGCGTGCACTGCAAAAAAGCCGTGCATTACCGAAGATTCTGGAAAATAAATATAAATTAAACAATCCATATCTTATAAAAAGATACTATAAAATTCTAATTGTTATTTCACGTAAACCATGGCTAGAGTTTTCAATTCCGATAGTCTTTTCGCATGCAGATAATTTGCTTGTTTGCCGACATAACAATCTTACTGGACTAAGCATATCCCTACTGGTGGAGTTATATTAGGAGCATCTTTACGTTTGTCAATTTGGTGCATTTTTAAGCAATTTTTTCTTACTGTACTCTGTTTTTTCAAAAAGGATTACCTTGACTTACCATAATTTCGTAGTTATTTATGATCACTAATTAACTGGCATTAAGTGAGACAATGGAAATATATTTATTTCTATTATACCTATGAGTTTCGGTTACGGTAATTTGTAGAGCTAATTATTTACCACTATCATAATGAAATATTTTGAATAACCATTATCCGATAATAATATTTTAAGTGAAATTGATTAAAGCAAAGAACGATATGGAACTATAAATGATCTTGCCGATTTTGAAATAATGAATTCACAATTATTTTCTAAATTTGTTTTTAAAATTACAATATTCTTTCTCACTGTATATACAAAGTTATCATCATCGGTGACAGCATAACCTGTATCCACGTCTAGTGCACGCCACTGGTATGTACGTACAACGGTTGTCTGCCGCTCCATTTCGATATTAAATATGGGATCCTTTCCCCACGGCGCATCAAGTATTCCGTATAATCGAAAATGCGCCTTGTACCGTGCGTAGGCATACCGCGTAGTGGGTACATGCTACGCCAGAATACATTCATTTATCGCAACGTATTTTTCGACTGATGTGCTGTTTTTATACATTATCATTTATTTAACACCAATTAATTTTGTTTGGAATATGTAACACAAATAAAACAACATTTTTAAAAAATTAAAATTCAACATGCACAACGTTAATATCCAACATACGATATGTCACAAAGCTGCGTTAAAAATATAACAATTCGATAATTTCGTAGAAGGTTCGCGATTGGACTGCAAAATTTAAGAATATTGTTACAGGTATATAAAAGGGTGTTTTTTTAGAGGTTAGTTTTTCAAATTGGCAACACTTTTTCCAGCGACAGCCAATTTGACAGCTGACAGCTGATTTATGCTCAATTTGGTTTGCCATTTCATTGTGAATAGACTCACGCCAGAACAACGTCTGCAAATCGTGCAAATTTATTTCGAAAATCGTGGTGCAGTTTGCGAAACATACCGTGCGCTAAATCGACATAATCGCACATCTGAGCAAGTAATTCGAATAACCATGGATCGTTTTCGCAACAAGCATACTCTAATTGATAATACGTATCCGAAGAGACGTCGTACAGTGCTCACCGAAGAAGTTGTTGTTTCTTCAAAAATGATGCCGGCCAAAACGTTACAGTCGATGGAGAGCGCTATAGATTCATGTGGTTGCAGCTGTGGTTTTAACAAGACTGTGCAACACGGTACACAGCGCGCATTACACTTAATTTATTTAAGGAAACATTCGATGAGCGCATCATTTCGCGTAATGGTCCTGTGAATTGGCATGCAAGATCGTGTGATTTAACACCTTTGGATTATTTTCTGTAAGAATATGTAAAGTTGCCAGTTTATTACAATAAACTAGAGATGATAGACGACTTGGAAGTTAACATTCGTCGCGTTATTTCCTATATACTTCCCCAGCTGCTCCAAAAAGTGATCGAAATTGCGCCAGCCCATATGTACAAAATCATATTTAAACACTAATAACATAAAATTATCTTTCTAATAACGCCAATATCATGGCCATTACCACAATTTTTATGTGTTGTATTTTATTTTAAAGTTTTATACCTTTAAAAAAACACCCTTTGTTTAGTTTTTTTTTTATTTATCCAGATATAGATTCCTTATATAACATTAGAGTGCAATGTAAAAATATTTTAAAACAGTTAAGGGAGTAATGTACACATATTTGTTACAAAATACACATGTATATGGTTAAAAAATTAAAAACACTCCAATAATATAATATTAAAGTTTTGTTACAAATTGACAATTCAGGACAATGAATAACATATTTAAAACTACTGCACAGAAATACAGAAGTGCTTGGGTTCCAAGGTCAACGAAGTAAAATCACGTGACCTTCGATAGTCCTTGGCGTTAAAACCGAATAGTGTTTAGTTTATGTTATGTGCGTATTACACGTTTGAACGAACATTAACCATGAATAATACCATTTTGTTTTTTCACTGAGCCTGTATCACTAACGAGAATTATATGCAGAGGTGGTGTGATATATTTGACTGAGACACGTAATGCATTTTTTTAAACTCTCCTTTGGATAAAGACGGTACTATTTTATTAGTAAGGGACGTCGTTAGTTTTTAAGGGAAAAGCATAACAAGTTATAAAATCTATTGCTTATAATTCAGCCGTTTTTTGAATACTTATTTATTTTAGTAATGTATACATATTTTAGATTTATGTGACTGTGATACATATAAATGTTTAGGTACTTATAACCGCGGGTAAGCACAAACATGTACAGCGCTATACAGAACATCTGTTACATATTACCATTTATATTAATCGATGCGCGATTGAGATACACCACCCATAGTGTAAGTTCGTTCAATACAATGTGTAATAAAATATTGAATAATTAACGACCGACGAAAAAAATTACAAATATTTTATTACAAGAGATTTAATCGTAGGGCACGGAAAAAAACTAAAATAATAATTGAACGCTACCAAAAAATTTAAATGTATTATTTGTCTTTCACTGTCTTAAAATTTCGATGACCTTTGAAACATGATTAATTAATTAATAGCATCTTCAATATTTTCCATTTTATATTTTTCTTCCTAGGAATATAATACATAAAAAATAGTTCCTTCTTGAATTATTTATGAGCAATAAGGCTCAACGAACACGTATATATTAAAAGTTTGTTTCAAAATCAATTAGTTAAACTATCGTGCATAGATGTTAATAATCTAGTCGTCGCCATTATAACGTGGTTTTTTGTTCTCTCTCTTTTTATCCACATCTCCTTACCCAAAACTCTCCGGAATATAATTACTCAACTAGCAGAAAATTAGATTGATTGCGGCTGATTCACTGCGGCCAGTGTTTCTGTAAAACCTATTTTTCAGAGTTCGTAAATGAAAGTTATCAAATATCTAATTAGACATTATTTTTAAATGATATGACGCATATTGTGTCACGACGGCAAAATAAAATTTGGAAAAGTTCAGTTCATCGTACCTGTGGTAGATAGACAACGCCATCTTTGGTCCACACGGCGCACTTGCTTTAGCCGCTACACTACGGCCGGTATCAGCGTGTAGCGAGTGTTCAAGAGTGGTCGCAGGCAAGGTGGAAGAGGAACGTTGCGGAGTGGGGAGAGGAGCTCGCACTTGATGGCGTTGTTCTGCTTTTTTAGCCCAAGCAGTCTAGCAGCATTTCATAGTGCCTTTTTAACTGTGTTGATATGTGCTTACTTTCATTGAATTTACGTATTATACAACCAGAAGTAACTTAATAAACAACGAGAAAAAACCCACGGTATGAGTTATTTCTGTTACACATTCTTGGTGATTACTTAACCTAAATTCCTTCTAATATTTGGAGTCATAGCAATTGACTAAGTTAGTAGTCAACTTAATTAAACTATTTGGCGTCCTTAAGATTGCCGCTACATCAACATCATTCATTAATATCAAATTCATACCATGGATCCGCTAAACAGTTACATACCGAAGTTAAGAAAATATTATTTTTACAAACTGAAATAAAATGTTGATACTAAAAAGATGCTTATATAATTTGGTCGTACCATCATATGAGGAATAGTCCGAGCGGTCTCCTTGGCGTCTGTCCCACCACAATAAGCTCCTCAACTCTTAATTTATTTTCCTTGCAATGTGGAAAAACATGGTGCTAAGTCTATTTTTGCAGTAAGGATTAATTTTTCCTACGTGCTGCTGCCCAAGAAAATCTTAATACACATCTCTTACGAAGGGGTCAATTCTTAGTTACATGGTATGTGTGAATCGTTTAAATAAGTATTGTATATTAAATATAATTAAAAGTTTAGTTTAGGCAAATTGAAAAGAAACTGATATGTTAAATATGAATGTGAATTATTAAATAAATATGTAATTTGTAACTGATTCCGAATTTGAAATAGGAATGTTTTTAAAAACAAAATATTTCTCAACTCTCGACCCTTCAAAAATTTTATTTTTTGTTTTATTATTTAAATCAATCGTGGAAGTTCTAAATATGGATAATCAAACTAATACAACGTTGCCATTTTCACTGAAGCGACGTAATCAAGAAGGACAGCTTCTGGGTGACATAATCAATTTACATATAAATTGAAGTTGATGATGACAATGAACTGCTTGAAAAGTAAATCTAAATTACTCAAGAATACTTTTTGAGGTGATATGTTTTTATATTACCAAATCGAACAAGCAACCTTTCAAACTAAAAGCCAAGTCTCACCCCGAAATGTAGTACCGTTGAAATATAAGAAGATTGTATACCATTCGTTCAAATTTTAATCAGTTGCACATGAGAAAAATATAATCATCCCACTCCGCCCCCGTACCATCGCGGCCTCCCCAAGACTGGACCAAATATTGCATATATCGTTTCTCTTTCTTGCGCAAAACAAAAGCACCCTTAAGAGTGTTAAGGGGATTAATCCACTACTTTAAATTTTAACTATATATGAAAATGTCGGCCACTGACCGCAAGCATAGCTTGTCACCACAACGATTATTTTAATGATAAATGTCTAAATAAAAATGAAGATAAAAATAATAATAACAAAGAAAGCAAGTATTACTATTAAAAAGAAAGAACACTATTTTTACAAAGCACATTTCAAAAATAAATAAATTGCCCTGTACTATTGTTCGAAAGATTTGTTTTACCGCCACTCAAGAAAACTTGACGGCGGCTTGCAGATTTATAAAGACCGAGAAAAAGTATTTAATCTTCGATAGATGTACTAATAGAGAAACAGTTCTAGCGCGCGGTGATTTCTATGGGAACTAAATCAATGGTTAATCAGTACTATCAAAGCAATTTGCTGAAAGGAGTGGGGCTGTGCTGAATTCGGGGGGCGGTTTCAATTAGTGAGAGGAGTCTCGAAGGGGGAGGGTGTCACCTTGGAGTTTAACCTATGTGTGGTCATATACCAGGGAATTTGGGTACCATCCGTGGCCATTACCGTCTGCGCTCACCTTTGGGGATTTCTGTAAATCAATTTTACTATGCCAAATTAAATTTCTGCATTAAGTCTTTAAGTTTAAATTGTGTCTAATGACAACGAACATTCTAATTACTAAATATGAATTAAATATATTAATTACAAAGATATACAAATAAAATATTTTTATATGTATATCTTTATAATTAATATATTTAATTCATATTTAAAATATCACAGACCGTCTGTTCTGAATAATTACAACTTCACAATAAGAATGTGTTCTCCTAAATTCTAATTACTGTTCAACTTAGATATTCACTATTCAATACTTTTATGTTTTATATAAAATTGCTCTATATATATTAATAAATATATTAAGGAGAACACATTTTTATTGTGAAGATGTGATTATTCAGAACATGGGGCTGTGATATTTTAAACATGAATTAAATGTATTATTTAGAAAAATATACATATAAAATCGTGTTATGGCGCTACCGGAATTTGAACCTGGATCTTTTTTCCAATCCGTGGAAGGTACATTACCAACTATGCTATAGCGACAGTACTTTTGACGACAAATTTTCGAACCCGCGTGTTGCACTTTTCTAATTAATACATTTAATTAGTATTTAAAATATAGTACCTTAAGAATTTCAATGATATTTTTCAAATATCTTAAATCGTGTAATGATTACTGATTAGTATATTTGTTTAATTAAGTTGTGTCTGTATATATACACAAGACAAATAATTATGATGTCTTGTATATATTAGCAATCGATGATTGCTTGTTGCTAGGCCCTGAAACAGATGATGGCTTCCGGCCACGACTAATTTTTCCGTGAATTCTATTTTTCTATTATCGGTTATACATCCTAACTTAACCAAATTTATTTTATATATAAGATACCTCTTTATATATAAAAAAAAATATTTTAAATGGCAAATCAAATAAGAAAAATTGAAAGTAATAAAAATATTCATATAATTTTTCAAATAATTAACATTTGCTGAGCGATTAGAAAACAATTTTTCGCAGAATGAAAATAATTTAAACAGCCACATGTTTTTCCACTTGATCACGATTTGTTCGCAGGAAAATACCTTTCAAACGTTTACTGAAACTCCATTTTTTGAACGATTTATATTGACAGCTGTCAGTTAACATTCATACGCCTGTGTATACTGAACCGCGTGGAGTTTTTCATTTAGGAGATGAATCGTCCATTGGAGTTAACATGAACGTTTTTTTCATAACCCCTTACATACTAATACAATTGTGAATATTTTTACATAATGCGGTGTACAGTTGTAATGGTTGTTTTTATCGAAGTTTTATACGTTTTTAATATTTAATAACAAATTTTTACAACAGCATTACATAAATTTTTTATAACCCTTTTTTCCAGTAGGCAAAATATTTTTCTACCGTCAAAATATTGCAAATGTTTTGAGGGTTTATTTTTCTATTCGCAATCAAATCATCACATTATCATTAGTGACCCTATATACCTACATGTGTAATCTATAGATCCACTTCTCAAATTTTTAGTCACGATTCCATCACAGTTACATCAGCAACAATAATGTAGCATCGTATCATTTTCTATCGCAAATTTTAATATAAGTTACAACTACAGAATACTCTCACTAAGCGGAAATATGCTACATAATTAAATTTAAAGGATCAAAGAAACTATTTGAATGCGGAATAAAAATGATAGAAGATGGTGGCAGTTTTTTAACATATACCTTTATACAATAATTCATTAACATTTGCTAATGATGAAAATTGAGAACAAAATGTTGAGACAGTTCTTATTATTTTTACTTACTGTGTTTTGGGATTTTTTTTATTAGATCTGTATTTTAAATATAGAACAAAATAAAACTGTAATATATTCTTTAGCTTTATCTCTTTGATGTATTAAAATTAAAAATTATGTTTTTCTTTCATGAGACTGTAAATGTTAATTTATATTATTATTTTCTTCTGAATATTATTTATTTATTTATTTTACCTGGAATATTGTCTATCAAGATTTTTTTCATTTTTTTAAAAGAAAAATATATTTATATACATGTAAAACAGTATTTCAATTTCTTTAAAAATAAATTATAATATACTGTTTTTTCCGCTTAAAACATAAATAAAATATGTTTTTCTTCATTCAATATGTAAATATAATGTACATCAAAATTTGAAACTAATTATTCTGACATAACATACATAATCAAAATTATATCGTAAAGGTTATTCATTTAATAATCAAACCATTATACTTATTTTTTATACATTTAATTCTTCTAATATGCTACATTTTGCGAGTTTCGTAATCCAATTTTAATGTAAACTTTTAAGTTTAAAATTTTTTTTACATGAAATTAACGAGTAAAAAAATTACATTATGTAATCGATAACATATTTCTCCGGCAAGAGAAAGTACTGGATTAAAAGTAGTAAGTAGTGGTATCTATATATATATATATTTTTTTTTTTTTGATAGGTAGATTTTTCTGTGTATCTTTCTAGTAATTCGTCTAATTGGTTTTAATAATCTTTAAAGTGTTTTTTTATGATTTGGAGAGCTGAACTATATATATAGATTTTGTCTGTGTATATATAGTATATACTGTATGAAATAAGAAGGATGATAAAAGCGAAATGATAAGCCGCTTCCAAACCCGGTAACCATTCGTGTTCTTATATATAGCGTGTCCCAAAATTAACGCAAGATTTGAATTTGCCGCCATTTCTGCAGTAAATTGTTGGCAACCCTGAAAAAAAATAATTTGACAGCTGAGAGTTTAGGGTTAGTAAAAATGGGGCGTTACACGATACAACAACGTGTTTTCATCATTGAACAATATCTCAAAAATAATGAAAGTTTGGCGGCCGCAATCCAAAAATTTAATAGAAAATAATAGAATTTTTTTTTTAAATCGGTTAACAAATAAGGAACTAACACATTGATTACGCAAATTTGCACATATAATGACGGTTTTTTATTTAAAGATATAAACACTTTTTAATCATCCTATATTCTTATAATAATAAAACTATCAATTTATAGGTTTTAAATTAGTATTGTATTCTTATACAATAATTTGGCATAGGCTTGCCATGTGAGATATTGAGATCCAAAATCTTTTTTATTACTTTTTTTAAAAAATTACAATAAATATGAATCAATGCATTTAATTATAACAGAAAAAATATAAAAACACAAATGAAAATAAATATCTCTTTTGATATTCGATCATGCGCCATACCTACATAAAATACTGTGAAAAGGCGTCTTCTATATTAAGACTATTAATTATCTTTTAATCATCTTCATTCTCCCCGGAATTGAGAGTATCATATAAATATTTTACACCCGTATAACTGTAATGGTGTTAAGACATATTAATGTTAACCTTAAAGGTTTGTATCTAACTTGAGTTCTTGATCGATTACTAATTGCAGACCCACGCTTATGAATCTGTAAAGCCGGCCATACACGCAACGGTATACATGACAGATACACCTGTTCAGGTAAACATGACAAGTTAACCGAAGCTCAACTTTGACCATGCACGTAGCGGCAAACCTGTGACAATCGCTCAGAAACCATGGCATCGGTACAGCGCAACTGCGACGATGGTAGCGCTAGTAGGTCTCGTCATTCTGAATAGCGCGACAAAAGTGGTGTAAAGAATGGTTGTTAAAAAGAAGCCAATACAGTCACGTCAATTTGATAAAGGAATTAAAAGTAATTATTTATGAATGGATGAAACAACATACTTAACTTTCGAGACGTCATTTTTTCAAACTACGCAAAGCGACTTTTCCTTTCGCGGTGGACGGAACAACTGAAACCTGCATAGGTTTGCCTGAAGTTAGCACTTTACTTTATTTACTATTATTTTCAGGTTGCCTGTTCAGATAGGGATACCTGCCAGTTTTGTAACGTATATGCTCCGGTTTACCTGCACAGGCGACCTGAACAGGTATACCGTTGCGTGTATGGGCGGCTTAACAGCGCGTTCTTCTTGTATATATATATATATATTCTACCTTTAGTAGACTGAACTCGCTAGAAAGTTCTCTTCACAGAAAACCTCTAAACTTCATCATAATTATTTCCAGTAATTTCCTTTGAAGTGTTTCCACGGAAGAGGTTAGGTCTCAGATTCTCCACTGCATCCGGTATTACCAATTTTATATTTATTAAGTAATTAATTAAGAAGAGGGGAGAAGTATGTTGGGATAGGCAGCATTTAAAAACATCAGCCATGTTCCTACAGAATATCAAGAAGCTACCACAGCACCTCAAAACATGCGACTACGACTCGTACACAATAAGTTATATAAAAACTAGAAGTCACCCAAAAAACCATGGAATGATCAATACTGGGTACCTCCTTGAGATAATTAAGGTTGCACCTTTTTTGTACAAACTGTCGCGAAACTGAAGTGGGAATGTGTCGGACACCTGCCGATGAACGATAATCGGTAAACATTCGAATGGTGAAATTATTGAGCAAAGATGCGCTAGACTAGCAATATTAAGAAGACCGTTGGACGAGGAAATTCTACGATCTACTATTCACATAAACAGGCTAAATAAAAATTTAAAATACTCGTAAAAAATTGTATTCCCTTTTTTAATGCTTTTCCTCTTTGAGAACGTTCGGATCATTAATTTATTTGCAGCAGCTCAAAATAGTATAACTGAATTTCTCGAATTATTCCGCCAACATGTTCTTCTCCGTCTTTGTTATCAATTTTGCCTTCAATTATGAGATTACGGTGATGCCTTCCGGCACGCTCTGAACTCGCCCAGCAGCACGAGTTTTGAACATTTATTTTTTCTTTCGCATTCGAATCAACACATTATTATACTTACATTCTAATTTGTGTAGTATAAGCTTATATTTTTTAGTGGTGTGTTCATATCTATATTTCTCAAATACTTGTCGCTTCAGCTCTGTATCTGCGATTCTTCACAAGAAGCACAAGAAACACGTAGCAATTAATAACGCAATAACTTACATGGCAGAGATACGGAATGTGTATATCAATAGCGACGAGGTCAGCGTCGGCATCAGAACAAAAGCAGAGAGATTTTTCAATAAGCGTGATATATTCTCACGCAGAGGAAATGAGGTCTATATCACAAAAATATTTATTTTCATTTCGCATCTGAATCGACATTGTTTCAGTAAGTGTCCGCAGTTCCATTAATATTTGTATTTTATTTTTGAGAAACAGACAGTACAAAAATAATAATAACTGACATAGTACATGATATATAAAAATGATACCAGTGAACTTTCTTTGGAATTAAACAAGGAATAGTACCTATCATACAAACTAAGAAATAGTACATTTTAACAAATTGATAAACAAAAAGTATTCAACACTAAAATTAAAATAAACATAATAAAGTAAAAAATAGTATATATTAAAAAAACTGATAAACAAAAGAATGTTTTTACACTGAATATATAAAATGGAAAGGCTGAGGAGGGAAGGGAAATGGGATGCAATAAATGTTTTATTTTTAATATATATATATGCATGTACGCATACACGTATGTATATATAGTTATTAAAAAAATTTCATATTTTAATTTAATATAAGAATACATGAAACTCATAAACATAATTTAAATTTAGGTATTTAGGACAAATATTTATTGCTATATTAGATGCATTAATTACTTTGAATGAAATAATGCTCTGTGCGCCTCCCCATCCCATTCCCTTTCCCGCCCAACCACGCCAGTTAGTCGATAAGCTACCCTGCATTAGTACAGTTCGTCGAAGGTTGTTATCTGTTTCGGAGACTTCTGAGTCTATATTGGTATATCGGTGGTGAGTATCTTTTCTGTCTTATCCTGTATTTCTTCCGCCATCTGTACTTGTATCTAATATTAGGTTTTGTCATTAATTATGTAATTATATTACTGATGGTGTGGTGATCTATTGCTTTCACTAGTATCGTCACCGCCCGGCGTTACTGAACAACCCCAGCAGGTACCACCGGTGCGCGAAACCGTAGCCGTAAAGACTCAGTACCGACATCATGCAGCAATACCATTGCGGCCAGCGACGTTCGAGAAGAGCGTCTAATGAGTGCCACTTTTTCTACTGCCACTTTCCCATCAACAACTCCAAGAATCGCCTCCGAAAATAATTCACCTAGTAACTACATTATACAGATTAATTTCTCCATATTTGTAAATTGTATATATATATATATATGTACCTGCAGCCTACCATAATACATTGTGCGGCTATCAAACGGGTACGAGAGTGGTGGATGAGTATTAGGGCATCGACTACTCTCACATTAATCACATCTCATCATGTTAGAATGCGAAATTACCCAAAATAATATTTTGTTCAAGGATACAAAAACAGGAAGTAAGGGACAGAAGGTAATAAAAACCAAGTATTGTTAGACGCAGGTGGACCGACGCAGCGTGGGTACAGCAATAAAGAAAGTGGCGTACGTGACTAAAGTCACGTCGGCAAAATTCACCATAAGGGATGCATCAACTTAGGCGGGCCAGTCTTCCCAAATTCTCCGCCGAGAGAACTGGCTCCATAAAGACGAGATTTTATTTTCAATTAGAAAATAGAATCAATGTCGTCTCTAAAAATATCAAGCAAGCGCTTTATAGATTGTAATTCCGGGGAAAATTTAAACTGTGCACCTCGAGTTTAAGCTTAGACTGTGATGTACTCTGCATTTAATCGTTGACGTGAAACTATCAAAAAGGGTCCCGCTGGATCTAGAAAAAGTTGATCAATACAATTTGGTGTAGCGAGAACAGACTGTCGCTATTGCATAAGAACATCGCGTCCAGAGTCCCGGTTTGCCTGGATAATTGGGCATCGTCTTGTGATCAATCAACTACAAGCCTGAACTTCGTCACCTGGTACCACAAGGAGCTGACCACACTTCACGTCCAGGATCCAGGGCCATTCTAAGAGGTAATCCCTTACGCGAGGGACCTGCATAATCTACATCAGACAAGCGTCAACACAGACAGTTTGGTAGAGAACTTAATGCTGACATTATGAACACAAATATTTAATGTTGATTTCAGTATAATTATGTTAGAATAGTCTTATTAATAAGTGTTCAAGTAAATTGCTCATTTTCCACTTTTAACACATGCAAGTATCATAAGATATAGATAATAAACTTTCTTATATAAAAATATTCTTTCATTTCATAACCATTTGACTTGTCAATATTTAAAAAGAACCAGTAGGCTAGATGTCTCCCCTCTGAACATGAAGCCAAGGCAGAAAGAAGAAATTACCTAACAATCATTTAAAATCCATGTGATTCGCACCTACATACACATACATTGACGCACATTCAGCTGTTCTACACCCACTTCTACAACTATATATAATTGCATAACCAACATTCCTGCTTGTAGTATCGATACCCATTACCATAATGGTTTAAAACTTTAGATATAACATTACCAGTTAAGACTTAAATAACGTTAAACATTCATAAATTAGATTACTAAATTAAACTTTATCGTCGTTCCAGCAAGAACGTGCAAATGCAATGTTTCATATATTTTAGATTATTTATTGGACTAAAAAACATATAATTAATAAAAGATCTCGAAACTATACTAACGCATTCAAACCACTTAAAAGATTAAATTTCTTTAAAGTGTCTTTATGCGTCTAAAGGAGTCTCAATCAATATTGAGATTGCTAATAATATTAAAATATTATTTGAGGCATACCTGTTTGCACTATTGATGGTTAGATGTACATATTTACACTTGATCCTTTTTATCTCCGGGGTTATACCATCTAGACACACAGAAATTGCGAATATTTTTTATCAAAAAACATCGATATCTCATCTTATGAAACATGAGAGGCAAATGGTTGTGAGTCTGTCCTTGATATGATATAATATGAAAGGTATCATATATAGAACATATCAAGAAAATTATTAGTTATGGGCAGGCTACACCACTCAGAGAATAGGTAATCGATGAACAAATACAGTGGTGTTTTTAATAAAAATTAATCTAATCAATTAAAAATATACATAGAAAAAATATATTTATCGAAAAAATATTGATTAGGATTGATTAATTTAATTTGTATTAAAAATACTACAATTCTTAAATTGAAACTTCGCAACAAAAATGTATTATACCTGAAGGAAATCCGGAAGCTGAAAGGTCATCCTGAAACTCACTGAATTTGTCTAATACGTGGCAACGAATAACAATAGAGTGAAAAAATTGGATACTTGGAAAGATCTTGAATAAAAAGCAAATGATGACGTATCACTCACTTATAAATCTTAATGTTTCGTATTATTAGAATTAAATTCATATTTATACTGTAAAATTTACAATTCAGCGTTGAATTTTTTTATTATTTTTAAACGTATTTAATATAGTAAAAATTTTAAATGTTGCAATTAAATTAAAAAATATTTTAATTAACGTGCGTACACGAAATATATCTCGCAAAAATTTGCTAACTATTTTTCAAATTCATCAAAAACAGACTTGGGGGTCTCTCAGAACGAGAATTGAACTTCCGGCTCCTCGGCCCCTAGGCGAGCATCTTACATCTAAATTTAACAAACAAATGATCGACAATTAGCAAGTATTCAACATTTAGCTTCTTTCTTATTAATATAATAAAAAATCTTTTATATAAATACGATAACCATACTTAAAACGTGATTAGATAGATAAGTTCTTTTGAAATAATGTCATACGTAATCTTAAATGAACTGATTTATATCAAATTTGGTGATCGTAAAGTTTCAAAGCGCATTAGTACTCCGTTTTAGGGTAAACAATCCTCTCGCTCCTTAGCTTGATGTGTTAACAGCGTAATGGCTTGTTTGTATAGATATAAATTAGCCGAACATAAGGGTATCTTTTGATGTTGTTGTTTGAACAGCACTTGTATAGTTTGAAAGACATTACAGAATGTCTCAAATGACAAGTACGTAGGTTTAGTTTCCCTTATCAAGACATCCTCCCCTAAGTTCACGAGACGCGGAGAAACTCCGCCCTAAGCTGGCTGTAATTCCCAGTGGCTTGCAATCATATTCTCGTTTGGGGGTGGTCGGGCGCGTCCGGACTAGGATTATCCTGACCAGGGTGGGCGTCGGCAATCCTGCTGACGGGGCGGCGATACCAAACTTTCTAAGGCATCGTAATAACTACATTAATTAACGTTTATTCCCGCGCAACTTTTAAAACTAGTATTTTAATAGATAAGTACTCTACGGGCCAAAAGCGAAGAGATACGCAAGGAATATTTTACATTAGCATCATTTTCTTTTAATATGACAGCTGGAAGGGGGGGGGACCCACCCGTACCCGGGACCGGTTTAGTAGCTAGGGCTCCCTTGTCGGTCCTATTCATCAAATCTAATAATACTAAGCAATTTTAATGCAATATATTGTTTAGTTTGGGAAAAAATAAAAAAAAATAAAAAAAACTTAATGGAATTATTAGCAATTTCGTAAAAGTTAAAAATTTTTACCTTCCAGTATCCTTTAAATGAGGTCTTTTTTTAGATACATAAAGCTTATAAATATAGATCCATACAAAAATATAGTTAGATTACATAGTTATATTTTATGGTATATAAATTATAAAAATAATAAAATAAAATAAAAAACGTAAATATCATATTAGATAAAACCAAGGAAAAGAGAAAAAACGTATATACATATACATAAAAATATATATGCCATTACATAAGAGCCAGCATAAGACAGGAGGGTACAAATATATGAGTCAAACAAACACGTAGATGGAAAATAGATGGTAAATGAAGGTGTAGTAGTTCAAGGCAGACACTCAGGGATCAAGTCATCAAAAACACTCCCAGAAGAGGGACAGTGGATGTGACACAAAATGTTTTGAGTCACACTTACACGGACAAACTAACGGAGTTGCAAACATGAAGTATGAATAGAGAGTGAGGTAGGCGCGTGGGTAGAAATTTCTCACCTGCATAGTCCAACCTAACTACCTACCTAATGAGCTCCATCGTGTCACCCATACTCGAATGAATTATTTATATAAAACATGATTCCGACCTATTGCTATTTACATAAGCGACTTCAATAATTGTCAATATAAAAAGTAAATTAATATTTTTTATTAGCAATATTTGAATATGTCTAAGAACACACAATATCTGATATTTGTTTAATATTTTTTATCAAAACACAGTTTAATAGTCTTAAAAAGTCTAATAACATAACCGATTGCTCCATATGGACGTGAAGCTTAGTCTGTCAGTTTAACGCAAGAAAACAGCTTACGGGTCTTTGGAAATAAAATCTTGCGCAAGGTTTGCGGCCTAATACGCGATAATCTAACCGGAAAATGGAGGAGCTTAAAGAACTTGGAACGGCATGATGCCCCAGATATCCTGAGGGAGGTAAAAGTAGAAGCGTCCCGTAACACACATAGGAAAGACCAAGGGGAAAACCAAGACGTAGGGGGGTGGATAATATCCAGGCAGACCCGCAAGAGGTAGGCGAGCGCCCAGCAGACAGGACCACAACGGCGATGTCAAGAGTTGGATAGCGCTGTGTAGTGACTGCAGTCAGAGACTTCCAAGTCCTATGAGACAGGCAAGAAGAAGAACAACGCATCATATAAATGTATTGAATAAATTAAAAATATCAATAAAGTAATATCGAGAATTCCAATCCATGCAAATACTATTTTTATATTTTGACGATGCCGTTAGGTTTTTATAACTCATCATCCATATCGGTCCTTAATGACTGTCCTCATGAGTCTGTCCTTAATGTTCAGTTCCTGTAGAATGGAGACATTCGTGTGTCTCGCCGTCCATGATATGCGCAACATGCACCACAGACTGCACAAGCTCGACCTTCGTTGTCTTGGAAATACCGCGGTCTTTCCATATTCTGTTAAGTCTGGACATAAAACTTTTCGCCATACGTTGCCATCATTTAATTTCTGGCTCGCAGCCACTGTCGTCAATAATTATGGACCCGAGATAATTGAAATCCTTGACAATTTCAAGGTCTGGTCTTTGTTTAACTCAAGGCCCAATTTTCTACTTACTACTTCAATGCAACATAGTCGTGTAGCTATTTATTCTTCTTATGTAGCAATCAAAGTTGTGTCGTCCGCGTACTTGAGATTGAAAATCTTTCTGCCTCCAATTTTTACTCCACCATTCCAGTTTTCGAGTACATTTTCCATAATGTATGTTAAATGTTAAGAAGGTCTGGAGACAATATGCATCCTTGTCTGACTCATTTTTGCGCTTTAAACATTTTAGAGAAGATAGAGTTGAATTGAATTGTGGTGGTATTATACACAATGTGGTATACACAAGGTATTCTGGGACTCCCATCTCACGAAGTATAACTCATGATTGTATAATTTAATGTTTACTTTGTTAAACTTCACTATTATAAAAAAAAATGTTTAGACACGTGCGTCATGACATTATATTGCCGTTTTCAAACGAAATTGTCATCAATTTTTATTTTCGTATCACAAAAAAATATTTTCATGTTTAAACTTATATATTAGATTTTGAAATGAAATTAGAATGTTATCATTCATGTTTTCCTTTATGAGAACATTTTAATTTTCATAGTATATGTGTTTTATAGTTTTAATTGCATTTGTTTTTTTATCATTTATGTACAATATTTTATAATATTAATTCATAGACATGGATTTTTTTTACTTAGACACATAAAATACAAGCATTGTACAGCTAGAAAAAAAGACAGTTTATTAAATATATTTTACACAGATTTTAAAATGCATTTCCCAATTAGGCAAGCCTGTTTTAATGCAAATTAGTAAACAAATTATTAATTATATACACTTTTATAAAAAAAAAATTCAGTAATAATACCAGCATACTATAGATAGGGAGAGAGTAGCTTATTTTGTGTGAAAATTTCAACTATGAAGCTTTTATATTGCTGAAATGAAGTTGACAAATAGGTATATGAATTATATAATTTGTAAAAATGAAATTTTATTCACATAGTATTTAACTCCAATGATCAATATCTCTAAAATTATTTATTGTGCTATACAACTTTCACCAAATATAACATTTAATTGTTAATTCAGCTATTGTAACAAAAATCAAATTAATGATTAATATAAAACTATTTTAATAATAATTACTGACACAACTAGACGCTTAATGTATATTTACCTTGAGTCCCGCATAGTCATTTCAAATAATAAATTGTTATGAGAGATAATTGTGAATATGATTTTTTGTACAACATGTTTTCTGGCGTTTTTCAAATTAAGCTTCTATTTGTCGAAGGCAAAGTCTTCCATGATTTTGGACCTGCCATAGCAAATATTCGTTCACGGAACTTAGATAATGGCTGACCGGATCCTCAAACCATCCCGTATGACGCCTCCCAATTAAGTTGCCTGGGATGCAGAGGTGTTTGTGTTACAGTGGCGCATATTATGTAGATATATCCTTGTACCGTGACTTAAATTCTATGAGTAGAATTTAAGGAAACCATTCATTGTGCATGCATGCTGTATTCATAATTATTATATTCTATATGATTAAAATTGGCAGGCCAGCATAAATACTTTTCTAATAAGTTTTTAATATTTTTTCTCAAAACATTATGGTTAGTCATTTTTAATAAAATATATACAACTAACATTGTATTTTATATTATATTTATTGGAAAATGATCATACTTTTGATAAAAATTTGGGTTTATCTATTTTACATGTAAACGATGTTGGTCTTAAAATCAATTATTCAGAAACAAGTAAAAATAATCAAATATCATAAATGATTAAAATTTAACCACCAGTTCCTATCGTAAAAATGTTTCCAATAATTTCGGATCGTTAAAGATATTTTCCCATACATTTTATCATCATACTAATTTGATGTTTTATGATGTGTGTAACTGACTGCAAAATGATTTTTTCGAAATATATTATAAACATAATTTCCTCAAATACAAAGTTAATTATATAAATGTTATTATTATAATAGTATACCACAAGTATAATATTTTACAGTATGACATATGTGTGTTATTTTACTCGGCGAGCAAATAAAATGCATCGGGGATTACACACAATCAACCCCTAGCACATTATCCACCTTTGGGTCATGCGCCTTAGGGTGGGAGGCCCGGGTACTGCCGAAACAATAGTACGAAACAAGTCCTTGAAATCTCGGATGCGAAACTTTAATGTGGAGAAGAATATTTTTCCATATCGATTTTGAATGTTTCCCGCTGGCTTTGGCGGCAACGGCCCGGATTTGCGGCGGCCAATCTTTCTTTTACGAGAGGTGTTTTATATCGCTCCGGGGCAAATCGCCAGCTTTGCCGATATTCTCCCAAGCTTTTCCGGGCACCTCAGGCACATATCTGTCACGATTTACAGTGCCTAGTGCAGGTCAGCAACTGTTAGACTGACATATAAAGATTTTTTTTAAAACCCTTTTGTGACAGAGCTAGTAACGTTTCGAATACCAATACGTGTTATAAGATTGCAGGCGTCATTTCATATTCATACGTCGAGAATAAGTTGTAGTAATTCACCAATATAAAGATTTCAGTTATCTTAATAATTGTCTCTATTCCAAATGTTTTTGATATAGGATGCTCATGTCGTATTGTGTTTTATATTTTTTTTTTATATATATTCATTTCATAAATTGTGTGTCCGTATATTTTATTAATGTAAAAAATCTACATGAAAGAAAAATATACTACAATCGATATATATATTATTTATTTGGCATGAAATAATACATTTTAAATAAAGGTAATTATTTTACTGGACGTGGTCTATTCTAAAGCAATTACGTGTACAATTTTTGTAAGTTATTGTTAAGTACAATCAATAGTAATAAAAAATATTTTAATAATATAGTTGTCTTTAATATGGTAGTTAGATTAGCACAAATGACAATTAAGTTTCATTTTGTATTCTACCCACCTCAAGCCATCAGTTGGTTATGTTTAGATTAAAATCATTAATCACTTTAGACCCTTTAAGACCTAGTGGCAGTTTATTAAATATACGCGGTGCACAAAATAAGAAACATCGTTAACCAAATTTGGTATCCATTTTTGGCACTAAGTAAGTTTTGCTTAATAATATTGTGTTATAGATGTCTTTTATACTATAAGCTAAATAGATCGACTCGTGATTGTTGAATCAATTTTTTTTTGGTATGGAAAGTCTTTCATAAACAGTATAACATTTATATTAAATATCAAATCTTATAAAGATACGTAGATATCAAAATCATTACTTTCAGAATTAAAAAAGGATAGTTATATATATATTTTTAAATACAAATTAAATGTATTCATTAGAAATATATACATATAATATCAATTTTATCGAAAAATATTTTTGTTGCTATTGGGATACGAACCTGGATCTCTTCCTATACGGGTAAAATGCATTAACCGATTATGCTACACCAAAACAGTGCATTGACGACTAATTTTAGAATCTATATGTTACACTTTTCAAATTGATATATCTATCGTTCCATTATCTGAAAGCCATCTTATTTATATTTACGGAATCTCAAATACCTTTGATTAATTTATTAAATTTTGGACACATTGATATAACTTATATATTATTAGGAGAACACATTCTCACGTGAAATTGTAATTATTCAGAACATAGATTTATGATATTTTTTAAATACAAATTAAATGAATTTATTAGAAAGATATACTTATAAAATTAATTTAAATATTAACACATCATTTACGCAACACCACTATACGCATAGAGGAAAAAATAATTTTAACAGCTTACCCGAAAACATCAGAAAAGATTAATGATAACAAAGAAATAATAAATGCTATCAAAAAATACTTTCATGATAAACATGTACTCCGAAACTTATAATATTTTTATAACGTTGCTATTAATTTATTGTATTTTATTTTATTATAAGCTAGTTATTGTAAACAATAATTATTAATATAATATGTAATCCTCTTCTCTGCACAAGCACATGCTTTTTAGAGAAGTTGAAGAACTAAAAAAATAAACTTATTATTGTATTATTTAAATGTAATTATAACAGATTAAAAAATAAAAATAATAATAAATTAAATGTATTTATTAGAAAGATATACTTATAAAATTAATTTTATCGAAAAATATTGTTGTTGCTACCGGGAAAAATGAATTTTATGTGTATATCTTTCAAATAATACGTTTAATTAGTATTTCTAAAATATCACAAACCTATATTCTGCACAATTACAACTTTACAATAAAGAATGTGTTCTCCTTAATAATAATTAAATATTTTGAACGTTTCCACGAATATCCCCACTGGCGTTTGACAATGACGAAGCGTAATTTAATTTTTATTATTTACTTGTCAACGTTTCCGTATTTCAGTTATCACCCATTTAATCAGAGTATTATATAATTATATATTATTCCCAAAGTTTACTTCTTTGCATAATAATTGTTGCATTTTACCAACAATATGAATATATAACAGCCCTTTAACAAATATGCTTTTCGTAATTTAATGTAAAATTTTATTGGTTTATTAGGAGAACACATTCTTATTGTGAAGTTGTAATTATTCAGAACAGACGGTATGTGATATTTTAAATATGAATTAAATATATTAATTAGAAATATATACATATAAAATCAATTTTATCGAAAAATATTGTTGTTGCGCCACCGGGATTCGAACATGGATCTCTTTCCTAACCGGGAAAAGTGCATATCAGATTACTCAAAGGTATTTGAGATTCTGTAAAAATAAGGTAGATGATTCTATCAAATAATGTAACGATTAAATGTATTAATATCAAAAAGGTAATTTGTCGCTAAAAATATTGTCGCTGTAGCATAGTTGGATAATGCACCTTCCCCGGTTAGGAAAGAGATCCAGTTTCAAATCCCGGTAGCGCAACAACAATATTTTTCGATAAAATTGATTTTATATCTATATCTTTCCAATTAATATATTTATTGGTTTATATATTAAACCCAGTCCATGTCTCTCCACTGCTTCACCGCCTCCCTCAAACATTCAATTTTCATCCATTCGTTGTCCACCACTCTTCTAATGTCGTCATTCCAGAACCTTATTTCTTTACCGTCCATTTCTTCGACAGATAACAACAGCCCTTGGTAAGCCGTTCAGGCCACATCTGTTACCTTGTTACTTTAGCCAATCTACCCATAACTCACACGTTAGGTACTTGATCTCGCAGAGATATACCACGTACAGTCCTTTCCACTGGTCCATTCCATTCCAGTACTCTAGCAAATCTACTCGTAATTTGTATATTATAACTCTCAAGAGATATTATACCAAGCATAGCCCTTTTAATTAGAGTAGGATTAATAATATTGTTATTCTTCAATTCATATCCGTTTGTATTACAATTGTTTAATACCTGGGGGCTGATTTGAGTCATAATTGTTTGAAGTTAACTAGTTGTTAACTTGAAATGAATTATTTATTACGCGTTTATTTCAAAACTTATATGTTAAGAATAGGCCAAAACTATATCGCCATAATCTTCATTTATTATTATTGTTGTCATCAATATTTTAAACCAGCCACATATTTATAGTTTACAGAAGACTTCAGGGAAAAGCCTGTTCATCTCCATCTGATATGATGATACGAGATGAAGGACATTGCCATCTTACACTTTTGGGAATTTAGGCGTGAAATTATGTGGTGTATGTAATACGCAGTGGCGTTCAGTAAGCATCAACTGATGTTATGTTGTTACAAGTAGGTTATACTGTTATCAAGTAGATTATCCCGTTACCGACGATGCTAACTAGGTGTACCTAGATATTTTAAAAACTTGAGAAAAACTATTCTAATTTGGACAATAATTTTATGAATTTAAATTTTAATAATAATTGTGAATTCATTATTTCAAAAAAAGCAACATAAAAAAGATATTGATTAGCACCATTTTCTGCTTTCAATTTTGCTTAAATATTGTCTCTGATTTCTCCGTCAGACAATAGAGATTTAAAATGTTTCATTAAGGTAGTCGTCAAAAACTTATTTTTAAATAACTAGCTACATAAATTACCAAACCGAAACTCATAAAACAGAAATAAATATGAATTTAATGTATTAATTATAAATATATACATATAAAATCAATTTTGTCGAAAAATATTGTTTTTGCGCTACAGGGAATTGAACCTGGATCTCTATTTCCAATCTAATTGTGTAATAGCGCCAGTATTTTTCATGACAAATTTGGTAGTATACTTCCCCGGATTGTAAATAGAGATCCAGGTTTGAATCCCGGTAGCGCAAAAACAATATTTTTCGACAAAATTGATTTTATATGTATAAATTTATAATTAATACATTAAATTACTATTTAAAACATCACAGACCTATGTTCTAAATAGTTACAACTTCACAATAATAATATGTTCTCCTTAATAAGAAATAAATATACCTATTTCAATATTATTGCTAATAATCGACCTAAAAAATTGTAGATAATTGCCAATTACAATACGGTATGCGAAATGATAACCCAAATGACACCATAAGAATAAAATTAATAATATCAATGCCATTGCAAGTCAATTTACAGACGTAAAGACATATTGAATTAAATATTGAAACATGAAAATTATCTTATAACATTAGTATGACGTTGCACTCGGAAGGACTATCGGAATTAAAAATTCTAGCCGTGGGTTACGCTAATCCGTATTATAACGGCTAGAATTATACATGGTCTTTTCAGAAGATAAAGATGTTTTATTTACATTTATTTTACAGAAAATTTAGTTTTTTTAGCACAGTTTTTTTTATTCGCATGCAGTGCACGCCCCTGGTAGTACAATACCCGCGTATCTTTTATTCATTCAAAGCGGAAAATGTTACAAAAAATATATTCCTAAAATATTTATTATGCCCCAGTTTTATTTTCCCCGGTGAGAATTTCCTTTATTTTATTTGACGTCCTGATTTTATTGTGCAATATGGTCACCCCGGCGATACATAAAATATGAAATCGCAAAAGAGCACAAAAGTAATAGACTTGAAACCATATTCCATATCCGAGCGGCCGTCATCACTTTCGTGGAAGACCAGACCAACTTTATGGAATAACGACACAAATGTTTCGAAATTTTCAAAACAAGAATTATTATATTTTTCGGCGATTATTATATTTTTAAACTAACCAAGAATTGAGAAATGTATTTTGTGGTCATCGTGAAATATTTTTTCATGCATTGTTTAAAAAAAACACAAAAAAATATTTTAATTCGAAGGAAAACAGAGAATATTTTTGAATACGAAATAGAATACAGATTCGTCTCGTGAGACGAGCACAGTCCAAACACAAATAAATATATGTTGGTACTATAATATATAGATAAAAAAATAAATCAATATTTTTTTATAAATGTATTACATAAATTTTTGAATTCATTTCTTTGGGTCGTTGCTTGGTAAACATTTAATTAAATAGATTTTATTAGATTTTCTATTCGAGACAATTTCTGAGATAGAATGTTGAACCTATTAGATTTTTTAGCGACAACCCTTAGCTTTCGTAGTCCCCGTGTACACACCATGTTTCAGAGATTCGCCGTCTCACGTCTCACTTCACGTTGGTTATACGTCAAACGGAAAATTTAACTCAATTTTAATCTCCCTAGCAGCAGTTTAAACGGAATAAATATTTGATATTCATTGCTTTTTGTTTGACCAAGTTTTTATAATAATGATATAATAATAATATTATCTTTAGTTCTAGGGCCAATGTATTGTGTCTTGCTGTCAATTTGAACGTCGTGTATATAGGTTTGAGTTTTTATCTCTGTTTACCAATAAATTAGGTATATATAATCACACCTCACTTAACAACCATATTGTTTAATTTCTGCAAATCATCGTCGTTAACAGAGAAGAGACACTTAATGTTATAATATGTGTCACGTCGTCTACATCTACCGCAAGCTGAAGTCAGGGAGCATTCCACCTTTAATTTAAAGTGCACACAACCTATATTCAGTTGGCTTCCACTGTGTCAATCGATCGCACGCCGTGCATAAACGATAAAACTTTACGACTTTTATTAAAATGAAATGAAATAAAGAGCACTATTTTACCTGAAGAATGCAGCATCTTCAAGCAGATCTTGAGATGAAAATGTAGATAATCAATGACTACGATATTGGAATGAAAATGAAAGCGATGGCATTTGGTTTACCGAACAATTTAAGTTCGTTTAACATCCAATTTCCTCTATGACCAGATTGGTGGAACGGAACCTGGTCGTTAATTGAGGACTGACTTTAATATATAAATAATTTCTAAAAATGTTGATGATATTTTTATAATGCATTTAAACATACGCAGTATTAAAAAAAAATTATGAATTTATTCTAAATATAAATAACTTAATTATAAAGACGAACTGCATAGTGTTAACAGAAACATTCAGAAATACCAAATCGCCATAATATCAATTACCGGAATATAATTATATTACAACAAAAATAGATACGAATAAAAATAGTGAAATCGTAATCTTTATTCGTAATGAATTTAGTATTGTTAACATTATCGAGCATCAAATAAATATCACAAACTATATTGAAATTCAATACAAACATGAGAAAAGTATTTATTTACCAACTAGCAGTTTATAGAACCGACGGCGCAAATATTTATTCATTTATTAATGAATTCTTATTTATTCTGTCAAAATTAAAAAATAAGTTGTGTTTAAGTGCGGTAGACTTTAATATAAACATTGATGAAGACATATAAAATGATATTAAAAGTGAATATTTAAATTATATGACAGAACTAAACTTCACATATCGTATCAACGGTCAAACCCCTTCTTGTTTAGATCATATTTGGACAAATATAACCGAACACCACACATGTATATTTCTGTATGATAACAAAATTAAGGAAAAATATAAAGAATTAGTAACCAAAAAAATAACTACAAGTATGGGCACGTTAGAAGAAAAATTAAAAAACTAACACTGGTACAATGTATTAGAAAGCGATGACGTTGATATATGTTCGAATAATTTCGAAAACATCTTGACAAGACACATAAAAAATTCATCCAAGGAAAATATCTTCCACTCAAATTCAAAATTCCGCTGTTTAAAACCATGCATTACAAAAGGGCTGATTAAATCTATTAGAAACAGAGAAAAACTTTATAAAACTATATTAAAATATCCTGAAGATGAAAAAGAAATCATTTTTTTACAAAAAATATAAAAACTACCTCCATTAAACAAAAGTAATGAAATTATTTTCAACCTAAACTAATATTAAAAACGATAAATTGTGCTACGGATAATGCGAAAAAAAATATGACACAAAGTATTAAGATGAACTTTTCCATATTTACATGTTTTAAATAAGAAAAATTACTTATAAATAACGAATATTGTATAAAAACACGATTACATCGAACATGATAATAATATTATAAATGCACAATTACAAGCAAAACAGTGTACGAATATGTTTAATTCATTTTTCGCTAATGTCGGAAATAATCTAGTGAAAAATATTCCGAAACCACTTAATCCTAACAATCATATAATTAAAAACAAACAGAATTAAAAAATATTATCTAATTTTGATATAACCATAGAAATTTAAATTCTAAAAATAATAGAAAGCATGAAAGGAGGTTCGTCTCTTGGCTTTGATGATATTACAATTCAAATGTTAAAATTTATGAAACTTCACCTGATAAAACCTCTAATATATTTGATCAATCTAAGGTTACGAAAGGGACTGTTCCCATCGAACTACAAGAAAACTATAATCTCACCTATTTTTAAATCTGATTTAATTATTGGCCTATCTCCCTTATTTACATACGTAATTTTTTTTTTTAAATTGTAAGAAAGCATATAGTAGAATTTCTAGAAAACAATAAAATATTACATAAATTCAGTTCGGATTCAGAAAATCACTTAGCACACACGATGCAATAGCCAGTGTAACTTCAACCATATACGAGACACTAGACAAAGGAAAAAAATGTGCGGCAATATTCATTGATCTCAAGAAGGCGTTCGATAGTATCTCGCATCAGAAACTATTGAAGAAATTAAATAATATTGGTTTAAAAGACAACGTTACACTGTGAATTAAAAACGATCTAAAAAATCTCCCCTAGCTCGTAAAAATTAATAATACCTGTAGTGATCAAGAAACGTCAGATTTTGGTATCCCCCAAGGGACCGTTTTAGGACCAGTGCTGTTTATTATATATGTAAACGACAATTTTTTCAATCAATACACAGTCAAATTACATCATATGCTGACGACATGGTCCTAATAATAAGTGAAATTAATTGGGAAAATATAAAATTAAAAATCACCGAAGATATAAACACAATTAAGAACTTTTTCGACTTCAATTTACTATCATTAAATAGTGAAAAAACCTTCGTTATTCCGTTTGCAATAAAATCGAATGATTTTCCGAAAAAATTCAACATTATAACTCACGACCACTCCACTCCACATAAAATACAACTCACAAACAAAATTATTGTCTCTCTAACTGCTCAATTTTAAAAACAACAAATAAAATCAAATATCTTAATATAATAGTAATCATTGATAAAATTCTTAAATGGAAGGATCCAATTACGATTAAATGTATTAATATCAAAAATATAACATATAGGTTCGAAAATTGTTGCTAAAAATATTGTCGCTGTAGTATAGTTGGATAATGCACCTTCCCCGGTTAGGAAAGAGATCCAGGTTCGAATCCCGATGGCGTAACAACAATATTTTTCGATAAAATTGGTTTTATATGTATATCTTTATAATTAATATATTTAATTCATATTTAAAATATCACAGACCTATGTTCTGAATAATTATAACTTCACAATAAGAATGTGTTCTCCTAATAATAATAAATGTATTTATTTTCAAATCAATATGACTCCTTAGATTTTATTTGTATTATTTTAGTTCTTTTTAAGTGATTTACAAATCTCTAAAGTTTCTAAAATATCTATCAATTCAATATTGAATTTAATCCTATGATTCTAAAAGAGTTTATTGTAATACAAATCAAATGTATCAATTAGAAAAACATACAGGAAAATTCAATTAATCTAAAAAATATTTTTGTTACTATCGGGATTTGAACCTGGATCCTTTCCTATCCTGGGAAAATGCGTTAACCAATTACACTACACCAACAACATAGTAAGTTGACGACAAATTTATGTTGTAGTTCTTTCAAATTGATAGATCTGTTATTCTAAAGTGAAAAGCTATCACCATTAATTGCCAAAATCTCAAATACCTTTGAGTAATAAATATATTCGATAAGAGACGTCTGATATATATTTTTTTTTTTATGTATTAAAATACCACAGAACTATGTTCTGGAAAACTGCAACTTCACAATAATAATGTGTTCTCTTTGATAAGAGTTTATTCTCAATAGTTTAGATGATAAAATTTTAAAATCTGAATTTATTAATATTTTTCATTTATATTCAAATCAACTTGTGTAAAATCAACATAAATATTCATCAAGTCTTGTCATAGAACCCTTGATCAGTATTATCAATTTAATTACGAGGATTCCACTCGTAGACGTGTGTCCTGAGCCCTGACGAACCGCTTAAATGTTCCAGGGGGTACCTCAGTCCGTGGCACTTTGCTATAAATAAAGTTCACACTAAGGCGGAGCGAAGGAGGTTCTATAAGATAAGTCAAGAGTGTGTGAGGGTTGAAACGGAGACAACATATTCCGCGGCGTGACTTTGATCACGGGGGACACATTACACATTATAAAATTAACTCGTAGACACTTATTATTTAAATTAAATTAAATCAAAATTATTCATCATCATTTTACAGAGCGTGTTATAAGATTTATTGTTGCGTACAAAGCATTGATACCGGAATAATTTACCACTCACCACAATACGGATTCCGCTGGCATCACTAAAGATGTGGACTGTATATTTTATTCACTATTTTGACAAAGGTTCCGACACAGTATAGACGCAAAGTCTCGAGATTATATAATATTGTAAACTGTATGGTACACGTATAACCGTACTGGCTTAGGGTCGCCAATCGACTCTTCGGCGACGTGGCCGGGAAGGGACGGAAAGGGAGGAGGGGAAAGCACAGTGCATTATTTTCGTTCAATAATTAATATTTATACACCAAATAAATATATGTCCCAAAAGATTTATTATTTGGGATTTCTTTCCAGAAATTTAATTGATTACTGAATTTTATTTCAGTTTTATAAAAACAAGAAAAATATGCATTATACATATAACAAACCTATGGGTCGAAAATGTTTAAATGTGTTTGAGATTTTCAGTAAATATTGCTTTCAAATAATGGAATAACAGATGAATCAATATAAAAGTGTAACCTAAAAGTTCTTAAATTTGTCGTTAACTTTCAATATTGACGTGGTCAGAGAACTTCACCGGAAAGGAAGGGTTCCTGTTTCGAATCTGGACGGCAACAAAAATATTTTTTCGATAAATTGATTTTATAAATAAATAAATAATAATCTATTGGATGAAATATTAAATTAATTTTTTACGTTGCATATTGAAGACTTTCTGTGCCTAATACCAATATTCGGCATTTGACTAATGTAAATAATAAGATACACATTATTAGATATTCGTTACTTCAATGTTAAAGAAATAACCCAATTTTCTATTCTAATTCTTTCATGATAGAATACATCCGACTTTACATAAAAAAACAGAATATGTATCCAAGGTACATAAAAATCCAAATCGTTTATTTTGCTTTTTAAATCAATTGAAATTTCCAACGTCGATAAATGTATTCAAGTAATAATATTATATATTAAACTGTGATTACATGTTTCGCAAACAAATTCATATATTATTAAGGAGAACACTTTCTTATTGTGAAGTTGTAATTATTCAGAACATAGGTCTGCGATATTTTAAATACTAATAAAATGTATTAATTAGTAAGATATGTTCTGAATAATTACAAATTCACAATATGAATGTGTTCTTCTTAATAATATATAAGTTGTATCAATGTGTCCAAAATTTAATAAAAATGAATTGTTAATTCTGGCGTCTCCAATCGGTTTACTCAAAGGTATTAGAGATTCTGTAAAAACAAAGTAGATGGCTTTCAAATAATTGAACGATAGATGTATTAATTTGAAAAGTGTAACATATAGGTTCGAAAATTTGTTGTCAATCCACTGTGTCGGTATAGCACAATCGGATAATGCACTTTCCCCGGATTGGATTCAGGTTCGAATTCCGGTAGCAATAACAATATGTTTCGATAAAATTGTTTTTACATGCATATCTTTCTAATAAATACATTTAATTTGTATTTTAATTTATATTTTATTTATTTAACTATATTCATGAATATTTAATTATTTATTTTTCGAATCAGAAAAACATATGACGTATGAGACATGTAACGCTTTTTTTTCATTAAAAATCTTCATAACTTTCTTTTAAATATTTATATCAAAATGCTGCTTAATTACCTGCTTTCTTATATGAAAAATATTTAAAAATTATGACACCAAAAATTTACTAAAAATTTATTCATCATTAATGTTGGTTAAAAATCTGGCGACATGTGGAACCATGCATTACGATAAATGATGCTGCTTTATTAGGAGGCTCTGCACCTCGCTCGAGAACTTTCATTTTTTTATTCAAAATCTTCTCAAAATGTGCCGAATTAGCAAACTGATTATTTATATTGTAAATGCCCATATGTAAGAACGCAAATTTACTAATAAATACGTGAAATCTCCACAAGCCTAATAATCCGTGTCCACGGATGAGATTTATCTCGGAGATTCGACTCGAATTCGCATAAACAATTGAAAGCATACCTGCAAGAACACTGATGGGATAAGATCCCATAGACTGTATCGATTAAAATTAATGGTTAGTTGACGCAATCTGAATTGGAACAAGAACGGAATAATGGCAAATGGATCTGACCTACCTTGATCTCAGTCCTGGGTTGGACTTCAATTTTCACCTCCAGTTGACTCACACTTTTTTAATGAAGAACGGAGATCTCACTGTACTTCCGAATGCTAAAGAATACTGTTTCTTTTTCGTAATTAGGATTGTTACGCACGGCGTTACTCTCGACCGCTAAAATAAACACATGTGACAGCTCGGCGTCGAAATGCAATCTGTTCACACGTCGGTGAAATCCCTTAGTGATTAGTGGGCCAGAAAAGAACAGGTATGAAGGAGTAGTATATCTTCTTGGGCATCGAATGGTATTTTGGAAGCCCTAATCGCACCTCACAGATCCACATAAATAAACACTCCATGTATATTAAAGTGAGTACAAAAACGACGCGCACGAACCAATGAATCGATGCACTTTAAATATTGCTCATCCGCGAACGCGCGGTGCGCTCCTGACCAGTGACTCATTGCTACTGGCAAATCAGCTAATCACACGCGTCGAACAATACTCCTCATACTTACCTCACCCTGATGGTTTCCAGCAATTACAATTTAATCTTGAAATTTTTCCGCTGGACACCCTATATATTAAACAAAATATAAAATAAATAAATATACTTATTACACACAATTTTAAGTGATCTTCCTTACATCAACCTTGTGTAATAATTGATGAAAAAATTTGCTGGAAACCGCATATTGATTTTATATATAAGAAAGTAAGATCCATATTAAGTGCATTTTATATGTTAAGGCTATGCATTTCTCGGGCTACACTGCATTCACTGTACTTTGCGATGGTCGACTCGGTTATCAGTTATGGAGTGAGTACCTATGGACTGGCATATAAAATATATATTAATAAAATTAAACCGTTACAATTAATATTTTTAAAACTTATAGTAGAACGAAGAGTTTGTATAAATATGATTATAGTCAATTATTTGCAATATGCAAAATCTTACCAGTTAACAAAAAAGTAAAATATGCTATGCTATAATATTCAAAGAGTTAATAAATAATGGAAATATCTATACTAATTAAGTGTATTAATTAGAAAGACATACATTTAAAATCAATTTTATCGAAAAATATTGTTGTTGCGCCACCGGGATTCGAACCTGGATCTCTTTCCAAACCGAGGATGGTTCATTATCCAACTATGCTACAGCGACATTATTAATTTAGATATAGGCACGAAAATTTGTCATCAAGAATAATGTCGCTGTAGCATAGTTGGATAATGCACCGTCCCTGGTTTGGAAAAAACCAGATTCGAATACTGGTGGCGCAACAAGAATATTTTTCGATAAAATTGATTTTATATGTATATCTTACTAATTAATACATTTAATTAGTATTTAAAATATCACAGAACGTCTGTTCTGAATAATTACAACTTCACAATAAGAATGTGTTCTCTTAATAATAGGAAATATAAATAATGATCCTCACCATAGCTATTCAACCAGTTCGTAGGGTCGAACCACGAGAGTACCGATTGCGAACAATGTTTACGGTGAGAGAAGGAGAGAGTGTGTTGTGCCAAGAATAATTAACAAAATCGATAAAGACCTATTAAACATTTTTAGAAATGATGCAACCCCAGCAACCACCCTAAAATACAAAGTAAAAGGACATATTCCTATCTAATTTTTTATTTCCTTGTTATATCGTATTATATTCAGGTATCCACTCATAAAATACTGTGAACTAGGTCTGTTACACCCTGTAAAAACTCTTTATCTTTTCGAAAGAGTGATTTTTTTTCTTTATATATTTATTATATTTATATATATTTTATTCTTCATATCTTTCTAAGTAATTCATCAAACATCTCCTTATCTAATTTTATCCCCTTGTCATATTTAATTTGTAAAAAAAAAACTTTAACTATGTAAAAGGCAATCCTTGCCGTAAAACTGCCATGCAGTATGGCAAAAAATAAAATTAAAATGAATATATATGTAATAAAGAAGAAATCATTTTTAAAAATCAATCAACATTTGGAATAAAACTATATACCGCCTTCTTACTACGAATAAGGGCGAAGTTACTCAGGTAAGTAAAATGCCGAAAGAATAGATAATATCAGCTATTTACTGCTACTTTTATTCAAATCACGTTCTTACTATACTAGTAATAGTAAATATCTAAAAGATGTTCATAAAAAATTAAACGTTTAAAAATTACCTCATTCAGCTCAAAGTCGGAGAAATTGTGGATAATCTTGAGTTGCAAAAGCGTGCATGCGCGGGCGGGCCGCGTGGGTGAGCCGGGGCGGGCCAGGGGCGGGGGCTGAACCGGTTTAGCATCCCCAAACTGGCGAGACCTGAATACTTTATGAGCCGCACACGTGAAACGCCATTTTGTCTGCAGAACAAATCTAAGGTCCCACGCTGAAGAGTAAAATCAATTATTTATTTTGTTGGTGTTTATGAATTAACAGGATCGTAAGGTAGATATGCGTAATTAATATGACTTCAATCTTTACGCACACATATATCTGTATCCTCCGGGGGTTAAGAATTAAGCAAATATTTTCAGCTACACGGAAGAGAAGGATCTAACATACTTTGGACATGTCAGAAGAAACGATGAGGGTTTCGAGAAGTTTGTGATCATTGGGGTTGTTGAGATAAAGCAAATAAGAGAGTAGACTTCCGCAAGATTGATAGAACGAATAAAGAAGTCGATAAGGACCTCTTTAAACACTGCCATCAACACGGCTCAAAATCGAAAATAATATACACGTATTGTGCATCAAGTTCTCGATATTTCAGGGAATCGCAACGCAGTGAACATACAATGAAAAATAAGATATATATCCAGGATGTAACAGATCTAGTCCACAATATTTTATGGGTGGATACCAGATTAAATTACGAGTCGAAAATGTTCAATGGATATGTCCCTAATCTCAACCATGTCAGAAATATAAACATTACAGATTATATATTGAATACAACAAATAAAAGGTCGTTGAATTTCAAGTGGCTAGACTATTTTTCGTTAGATTTTTAAGGCTTGAAGCAAAAATATAGATTAGTAAGGGAACAATTTCGCAAATATTTATTTTGTAAGTACGTAGACCTCAAGCTTAACATGATTTTATAAAAAATTGAAGTAATATTTTTTTCCATAACATTGCAAAATTTGCACTCATTCCTTCAACATTTTCGGCATGTCATTAAATAGGGATAAACCACCCATAAAATATTGTGAACTAGGTCTGTTACACTCTGTATATGCACGCGATAGGTTCTAAGGGTACAATAAATAGCTTGGGATGTCTTTTCACGACGAATCATATAGGCCTATCATCAACATCATCTATATCAAGGGGTTCAATGGGAGAAAACGCGAGGCAGATGATTACGAGGGTGAGGAGGATGATGGTATACGGGTGAATGAGTGGGCGCAGGGAGTGGTTGGTGCGGGGGGAGATGGGGAAGAGAGAGGGGGATTGACAACATGATTCCCAATTATTATATTTTCTTCTTACTTATTAACCCTCACTTACCTTTGCTGCAGGGTTGTGCAGAGGGGATAGAACGCCAAACACGTCTGCCCTGGCATGCAATTGTGGTGACCCTTCACGTGCCCATAGACATCAATCATCAATCACCTATCAAAAATTAGGGCCCCGAACCAGAGCGACCAATAAACAGACGCAGACCAGAGACGGATACTGCTCAATCAACGAGCATCACTTCTCTGCAGGCCGTCCTATCACCAACATCGCCACTCAACCGCATCTCCAACGAGCCACTCCAAAGTTCACCGCATTTTTAATTGTAATAATTCAACACTTCAATAAATGAAATCTTGTAAGTGCTCTTTCATTTATATACCCTCAACACACTCACCTCAACTCCTAAGCGACTCTTTCTTCGTCCACTTTCATACATCTTCTCAGGCATACTCTTAAGATATTGAAGATTTAAAGAGGGCTGCCTTTCAATATTTAGTTGATATGGTTTTACTTATGTATCACTTAGAATGAAACTCCATTATTTTTAACCTCAATTTTGTAATAAATTTACGTGTTTTATTGAATGGAATAAGTGTCAACGTCTGTAAACGCCATTATATTTGAAAAAGACTTCGTTATTTTCTTTTAATTCTGAATTTTCTAGTATAAAACGTCGTCCATTATAAATCAATTTTTCAACGATAACCACAAGAGAATTGTGAACTGTTGAAAATTTGAAACAAAATCCATCGGTGTGCAAAATTCAAATAAATCCCAAATACGAACCTCTGGATTTTTATCCCAGGGATCGGAACACAAAGGCACCTACTCCATATTTGTGTGCCGAAACTATGTCAATAAAATGGCACGATACGCTTGTTTGTCAAGTTGTTAGCAGACACCCATGAATGAAACTTTTATCAAATATTTGCATCATTATAACTTCAACATTTTTATTATTTTTCTAACATGGTTAAGCCTCAATTATAATTATAATTAATAATCATCAACTATCTAAACTAAATAGGAAACTTTGTATAAATCATGTTGATTTTTTTAACGCACACCGATTTCGATACATCTGCATCTTTGTCAGAGAGACGTACACAAAATAGAATATATAATTTTTAACATCATTTAAACTTTTATATATTACCCATTTCATTTTTCATTACAGCGTCTCTCTCTCTCTCTCTCTCTCAAAGGAGTGCAACTATTTTTTATTTCATATTTGTCTTGATATAAGTCTATCCTAGCAAAGATACAATGGTATCGAAACCAGTCGACGTCAAAGAAATCATCATGGTTAGGAAAGAGTTAATAATATGTTAATATGATAATTATTAGTATCTAACCACAAAGTTAATATTTTTTTAAATATATATAGTTCATGTATTCAAATCAGGAACGATATCATCCGAGAGGATCTTGAAATGATCCCGCTGCTGCTCCAAATTGAAAAAACTTAACTAAGTTGACTTGGACATGTCCTCCGCATGAGAAACGATAATGAAATGAGACACGAGAAATGAGACTTCCTAAACAAATTTTTTCATCTGCGCCAGAGAAGACCTTTAGTATGATCCAAAATAACATGAAGAAGGCAAATGAAGATACTCTGCGAAGAAAGATGGAACTATCAGTGGCCCCAAGTAACCGACACAATGCAACACAGAGAGCGGTGAAAGAGTGATGTCCAAGCGTTAGGCCCCATAAAGGAAGAAGAAGTATTTAAAAATGATTTATTATAATCTGAGTATACGGTGAAGAAGATCATGATGACTCAAAAGATCATTTAATATCATAAAAATGATTACATCATGGAGAAAGGATCACAATTAAAATGTCCGCACTGGTGTATAAATAAAGTGCGCACCTCCCCACATAACATTGTACAATACACGTTCACCCCATTCACACTTAGGTCAGAAAAAGATTCATGGAGGATATCGCGTTTTTACATAAAAATACGCCTTTCGCGCACAATTTATGTATATCGACAAAGGGCTTTTATTGCAAAAATATCGATTCCTCTTTTTTCTGAAAGCCCAGCCGCGAATTCCCCAGGATTTTATGGGTTATACGATGGTGGGCACGAACCCATTCTTCGTGCTGGAAAATATTCCTACCTACCCGCACGTCCTGCGCCCCACTAAACCACCATTTTTGTCTTCATAAGTACGTCATACCCCAAATAATACATCCATGGCTCCACGGAAGAATACACAATGTCGAAAATGTCAACTTTTTAGGAATTGATCAAAACTACAATAAATATTTTAAATAAAATCATGTGCATATATAATTAATATTAACCGTATATATATATTAATGTTACGTATTTGAGATGTCAACACTTCCCAAAGTTGTGTACCTCACCGAAGATTATTGGTAATCCAGTAATGAAACTCGTCAGGTGCCAATTACAATCTTTATTACAATAATACTGTTATGGTACAATAATAAAAACCTATTCACGGAAACAAGCGGCAGAGTAAGAGAGCGCACTCTGCTCGCGTCACCCTTTTAAATCCGCCACACACACACACACACACATACACATATTACAATTAATAATCGTTAAAAATTATATGTTTCTTTTTCGTCGGTGTCTAAACGTTGCTAAATACCCGTAACAACGTTCTTGTACATTGTATTCCACCCGCAACTTCCTACAAAATGCTTCGAAACTCTTTTTCGTGTGCTCTATTTCTATCGTTCTATTTTTTAGCTTTTGATAAAATGAATTCTACTTTAAAAAAAACACATTATTATTACCTATCTTATTATTTTATTAATAATATTTTAAACATTGTGTTCTTATACGATAATTTTTACAGTAGCCAATTGCTGGGTAACGTGGGTCGTAGTGCGCTCGCTTAGAGTTTTAGAGGTACCGGAATCAAACACGACGCATTTTCGAAATAAAGGTGAAAAAAAACAACAAATACAAATTTATGTAAAAATATTAAGATATTTTCTATCGCGCTATTTCCACGTAGTAGTTTTCGTGACAACGTTTACTAGGGAGCTTCTGAAAAAATATGTTTTATTTTATCGTGATATAACAAACAAAATATTCTTATTAAAACTGTTCTTTATAAATATTTGTACATCATGGCATAAAGTTAGAGCTTTTCTCGTTACTGATGGCGAAAACACTTTTTCTGTCTGAATTTATTGATGTTTTTTGTACGTTAATGAAAAATGAAAAATGTTTTTATTTTTCAAAGTCTGGGGGTTAGTATAGGTACTTTTACCTACGATTTAATTAAAATTGAACAATATAGTATACAAAATCTAATTTACTATAATGGTTTTCTATTTAAATTTTTCAATGAACATTAAATTAAGTAAGACTCATAACGAAATATTGTATTTCTCCCTGTGATTTTTCAGGACTCTAATATTTACCTTTTTACAACTCCAAGTTTAATTAACTTTCCTAATTATTAATAATTATAACAAAAACGTTACATATATATGGTTATCGACGTGAAACTTGTCATTTATCTAAATTTTTTTTTTTGTAGATATGTGAGATAATTTAATTAAGGTAGGTTATTTTTTTCTGTGCTCAAATCGCTAATAAAACTAAAAATACACTGAAATAATGGTGTTTTCTTGCGTAGAATAGTCAATATATCAGAATTTTTGTCTTCTTAAGTGCATAATTTAATTAAGGCCACTGTATGTCAATACTGACATAAAGGAAGAAAGAAGAAGTGCCTAATATCCCAAAGTGTATGAAATATTCGGATTATTAAGGAGAACACATTCTTATTATTAAGTTATAATTACATATTCAGAACATAGGTCTATTATATTTTAAATACAAATTACATGTATTAATTAGAAAGATATACATATAAAATAATTTTATCGAAAAATATTGTTGTATTGGGAGAGATCTGGGTTTGAATCCTTTCTTTCGAATATCTTTCTAATTAATACATTTAATTTGTATTTAAAATATACAGAATTGATTACTTAAAACCGTGTTATATGTAGGTACTTAATAAACAATGTTACAGTGAATGCGTATTAGCAGTGAAATTATACTTTCACTGGTATTTCAAATCATAACTTCAATTAACGTGTTCTTAGTATACGAAGAATTCTTTCAATCCGAGCAATTTTGTTGTCTAGTTATCAAAATAGTGCTTCTTTTAGATACAAATTGTGGTTTTATTTTTTCGAACCAATACATAAACAATATGATTTAGCCGATATTTTTAAAATTAAAATTCTAAAACTAATACTAACATAACATAAACAATAATAATCATAATTAACTTTCAAAACACAGTTGTAGGGCGACATATTACCAGCTAAAGCTAAAATGTTCCGACATCAGATGGCATCAATGACACGAACACACCTATGTACGTGTACCGGATCATTCGTTACGTCACCAATACTGAGCAGTGAAAATGTAAATTAGTTGTTTGATGCTGAATTAGTGAAATTGTATGATATTTATATGAAAATATAACTTCACTGGTAAAACACATTCACTGTAACACATGTACTATTGTATGTTACATTCTGAAGACAACAATTGTATTATCATTCCCTGCTAAGATTACAAATACATTTTCGCGTAAAATTTGTCAAATTGAGAAACATTCATCTTCATTTATCAATGACTGTCGAGATTATAAAGAACGCGAGTTTTTTGAAAAATGAAAGAAATTTTGGTGTACGTAAAATTATCTGAATTAATAATAAATCTACGTTAATATTCATTTATATTTATTACAACGAATATTAATATTTATTATTCTCCTAAATTTTTTCAGTTTATCCATGTTGTATGTAAAGTTTTACATTTAATAAAACAAAAGCACAAACAGTACAATACACTAATCTATCATTAATTTCTCGTCGTTTCTGTAAATATTTTAATATCGAAACGTTGGAAATTAAATTATTTTGGTAACTAATTGTTAATAATTTTTTTTGACTTTTAAATATACATTTTTTTTTTTTTTAAATGTTTGAATATGTCGAATATTCAAAATCTCTCCAGGAGTTCGTATCTCACTGATGGCTATTGAATCCTATTTTCAATTTTTATTTCGCCAAATCTATAAAAAGTTTTATAATGCAAAAAAAAAATAGCACGCCATTTGACTTCATTGAAAAGTTCTGTTATCGACATTAAAATAAATATATCAATTTGATTTGAACGATGTCAAATGTATGTGTATTACATCTGTCTCTGTTCTTTGTCAGAGCTGACAGCTCCTGGCAGCAAGATACCACATTTGTTTTTGTCATTATTTGGTCAATGTACTCTATCGGCATTTTGGTTGCTGTTATACATTATTGTGTCGGATTTTATTGTTTTAATGCAACATTTTTTAATATAAATTATTTATTAAAAATATATATTCTACTTTCATTACATTAAATTTTTCTTATTGGAAATATAACAATAGCTAACAAGACAACTTTGAAAACCTCGATAATTTATCAGCGACCGTCCATTCTCTCAACCCACACGTAATTTTCACTTTAACAAAAAATTGGTGCCGGCTTTCAACTCTCTACGAGGCTAAATTCTCTCGAGAGCGGACGAGGAGTGCTCATAAATCGTTTGCACGCAAAATCAATCAAAGCCTACCTCGAAACCGCCCCACGAGTCTCCCCTTTATTCCGATTTTATCATTTAATTTGACAATGATAAATCTGAGGGGGCACATCTCCCTGCACCAATCAACCCTATCTTCTCATTTTCAGAGGCTCTATCGGTGTAATTATCTCGTGTTTACGCTTTATGATCAATTCGGTCGAATGTTACAGGTGGAGCTCCGCTCCGCTGATGCTACGATACTGGATCGTAATTATTATTACCTACACAATCTGCCTGGAGCCGGAATTACTCGAAGCCTTTTATTCGGGGAAGAAATTTAGCATGAAATCAATTCTCATCAAACTAAGTCATAAATAACACTTCCTATAAACAGAATTTTCAGGGTCACTACTTTAGTGGTTTTGGTGTTTGCGTGTACAGCTAGAACGGGTGGATTGTGAGTGAAACAACTTACGATAGTTGCGTTTATTTGTAGATTGAATTTATACTGTTTGTTATTATATTATCAATGTAGTACACTGAAGATGGTGCCGAGGTGCGTGCGAATAGATGTGTCCGAGGAGCTGGCTAGGAGAAGAGTGATCAGTTCTGTGGCTTCTTGAACTGGTTCGATCGCGGAGTACAATTCGGCGGGTACCAGTAGCACTGTATGGCTGTTGAGTGATTATTTATGCAGCTCTGATGATTCACCACAAGATGATTCATATAATATTTAAAATACAAATTAAATGTATGTTAATTAGAAATATATACATATGAAATCACTTTTTATCTCGGTAGCAACAACAAAAAATTTGTATTAAAAACATCACAGACCTGTCCTGAATAATTACAATTTTACAATAAGAATGTGTTCTTTTTAATAATATGTAAAATATTCAATCCAATCCATGTGTTCGTTTAGTTTTAAGTCATGTATTAAATTGATAATATGATGGACTGCTTGATAATGAATTGTATTTAAATATACTTTACAGTATTACAAAAGCATTATATTCAACAATAACAGCAGGTTTTATTGCAACCTCATTTGATTATCAGTACTCGACGGATGAAATAAATAATACATATAATGACTTTATTTATATAGTACTTATGTAAAATGTGGTATAGACAACTATTTTTATGTACATATTTATAAAAATTCATCATTTTAATGAAGTTCACGCGTTCTTAGATTTCCCATTATTGTATGCCTCAATCACATTTATTCTACATAATGAACTTAATTTATTCCTCTTCCGATAACACTATCTCTTCACAAATCAGTCTGTCTTAATATTCCATCTTTGCATGATTTATTTCTCTCTTCTGATAACACTACCCCGTCATAATCGCTCCCGCTTGATATTCTTCCTTGCACTCTCGTTCGATTACACTATCCTCTTTTAAACACTCTCGTTTGATATATGATTCCACTATCTCGTCCGATGTCACTATCCCGGCCTAATCACTCTCGTGTGTGACATTCCTCTCTTCTACGATTCCACTCTCTCGTCATACCATATACCGATATCTCAACTAAATTACTCCCGTTCAACATCGTTATATTCTTCGAATAAGTTTCCATGAACAATTTTTTATATTGGGTCATCTAATAAGTCTCTGCGATTTTGTGTAATTATATATATATAAAATACAAATTTTAAACTAATATCACAACATTTATAAATTACAACTCAATAGAAACCGCTCTTTTGTACAGGAAAACTTTTCAAAATTCGCAATAAATCTCTGAAACTATATTTCATGATATATAATTTCAAAAAATTTTAATTCAGTTTTTTATATTTTTTAAATAAAAACTTTTATATAAATAAGTTCATAGCGATGAATTTTAAAATTGAATAAATTAATAATGTACATATTCAAAGTCTCCGGTTACATAACACAAACGTACAAACATATTCCTTTATTACTTTTATAGATTTCGGGTATTGAAATATTGTGGTAATTAGTTATCACCAGGGGCGTGCATTTCATATAATCACAAAAGCTGAGCATAACTATAATTTCTGCGAAATAAATCTAAATTACTTATTTCAAATAATTCGTAATTCGCATATTAAAACAGGGTGAATATTATATTCAAGGCCGATTTTATTTGGCCGCCATTTTAGCTTGGCAAACATTTATCAATTTGCATTTGGTAAACTGTTACTTCTTATTTCTCAACTAAGAGAAAAGTTGATTTCAATTTATTATGGAACATTTATCATCTCAACAACGTGTTGAAGTCATTAAAACATTTTATCTAAATAATAATAGCAATGCTGTAACCATTAATGGTGATCGCTATCGTCACATGTTGGAAAACTTATTAGTCACCGAATTGGGTTGATTGGGCCTACAACACATATGGTTTCAACAAGACGGTGCCACATCACACACAGCTCGAGCTACGCTTAAAGTGTTGATAGCCAACAATAACTCCGATACTACAGGACAATATTACAAGAATATTATGAAAAATATGGTTAAAAAAAAGCACGCATTTGTTCCGCAACCAGAGGCGGCCACTTGGTCAATGTCATATTTCATAAATCAATTAATTGATAAATAAAAATCAATTAAAAAAATTGTGTTTCATTTCTCAGTTATTTAAAAACTGCATCGGCCTGGAACATAATATTCCCCCAGTGTGTTAACTAGCGGAAGAATTTAGAAGAAACAAATAAAGCCCAAACGTGTACCAACTAAACGCAATACATACTACATACATTTCACATGTGATATTATTGTACGTTATGAAATGTACTAAAACTTAAATTAGGTGTACTTTAAAAAAAAAATTGTAAATATGTAAAAAAATATAAAATGTATTTCTTTCTGTTTCAGATTTCAGGTGAATACAGCTTTTAGTGAAAATACAGCCCGTTGTACTTTTACATCATCAATATTAGCAGCATACCCTAAATCAATGATTAGTGCACGCCACTGGTTGTCACTATTCGAGAGCCAAGACTCCGACTTGATAGTTGCGACCGTCGGTTTAATTAGTGGGGCGACATCTCCCGCTAACAGGTCACAGTCAATCCCCTTCTGAGATCAATCAGCGTGAAGTATTCCGGACCGAGCAGAAATTGCATTCTCCGCTTGGCTGCTTTAATTGCCTTTCCTGGCTATCTATCCCTGGTCCTCTGATTATTGACGCATGCCTTCACCTCTGAATAATACCTGTCCGGGTTGTGGCGAATCTGGAACCGCACGTACGTACGTACGAAGAGTGGATCATTTTAAAGAATTCGTAGAATTGCGATTTTTAATGTAGCTAAAATAAAAAGCAATGAATTTGAATCTAATAATGGTTTATTATATCCATAAATCATTCAGAAAATAATTATTAAAATATTTTATGTTATTGCAGCTAACTTTATAATTAATCGACTTCAGTGTACGTTCTAAGGTTTATATTTTTCTTCCTTCATATTTCTGATTTTATTTGTTCAACAATATAAGTTATTGCATGAATAAATTGTTGGTTTAGTGTTTAAGACGCTGACCTAGTGATCTAATGGTCGGGGGTTTGAGCCTCGTTACAAGTGACGAGCGAGTTAGTTCTATTTAGTACACGGAATATATGCCATATATTCCGTGTACGCAATAGAGTTATAGATTCAAAACCGGAGAGAAACGGCACTTAATAGAAATCAATTAAAAAAGAGGCCAACCCCCTAGTGAAGATTATGATGTTAAAATAAAAACATTAATATGAATGCACATACCCTGCGATTGTTGCGCAAACAGTCGCAACCAGTGATAAAACAGATGCAATCTAAATATCACAATTACTCTATGGAATACAGCAATCTGTTTGTGTTTTACTTCACCGTATAAATGCTCGTCAAAACGATGTGAGAAAATCTCACAGTTTGTCGAGAGACACTTAAATGTTTTGTGTTTAATGACCCAGATTGTACAATATTAAATGTAACCCATTTGTTAGGTATTACTGTAAGGCACAACGCTTAATGTGAAAGCGAGACAAATATGTCTAGTATATTACTGACATAACTATTCACTGTCTTTGTCAACTGAAACATTGGAGATTCGTAAGCGGAAATTTTCTATTACTCGGAGTAACTTTGACATCAACCGAATGATTTCTAAATGTAATTAGAACGATCGTTTTGAGATAGATTCATATATTCGGGAGTATGTACACTATCCCATCTTTATCTTTATCAATTTATTCCTTTTTTAAATTAAATTAAATATTTCAATTATAATTCAAAATACTCATTATCATAATTTTACCAACACATACGGTATTTTAAAAATATATACATTTCACATGTATTTGTTACATATTTTATGTGGGAATGTTTAAATATTGTATTATATAAATAAATTATATAAATTTCAAGCAAAACTGTTAATCATTTCTCAAATTGAACATCTTTATACAACGTACATTATTGCATAGACCTTAGCCATAATATTACGCTTTCGGAGCGCGAGCACCGAAAGCGATACCGCGCGTAAGTATTACGGATGCATTTCGAGCTTTGTCGTATGTTAAACGGAACTGTTGATTTTTTATTATTTTTTGAAAATTTAACTCTATTCTTTGAAAACCAAGCGAGTGTAGTAAGATAGCTATCTTTATTCACTCTGAAAAGTTACACAGACAGAAGGCATTAAATTATAAATATTTATTCTGTTTGTCAGACAAACGGTAGGTACATCAACGGTCAATAGACTGAGGTTTGACTTTGACGTACAACAAGCATGAAATAACAGGGCTCGAATCTCTGAGACTTCGTATGTATACATCGGACTACAAATCCCTAGAGTTATCTCCGAAAAATCTGACGGGATTATAATTCTTATCAAAAAGATTCTTTCGAGATGAAAATCTCATTGAAATCTTATCCGCAAACACGGGCCGTAACAAAACGATAGAGAAAATCTGCCCGAAGTCTAATAATACATTCATAGTATTTTATATGGAGAGAATAAATGGTGAATTTGAATTTTTTATAAAAAGACAATGTGTGCATTATGTAGAATTCAGAAATCAGACTATCCTAAGGCGTGATTTCACTGCTGGCGAAATATTACCTTGAGACGGGTCTGCGCTTGAGAGGGTGTTTAATACATTATCGGAAATAGATAGCCAAAGGAATTTTCTCATATATTTCACCAAGACGCTCCGGTAGTCAGGTGGTGTAAGGGAAATACCAAGATGTGGGGTTCGGTGCCGTATGGGTCCGAAGGAATTCTCGACTACTATATTATATATTCATAAAACCAGGAGGTAAGTCCACGTGATGTCCAAAACCAATTATCCTGAAAATTTCAGCATAATCAAAGGAAATATTTCATGGAACAAAGGAAAATTGAAGATTTAATTAATATATGTAGATAAAATAAAAATTATATTTAATGCAAACACGTCGTACTTATTCAATGTAAATAATTAGTTATCTTTGTTTTTAATTACTATGAGTTTATTATATTCACCAACCGGGTTTAAAAAATGCTTTTTTCTCACAGATCACCAAATATATAAACATGAACTAACGAAAATTCCTTATTCCAATGACATCAACTGACATCATAATATGCATTAATGTAAAAAATACGTCTTGTTTACACAAATTTTCGAAAAGTAAATACTTTTTACTTTTATGTTGCATAAATGTGTCATAAACTATCGAATTTATGTTTGTTTTCACCAAGAATGTGTGTAGAATCCCCCTCATCTCGCAACTACTGTTCCAAACCCCTCTCTTATATGCACACTTTATTTCTTTATTTCATGTCTATTCATTTACTGGTCTGTGTTTTTTTCTTTATACGATGATAAAATAAAAAATAAATTATATTTTAGCATTTTTATGCAGGCTTTTAAACATAAAAATTACAAACATTAATCTTGAGTATGCATCGCCTGTGAAAAAATCAGATAACATTATCGCGGTGGCTGTGTTGATTACCTGTGAAGATCGTGGAAGGCCCGTGTCCAGCAATGCACGCAGTCAGACTGAAGAAGAAGAAGAAGATCATTGTCATCATCATCATCAATCATTTTTATCCACCACTGGATGAAAGCTTCCAAGAATGTTTTCTACTTTTCTCTGTCCATCATTATTAGCTGCGACGTATCTCCACAAAGCAGGTCTGCTTATAGTATAGTCAATTGAAGATAAACAGGAACAATATATATATATATATGGTTCGGTTGATATCGCTGATTATCAAAATACATGAGTATGTACAAATACATTGTTGTTATAAACTTAAGTCAGTTGGAGCGCCCTCGATCACGGATCTAGTAACAGCGGTGAGCTCGAGATGGAGATCGCGTATTGTTATCAGTTCAAGTATCGGAAGCTGACCAGCCGGAAATTCACAGAAGTCCATCAGGAGATTGCAGATATCGAATTGCAGTCCAGCAGATTGCAGGCCAGATTAAACCGGTTTGTGGTTATTATCTGTATAATTTTGAACTATATACTCGGTATACATTAGTTATGAGAAAAAATGCTACTGTTGACTTACTAGTATGATTGTGATTGGTATTCGATAGAGTGATTGAAACCCGTGACTGTGATCGTAGTTTCATTACTAATACGCACGCGCCGCACGATATCACAATACACGATATAAATAAATAAAAATATGCATTTTATCATAAATAATAAATATATATTTAATTTAACATAATCACAAAGATAATGAAAACGCTTAAACAAATGTGAGTATATTTTTAAGGTCAAATTCTCAGCATTTCGGATCACCTACTATCTATGTACGTATATGTTTTGGCATCTACTAGATGGCTCTGATCACAAATTATAACTTCATTCTTTCATGAATATTTTCATCTCAAATGCACAAGCACCGAATCACGGTTCAAAACCAAATATAAATAAAATTTAAAAATGAATCACAAATCACGATATTTCCAGATATTCAATCACTGATAGTGAGTTGTAACTCAAAGATAGCAATGATTGACTCATGGTTCGTGATTTTGAGCTCATTACTAGTGTACATTGCTAATAGAATTGACTAAGTAATTCATTAATACAGCACCCACAAAACACCTAGCATGATCATATAAATCAAATATTGAATAATGGCCCTATTAAAAGCATCATAAATTGAAGAACTTGTATAAGAAGATATATGAAAGTAAAAGGACGGATGATTGTGACATTCTACCCTTACGTGCCTACCCCTGCGTGGAATCGGTGTAATGGTAAATATTTTTTCTTTCCCTCATGTCAGTATTGACATATAGTGGCCTCAATCAGATGATACTCAGCTCTTAATGCACCTCCACGAGTCCCTTTCCTGGGTCGCCTTCACTGCTGACTCCAGGATCTTTGAAACCAAATGCAAGTCATGTATCCATCGTTTGGTATTCTTCCATAATGGACGTATAATATGGCCGAAGAATTGTGAGATTTATTCACTTCTGTAGACAGGGTTTACTGTTGTCGGATTTTGTACTGGATTGAAGCATTCACACATTGTGCTGTTTGTTTCTAGCAATACATTTCAAAGGCGTCTATTTTATGCTCGTTGCTATTGCGAACTTTCCTAGTCTCCGCTACAAACATGAAAATTAGAAAAAAACGAGTGTAAACCAACATAATTTTAGTTGTTTACTCGATATTCCACATTCTCGTTAGTTGGTTCATATCAACTTTAGTTCTATGCCTTGTTAGGTAATTTCCTCTTTCTGCCTCGGCTTCATGTTCAGGGGGGAGGCATCTAGCCTAACTGGTTCTTTTTTTTAAATATTGACAAGTCAAATGGTTATGAAATAAAAGAATATTTTTATGTAAGATAATTTATATTCCATATTTTAAGATACTTGCATGTGTTAAAAGTGTAAAATGTGCAATTTACTTTAATACTTATAAATAAGGTTATTCAACAATAATTACAATTAAATGAACATTAAATATTTGTGTTCATCATGCCAGCATTAATTTCTCTGCCAAATTGTCTATATTGACGCTTGTCTGATGTTGATTATTCAGATCCCTCACGTAAGGGATTACCTCTTAGGATGGTCCTGGATCCTGGACGTAAAGTGTGGTCAGCTTCTTGTGGTGCCAGCGTAGGGTGACGGAGTTCAGGCTTGTAAGACGATGACGAGATGATGCTCAATTATCCAGGCAAACCGGGACTTTGGACGCGATATTCTGATGCTATTGCGACAGTCTGTTCTCGCTACACCGATTATATTCATCAACTTTTTGATAATTTCTCATTTACGATTAAACGCAGAGAACATCACAGTCTAAGCTTAAACTCGAGGCGCACAGTTTAAACTTTCCCCGGAATCACAATCTATGAAGCGCTTACTTGATACTTTTAGAGACAATATTGATTTTATTTTCGAATTGAAAATGAAATCTCGCCGTAGACGGAGCCACTTCTCACGGCGGAGAATATCAGAAGAAGACTGGTCGCCTATGGTGATGCATACCTCAAGGTGCATTTTGCGGACGTGACTTTAGTTACGTTTTCCGGATTACCACCGCTGTATTCGCCGCTGTACCGAAGCTGCGTCGGCCCACCTGCGTCCAACAATACCGAGCTTTTATGACCGTCCGTCCCTTACTTTGACTAAGCGCTTTTGTAGCCTTGAACAAAATATTATTTTGGATAATTTTGCATTTTAACAGCCTTTTTAAATTTTCTATCCACTGTCATCAATGCCTCAACGTGCCTAAATATTTTTTTTCTTGAACTACATTTTGCTATTTGGAAAGTGTGTTGTGATGCATTAACATGATCTACAACCATGGTCAGTTAGTTAGTTAGTTGTAAACTGCTTCTTTTAGAGCCTTTAAATAATATGAGATTATACAGAAAGTTTTAAAATCTCTGACGTGTCATGAGACATCTGCAGAAATACGAGATCTTGCACGACATATTCTAGAAGAAGGAGAATATCATGTCTGAACAACCTGAGGTAATGTTTTGGCCAGTCAACAAAGTGATGACAGCCAACGTTCGTTGAAAGGATAGGGTACAGGAAGAAGATGAATATATTATGTTCGTGTATTTTCATCAACTTCCACAAGAACAGTTCATCTACATGCATCTTTTTTACAAAGAAATGTAATATAAAAATATATCCTTCGACGTGTCTTACACATCTTGGCAATACTAATGAGTAAACTAAAGAAAACTTGTTTTTACGTGTGGCGTTAAGTTCAGTGATCCCTCAAGAAAAAGGGTGTAGGTTACCCACCTTAGAGAAAAAGGTTAATTAAGTGTACACGCAGTGTACATTGAGCAACCGAAACAACAAACTTCCAATGCACTTCTAGCATAAACTTATTTTGTACACGAGGAGCAAATTCCAAAAGGAAACACAAAGGGGAACTTCCCGAACTTCGGGGGAGTTTTTTCCACCCAACTATCATAAATTAAGAAGTTTTGCCTGAGAAAGTTCCCGGTGCTATTGTTTTTATCATTCACGAGTGTAATTAACGCCGGGGAACTTCGTTATTCCGATCCGAGTCTCATTGTCCAAGTTTAATCTTATTATCTGCTGCTTATAAATAAGCACCAGTATTATTAATAATATTATAATAGTCGACCGTTGTCTGTAGCGTAATAACGTACGTATGTTCAAGAGGTTGAGAAATTTGTGGAATGTAGGAGAGGAAGGGAAATAACATATATGATTCGATCAAAAAGATATATGCTACGAAAAAAATAATTGGTTATCAACTTTTCCTTGCCGAGAAGTATCGATATCAATTTCGCTACATTAATCATAAAACATTCACGAAAAATTAAGAGCTTATAAATGTAGTTTTCAAAATATCACGTAAATAATATTTCCATTAATGACGTTGTGGTCTACTTTGCCATAAATCGGTATTTGTCATAGTTGACGTTTCAAGCCACGTGTCAGTTGCCATCATAAGGGATTAAATTATGACAATTAAACCTGAAACTAAAACCACGTAATAATTGTAATAATCTACAAATTTAATCAATAAACTATAAAGATATACAGAAAAAAATCTATCTAACGAAAAAATATTTAATTTCTACCGGGATTCGAACCTGATAGGAAGAGATCCAGATTCGAATCCCGGTAACAACTAAATATTTGGAGATAGATAGATTTTTTTTTTCTGTATATCTTTCTAGTTGATTCTCAAAATATCACAGAAGTATGTTTTGAAAATGCAATTTCACAACAATAATGTGTTCTCCTTAATATTTATATCTCACTTTATGTGATTCACATAAAATATAATATTTAAAACGCTGACTGCACTACAGAACGGATCTACTACAAAAACAGCTCAAAAGAGACTATATGAGAGGTTCAAAAATAAAACCATTATTATTCAGTTGTGAAAATTGAGGTAAACGTATTTTTAATGAGAACACATTCTTATTGTGAAGTTGCAATTTATCAAAACACGAGTCTTTGATATTCTTAATACAAATTAAATGTATTAATTAGAAAGATATACATATAAAATCAATTTATCAAAAAATACTGTTGTCGCTTCTAGGATTCGAACCTGGATCTCTTCTTATACGGAAAAATACATTAACCTATTATGCTACACCCACACAGTAAGTTGACGATAAATTTTCGAACTTATACGTTGCATTTTTAAATTGATATATCGTTATATTTCTTTCCAGAATCGTGCTGCGAGTGATGAGCATGGTGAGACATTTCAACAACAGGACGAAGATGTCAGGGTCGGTGGAACTTTGCTGTACTTGCAGACTACTATTGGACATTGACTAGAGATGGCCCAGAACAAGATCACAGGCGACAAGCAAAGAGAATGTGCACTGATTCAGGCCACTATTTTAGTATTTCATGTAGTGAATTCAATTCTTGTATGTTTTCGTGTTATTGGCGAGTTATTTAATGAAAATGAATTTAATTTACATTGTAATAGTATGATAATATGATACTGTTGAAATTTTGCTTTTCATTATTATATATATATATATTTATTTTAATATTAGAAAATATAATACATTTTAGAATTATTAGTAGGATGTATATATATTTCATTTAACATTTATTTTTTCTCTATGAGAGTAGGACTAGAGAAGGAGTATATATGAGATAATTTATGTTTCAGTTAGTCTGTGTATATATTTTTTTTACATCAGATACAAATTGATAGTAGTCTGTAATTTTTCTATATGTGATGGGGAAATTGTTAAAAAATTTGAAGCCTTGATAAATATAGTGATTTTGGGTTGCAGTATATTATAGTTTTGGAATATCAATTTGGTCTCTAAATCTTGTAGATCGGAATTCGCTCCTAAAGTTTAAATGATTTTTAATTTTGAAAATTTGAAGTATTGAATTTATTTTGTCTTTTACTTTTGGTACTTTGAAATCTGTGAAAAGATATATACTTGGATAGTCTTTTTTTTAGAATAATTTTTATTATCATTTTTCGAGTGATTTCTAATTGTGACATTGAATTTTTATATGCTCCTCCCCATCCAATAATACCGTATTGTAAATGTGATTGTACAAACGCGTAATACATTATTTTCAGATTTGTTAGTGATAAGATGTTTCTAAGTCTTAAAAATATGTAGGCAGTTTTCTTATATGTTCTTTCCATTTTAGTTTGTTATCTATTATGATTTCTAGGTACTTGATATAGTATATTTTTTCAATTGATGAACAAGAGTCTTCTTGAGTACAGGCTTTAGTGTGAATTTTAATATTAATCTCAGTGTTATCTTTCTGTTGAATAGCAAATCATAAAAAGTATGTTTTATCAGTATTAATTGATAATAGGTTATCATCCGTCCACTTTTTATGGTATTGATATCCTTATTTGCATTATATATTTATATTAGCGTCAGTCCAAGTTTTTTCATGAATTATTAGTACTGTATCGTCTGCATAAGATATTATTTTACCATGTAATTTGAGTTTAAATATATCATTAGAGTATAAAATAAATATCAATGGTCCTTGTAGTGGTTTCAGATGTGCTATTGTGTCCATTTATTTTTACATTTTGTTTTCAGAATGTTAAATAACTGATAAAACATTACCATCAAGGGCAATATTTTTAAGTTTATTGTGTGATATGCTATCAAAGGCTTTTCTTAGGTGTATAAATATACCCGTGCATTTGTCACTGTCATCTATATATTTGTTTATTATTGAGATTATTTTTCCAATAGCATCTTGTGTGCTAATTTTTTCCATAAATCCAAATTGGTTCTCATTTATGATTTTATTGGTACGGATATATGACATGAGCTGTTTTTTTATAATTTTTTCGTAGTTTTTGGCTATGTTGGAGATTATTGATATGGGGCGATAATTTTTAATGCCTTTTTTATTTCCTGTTTTAAATAATGTTGTGATAAAACTTTGTTTATAGTTAAGTGGGAATACTCCACTTTGAAGGCTGCTATTTATAATATGCGTTATAGGTTTGATAAAAGTTAATGTATTTTCTTTAAGTACATATGTTGTGATTTGGTCGTAGCCAGGAGTTGTATCATTTTCAGTTACGGTTTGGAATTGAGAAAGATATTCATGGGTGCAGTTTGGTGGTGCGGTTAATGTTTCGGTATCATAATTTGGTGATATGTTTTTGGCTAGATTTTTGCCACATTTAAAAAGTAATTATTAAAAATATTAGCATATTTAGTGGCTTCTAAATCGGCGTTGATAATAGTATTTTCATATTTAATGTTCTTTACATATATTTTCTGTTTTGTCTTTTCGGTTATTTTATTTATCATTTGCCAAATATTTTTATTTGTTTTTGCGTATTTCATTTGTTTTTTTTAAATATTCTTCTTTTGTTTTCCTGATGAGAGATAGTAAATTGTTTCTGTATCTTTTCCAGTACGTTTTTAGATATTCGTTGTACGAATATTTCTTTGTTTGTAGGAATAATTGTTTTTTTTCCTAATATCCATGGGTTTGAGGGTTGTTTTTGCAAATTTTGGTTAATGTATCATTTATGTGTTTTGCAACTGTTTTTTCGAAATTTGTTACACATAATTCAGCCTCATTTGCTTCAAGCGTTTCGTTCCACGTTTCTCCGGATAATTTGTTTTTCAATTTGTCTGTGTTAATAATATTATATGTCGTTTTAATGTTTATTTTTTTGTGACTTTATTTGGGGTTATGTTATATATTAGTGTACATATGTAGTGGTCAGCTATATTTGTTTTCCAAATTATTGCTGTCAGTTTTTTTATGTTGTTTACGTTTGTCCACATATAGTTATTTATGCATGCCTTATAATTATGTTGTCATTAAGTTCATATATTCATCTTTATTTAATCCAATATGTGTCGAAGCAATGTTTATGTTTATATCACCCACTATTATATTTGATTAGTTACTTATATTCAGTAGAATATTTTTTTAAGTCCTTTAAAAATATGAACACATTCGAATATAGAATACATGGATATAGAAGAACAAGTTATACATCTCCAAAACTAACCAATCTGATAATTAAAAAAAATCTATTATCAGATTGGTTTTTTGCTCACCGAAATTAGTAATATTTGGCTACTTTTCTTCGGGAAATAAATTTAAATATTTTTTTGTTGTGTTATTTGAATATTTAGTTCACGAAATAGAAAAAAATTAAGCGTTTAAAATTAGCACTTTCAAGATTATGTGCGCATGTATATGTTAAAAAAGAAAATTTTGTACATTTATTTGACATTTTCAAATTTTATTTCTTAGAAAACGTTTTATTTTTATAGGTAGGTAATACATAAGTAGTCATCCAAGTCGGTCCCTCATCTCTAAGGATCGCGATCTCCGTGAACTCCCGCCTTCTTGACTATCCTCCTACACTTTTCTCGGCATCCCGCACATTTAAGGGCGGTCACCAGAGAAGTTCCTGTTACCTTTTCCAATTGATCTATCCAAGCTACTACAAGCTTCTCCAAGCTATCCAAAAAGTTGATGGATTCATCTCAGGTAAATGATTGAGAGTCTGTCCTTGATCATCAGTTCCCGCAAAATGGAGACATTCATACGTCTCACCGTCCATGGTATGCGCAACGTGTGTTCCCAGCACCACATCTCAAAGGCATCAATCTGTCTCCTCTCCCTTGTCTTCAGACTCCATAATTCCACACCATTTAAAAATATTGTATTTTTCTAATTCAAATTTTAAATAGGTATTATGTAAATATTGAATTCACAAACAAATTCTTTACATTCCTACCGAGACATATTTTATTTCTGGAACGTTCGAATGTTGTGGCTTATCGAACATATGAATTTCTAAAAAATATCAAAACATAAGTTTGACGTTTCGGGTGCTGAATAAAATATGTAGTTACCATGGTCACTTTTTCATCACGTGTTAATCGATACCAAGATGTTTACCCATCAAAAATTTGCGACGTATTGAAATAGAAGAATTTGAAAGATTTTCCTTTATGGGTATGTAAGGGTTGTTAATAAAATAAGTTAATGGCAATTACTCTAGGCTAGCTTAATCAAAGAAAAGAAAGAACGCTGAATGTTTATCGAGAAGTGAATGAATAAAAGATTTTTAGAGAGCTGGAAGGCGAATGAAATTACATCAAGACCTCGGTTCTCAAACAGAGAAATGTTTTGAACTGAACAACAGTCGTTGCAGACGTAAATAGAGAATAATTCAAAGGCCCAAATTTAAATTATTTGACAAAGTCTCTACCAATAATGGATTTCTTTGTTCGGTTTCAGTTTTTCAACTATTTAAATGGAACAAAACAAAAAATTAACCAACTTCATTCTAATTTTCTCATCAGAATATTTACTAATTATTTTCGTATTTCAAAATAGGCACATTTTGCTAAAACATGGTAATTAAATTTGTTACGATTAAAAGAATTAACAATATTCGCGTAGGTTTTCACGGCCGCCGGGCGATAGCAAAAGTTCTCCCGACTAATTGTGACGTAGGTCTGTTTTTATCATAACCGACGTTTCACACCAACTCTGATGATAGCCACCGAAACGTGGCCAGAAATGTCGGTTACGACAAAAACCGACCCAAGGTTGCAAAACACAGAAGTAATTAACAATTTTATTATCAGTTAAATAGAATTTATGAATGTATTTGACTAGATTTTCATGCTTACTTATTATATTTTGGGTTGTTTAATAAGTCTTGGCGGTTATCTTCAACTATTTATTATAAACCAAATTTTTAAACAAAAATTACAACATTTCAATTAATAACATATTCGCTATTATTGTTTAGAAATTTATTCCATCTTTCAACCAATTTGTCGATGCTTTTTTTATAAAAATCGACTGGTCTGGTAGCAAAAAATTTCTGAGGTCATCGTCGTTGTTGAACTTAATGCCACGTATTTGATTGGAGAGCGACGAAAAAGGAGATAATCTGACGAAGTGTGGTCGGAACTATAGTGTGGATGCGTTAGAATTTCCTAATTGAACTCTCGAATAACTATTTAATCCTTGATTAAAGGCAAAAAAAATATGTGACTTGACAGTCCATTATTTAAGACCAAAAATTAAGAAAAACTATAAAATACCTATAGGAAAACAGCGATATTGACGTTTTAGAGTAAAAAAATGATATCGAATAGTATATCATTTTTTGTCAGAAATAACAGCAAAGACTTATTAGGCCACCCGATATTTATGTAAATACCAAATTCGGAATTTCTTTATATTTCAAAAATTATTAATTAAAAATATTATTTTTAAATTACTGTAAATTCTTTACTATCTGTAATTGAGATGTATTTAAATTCTGAGATGAGTTACATGATTCAAAATATTTTTTCCCGTGGTTCTTTTGGGATGTCCTCTAGTGATACAAAGGGAGAAATATTACAGGATACATAGAACCTTGAGTATTGAGACTGATAGGAGAAGACTGGGAATATCACGAGCAACACAGGTAGCTTCAGTAGCTATCTAAGGATACAGCCTAGAATAGAACAAAGTGGACTAGAGATACAAGTCTAATGACCCGTGTCCACGAATAAGATTTCTCTCAGAGATTCAAAATTCAGTGCTAAGCGTTCTATGAATCATCATGACATGCGTTGAGCTCCCGGATTAGAATAACGCTTTCAATATCCAGTTAAATCAACCTCAGATAAACGGGATAAGGTGAGGATAAAGAAGAAGAAGGTAGGATCTCCACTGAACTCTTCACCTTACACATATACATTCAGAATATAATTATAAAGTACAATCTTACATGCTTTCAAGATCAGAAGAAGCTACAGAATTATAGAAAATTAAACTTTAAAACGGAAATGGCTTTAAACGTTTTATCCGAACAAACATCGAGCAAAACGATTACATCTTTCAAAAGTTAAACCACACCGACGTGGCTACTAAAGCGATGTGAAACTGATGTCAGTTAGAGTACGAGTCGTGAGGTCAAGTACCCTGCAAGGTACCCAGGTGCACCTAATCTCGAGCGGCGATCTAGGAATAATCTATAGACCAAAATTGCAACGTTTTAGTCCAGACTGCGCTGAAATTATTCCCGACAAAATGTCTGAAATTTAAATCTCTCCTCTTGAATGGCTGAACATGCCAAGTGTCGTGTGCCAAGATATCGTCTGCATACATCAACATTTCATTTTATTTGTAAATAGACTCGTGAAAAAGATGTAAATGACAAATGAATGTTAGAAGAGAGAATAAACTATTTCAAAGATCTCGTCAGTACATCAAACAATGTTGCTTTAATACAGATCATCATCCACTAACGACAAAAGTTTTGTTTCTATTTTCCACCAATCCAGTGACACCATTATACATTTTAAGATATCAAGAATCCCAAATGCAAATACATTGATTATATTTTTTTAAATAACGCATTCTTATTGTGATGTTGCAATTTTTCAGAACATAGGTCTGTGATATTTTTAATACAAATTAAATATATTAATTAGAAAGATATACATATAAGATCAATTAATGGAAAAAATATCTGTGTTGCTACCGGGATTCTTCTTCTTTCCATCCTATTCCTTCTTCTTTATATTAACGAAATCGCATACACCTTTTGGCTTTCAAATAATGAAACGAAAAATGTATCAATTTGAAAGTGCAACGCATAAGTTCGAAAATTACTATGTTGGTGTAGCATAATCGGTTAACGCATTTCCCCGGATAGGAAGAGATCCAGGTTCGAATCCCGGTAGCAACAACATTTTTTCAATTTGTTGATCTTATATGTATATCTTTCTAATTAATACATTTAATTTGTATTATCATTAATTATTTGTTTATAAATTATACATGGGTTTACTAGATGATTCGGTCATATGAGACTAATGAATTAGGAGAGAATAATAAAAAATATATATAATATGATGCAAGCGTTGATAAAACAATAATAATTTTTTAAACTTAATATCCGGTGCACAATACATTTCCATTCTTCCTGGTCTTGAGGCATGTTGATGACAACATTTCTCAAACTTTCTCATATTATATTTAATTGTTGTAAATACCATTGTATTCATGAAATAATAAACTGTTGTATATTGTAACCGATACGAGTTTCATTATTGGCCTACCTACGGAATATAAGTGGATTTGTCCGGAGACACATCCTTACAAACGTCGCTCGATGTACATTACACTTTATATAATCTTTAATTCCACAGGATACGCATCATCCGCCTCCGGCATCACATCTTGAAATCATCTAACATATTTCTTTCCTTCTTTCTTAGTGTTTAAGTTTCCATTTCATACAGTGCTAAGGAGAATACCAAAGAATTCACTAGACGGATTATGATTATTTTTAAGTTGGACCGATTTCTTTATATCTTTGTCAGACTGGACTTCGCTTATTTTGCCATTCATTTTTAAATTAAAGCTTCTAGGTGCATAAACTCATTAACCTCTTTGTAGTTCATTATAAGATTTTCAAATCGATCGACGATGAAGACTTTTGTTTTGTCTTTATTTATTTATAGTTCGTGTTTACTGCTCTCTACCGAGTTTATCTTATCTCGTCTTATCTTAAAAGCTTTCAAATGTAAGTATTCAATAATTCGATTTATCAAAATTAACAATTATATTAATTTGTGTGATATTTAAATATATTTTAATTTAATGTTGTCATAGTATTTACGTAAAATTCGGGTAGAATTTTAACAGAATAAGTAGGGGAATTCAAATCAGAAGGACTATGTTATTTTATGGATATAACAGTCACTGTGAAGGATAAAATCTCTTTTCTTTTGAATGAATTTAGCCTTTATTTCAGGCGTACCGACGATACTTGATACCGTGAAAGCATTTTTCCTCCTCCTTTATCATCTTCACATATTTCTCTATTATTCAAGTCGACAAAGCAAACAAAATAAACCTTTGTTTCAACATTTATTTCAAAACTATATTGGGTTCCGCAATAAATTTGTATGAAGAAAAAAATAAGAATGAAATGAGAGTGCACAGGGTGTTTTAAAAACTAGATTTTTTCCCATAATTAAATTATGTAAAAAAAAATTTCAAATTCTACCGAGTCTACAAAACTACAAGTCGATTTTTTACTCATGACTGTGTACAGTTGGCCACTGACGAATCTGTTGCAAGTATAATTTTTGTTATTTTTACAATATAATAGTGCATAAGTTTGTTTAATGAGTAAATTGTTGGTGTAGTTATTAAGACGCTGGCCTAATAATCTAGTGGTCGGGGGTTCACGCTTCGTTCCAGTACACCAGCAAGTTAGTCCTATTTTCATAGTACAAGCGTTTAGCTTTGTTTGAAAATAGTAAGAATATTGATGTGACATGTATTCCGTGTACACATCTCTATTTTGTATGGATAGGGAATGAAATAATATCAATCACATCTTAATAACAATAATGACTCTGTCGATGCCCTTCATCAGCTAAAACTAGTTGTTGAAGAAAATAAATTTAGTAGGACATATAACAAAAACACATTGCGCGCGGTGTACACAATACAATGAAGTGTGAAGCGGTCATATAACCTTGTCTCTTTCTCGCTTAGATAGCGCTCACGCACACATTGACGTGTACCTGTACCAACATTTTACATACACCTGATATCGATCATCATTATTATCAGCTTTTTTACCGCTCTATGAAAGCCTCATCAAGTATCTGTGGAGGTCTATCGCTTTCACAAATAGCAACACGGCAAACGGTTCTTGAACGCACCCCACAAATACCTGGGTGCAAACCATAAGTTTTATCGGCCACATAAGCCGGTATGTTTTGCGATATGCAATAGTATGCGCCGGCAGCCACCCAGCAAGTCGGTCTTTTTGATTCACTTCTTTCTCAGCCGGATTCTCGATCAGGTCTCCAGCAGTCTCCTGACATTTCTCTAACCTTTTTAATACCTTTATCTACCACTCCAAGGAAATAGTAAAATTAAGAAGGAATATTTAAATTGAAAGGTTAACAAAAAAGTCTACAAAAAAAAACAATTAGATACTAAATTATATTTATTTTAATGTTTCTTAATTAATAAATTAAACCGAAAAAATATTTTCTTAAATCATGTTAATAGATACAGCGCTATATGTTTATTTTACGTTTTACAAAATATAATAGGTTAATACTAATAACGTTTTTAATTATTCTGAATTCTCGCTACGGGTCCGTAATGATTCAATTTCGAAAATTCTATGATAGTTACGGACCGCCAAGGCAATATGAAACCGCGGAGACCGCCAATAAAATTAAGGACAAAAGATTTTCAGCAGTACCTTCAATCTTCTAATATCTAATTACAAACTAGTTCCTTCAGCCAATATTGACAATCTAAGGCGCGCGTACGATTAGAATCAGTTAGACTTAATTAATAATCTACCCCCGATAGAAATGCAACCCCGAGTGAGGGATTAATTCGGTTTCTTGATCCTCTCCCCACCATCTTAAGGGGAAACCGCGCCATGTGTCTTATTAGTCTGCCTAGGGATGTACCTAATATTTACCATTCGTTTATAAATTAGTAGTTCAGCAATCATTGAGAGAGATTTTGATTTATTAACTAAATATATAATAAACATTATTTTTTATCTTAGATATGTGAAAGGATAGAAGATACATCTAACATTTACGCGTGTAGTAATCAAATAACGTTGAAATAAAGTAATATTATTTATCAATATCATACTCATATCTTCTTAAATTCTTTCTATTTACTTTATTTCAGTTTACTTCTATAAATAATTTAATAAATCTATTTAGTTATTTAATTTTGCTTATTCAATTTTATTTATTATTTTAGATTAGAATTGTTATTGTTTAAATTTCACTGTTAGATATAACGGATGAGCCTGTCTCAGATCTCGATCTAGCCAAGAATAAATTCAACATCTTCTACGTATGTACTAACTTTATTATTCTAATAGAAAGGCTAAATAAATAAATATTTCATGAATGTGTACACAAAGCGAGATGAACATATTCCGTAACACATTATATTTTTTTTATTTATTATTATTCTACCCTATATATATGCTTGTCAAGGTCAAACTAGTATATGAAGAAAGTTAAAAGGTTGGTTAGTAATTGGTTGAGGAACTAAAAATAACTATCAGGGGAACATTACATTAAACATACAGAGTGTATTAGACCTAGTCCACAATACTTTAGGAGGTTATACCTTATACAAATATGAGTCGAAAATATTCAATCTACCGTGTCTTATTCTCAACCATTTCAGAGATAATCGAAATTCAGTTTTAGATTTTTTTTATTACAGTTTTCGACTTTTATTGAATAAAATATAGTATATGATCTAATATTTGTACTATTCCATCAAAAAGTAATTAAATCGTGTAACAAATAAAGCGAAAATTGCTGTAAAACACCAGATCTATTTACATCACAATTGTATCGTTCTCCAATCGCAGTTTAAACCCCCCTGCAGAACTTTGCGACTTTCATTAGCACAAGCTACAAAATAACAAAAAATACATTCAATTTTCTAATATCTAATTGTAATAATTTGACTGATTATACAAAAAGAAATAATTTTAAAGTTTTATTTTAAATTCTTAACCTTTTTACCCGGATTATTTTCATAATTGTATTTAATTGTAGACCTGAAAATTGACAGCAAACAATTTTTTTATGGTATCTTTTACTTTATTTTATTAACGATAACTATTCCGACGGTTCTCAAAACTAGGATAACAGTATTTGTAGATTATGATGGCCTGACAAATTGAGATTCAAGCACGTAGAGCACATTTTAATTGTAACATTTCAAAAATTCTGTCATTAGAATGTTAATATACTGCATATAAATATAAATAAATAAATATCTCAATTTGTTGGCATACATAAAAACCATTGACCTGTTGTGGTTCGTCAGTTGCAACAGTTGTAAAAGTTTAATATCTCTGTTTATTTTCAGCAGTTACTCTCGTCCCAATATCTTCAACAGTTCTTAGTTCTTCCATTACAGCATCCTACACAAATTCACCCACATACAATTTACTAGTAATGAGCTCAAAATCATGAACCGTTAGTCAATCACTGATATCTTTGAGTCATAGTCACTATCAGTGATTGAATATCTGGGAATATCGTGATTCGCGATTCATTTTATTTATATTTCGTCGCGAACCGTGATTCGACGCATGTGCATATGAAACGAAAATGTTCATGAAGGAATGACTTTATAATTCGTGATAAGCATCATCTAGTAGATTCTGCTAAAACATTTTACGCATTTGACCCGAAATACTGAGAATTTGACCCAATAAATATACTTGCATTTTTTAAGGGTTTTTTCATTCTCTTTGTGATGATATTAAAATAGATATGTATTAATTATAAATGCTAGAATGTTTTTTACGCTAATTAAGTTTGAATAATATAAGTAAATGCGCTCAAAACTATGTTTTTTTATTTATTCATTTATTTCGTGTATTGTGATATCGTGCAGCGCATGCATCTTAGTAATGAAGCTATTATCACTGTCACAGTTTTCAATCACTGATATTATCGAATATCAATCACAATCACACCAGTGAGTCAAGAGTAGCATTTTTTTCTCATCACTACAATTTACACATTTACAATGTTAAGTAACGACGTCATCCCTTTTAAACTTTCTTAAAACAGCAACATCCACACGTTACCATAATATTGTGCTCATTGTAAAATACTGGAATCATAGTAATCCATTTTAAAATAACATGTAAAAAAATAGTAGAAGATAAATCGAACATAAAAAGAAGTCCGAACTGTATGCTACAGTATCTAGTGCTTTTTTTTGTATTAAAAGGGAATCTTTATGCCTACATTATTTTGAAAGGAAATTGATACATTGCATCAGAGTGAAGTACCAATTTCCCTTTAAAATACCACAAAATAATTATCAATTTTAAGACTTCAAAAACGTAAAATTGTATTTTGTCGCTGAATCAATTGCGGAGATTCAGAACATATGAAAGTGACATGACCTTGCTATCTTTACTGAAACCACACGATTAAGAAAGCTAGACCAAGTAAAAGTCCGAATAATAGGAAACCCACAACAAGGACAGCTTTTTTGTCAATTTTCAAGGAATGAGATAATCAATTAAATGTTAATCTGAATTAACCGCAAATTATCAAAACAAAGTTATTAAGCCAGGTGTGAATTAAGTTTTTGATTTTTCACATATTTTATTAATCACGATAAACTAAATTCTACGTATAATAGAATTACAAATCAATTATATTACATGTTAGATACGATTTTTTTAAGTAAGAGGTTAAGACGGGATAACTAAGTATTAAAGAATTTCACATTGAGAGGTTATACTCGTGTATTTAAAACAATTGGATAGATGGTTGCACTACTGAACATTTTAAAAATCAAAACATACGTATAATATAATAAGTTATTTTGTTTTTACGTATCAATTAAAAACTACTTAAAATTTGCGACCATTCGTTGGTAATATTAAATATTTTATCTAGGTGTATTTTAGCATTAGGATCTGAATCTAAAAATAATATTGTTTAATTAGAATTTTAACAGTGTAGATCATAATCTCCACAATATATCACAGATTATATAATTTGATTTTCCGTTAAAGGACTTCCATTAAAGTTTCCAAAAATACGTATTTGATCAGTGGCGTAACTATGCCATTGCAGCCAATGTGGAACATTGGGGCCTATGTTAGATGGGCGCTCAAAAAATTCACACCCTACAAACCATTTAGCATCGATATTTTTGCGACTATTGATACCGGAGCCAACCTATAATGATAATTAATGTATTTATTTGTAAGTACATTTGGTATTTTAATATCTGCCTCACACATGCTGAGGAAAATATTTTACATTTTTAATCAACAATCATATTATACATAATTAGTTTTTAAATATGAATATAGAATAGGAAGAAAAAATAAGGATAAAATAAAAAGTGCAAGTAACAAAATACGAGTATGAAGCAATATTTGATTTTGAGAAATTTATAACCTGCCTGAAGGATAATACACATTTTAACAAGTTCAACTAATACAGTACAATTTAATTTAACACACACACACACACACACACATGCACAGGCTGCTCATTCATTGGTGTTTGGTCTAAAGTCTTAACACTGTATGTGTTCATGTTGAAGGAATAACCATGCTATGAACTATATGAACTGTATTATAATATTAATCACTTAATATAATAAAATAAAAAAATAATGACCAACTGTAATATGAAAGAAACCCTTTAAACTTTAAAATATAGATTTTGTAAAATATTTCACGCGTTGTTTTATTGAATGGAATCGAAGCGAGAGTAAACAACTCTCAATTCCAATAGGGTGGGACCCATTGGGGTTTCCTTAATCTATCGATACCTTTCCCAGTGTAAATATGCTCTGATAATCTACCGCAGTAAGAAATAGAGTTATGAAATTTATAAATCGCTACCTACATGTATTACGAAAATATATGAAATCCTGAATAGTGGTAGTACACTCCTAATTTGTAGTGTCAGGGATCAGACCATCGCTGTAAACCGAAAATCACATTAACCCGTTGGACGGTTGTGGGAGAATACTTACCACATTAGGGATCCACAGACAGGCAGCAGAAGTTTATTTACCAAACAATGTAAAAATCATTTGTCTATATACATATCTACCATAGAACATGTGTAAAATTGTCGATTTATAAGCCTACTTTTAGACAACATCCATCAAACAATCCACGCACATCGTTGTACCGATATTGTTATTAATTGTATGTATTGTTGTAAAAAATTAACCAGAATTTATTTAAAAAATACGTAAGTAGTATATATTTTTGTTTTTATAAGTTTTTGTATTAAAATATGCTATATTATTTTATCTTCGAAAGGCGTTTTTGGTTATTTCAGAGGAATTAAATTTGTCCCAGGTTCTGATGTCATCTGATGTCAGTAAAAATATGTTTTCATTTTCCAAGTCAAAAACAATACATTATATTCGTTCCTGTGCGCATTGTGGAAGTATATTTACCACATCATTTTTCACCGGGAGGGGGGTGTATATCACTAAAAAAAATTGACAATACTTTTGTAATGTCATCTATATTATTCCACTTTTAAAACAATAAAAAATTGACAGATTTCTGGGGCCCGGTAAAGTGTTAAAGCGAAGCAAGTATTCTTTTAAATTCCAAGGGCACATCAATGCCTAAAAGCACTTATTATCGTGGAATTGTGACTAATATAGTAATCGTGAAACAATTTGTGTTCTTACTATTTTATTGATAAACCAAGCAGTACTAATTATTCGTATATCTCATATACTATACATATTTAGTGTTCAATTTCCAATTCAATTTTTGTAGTTACGCCAATGTATTTGATACATTGTAATATAAATATTTTGACGGCATCGAAAATTACTGCCTGTCTGAAATATTACAATCTCAAATATAAATCAGAATTGTAATGTAAATCAAATCTCACATGACTAAACAAAATATATTACTTTAAAAAAGAGAGTATTGAATTTATTTTTTTGTAAAACAATGCCATAGTAAATTTATATAGTGGATATAAAAACAAATAGATTTTTGACTCTTTTGCAAATTCTTATATTTTAACGTTATACGTATTTGAACTGTTCATTAAATTAAAATTATGTTGTTTGTCAAATAATCCTGAATGTGCGTTGCTCTTGTGTTATAAATCACGACGCAGAACAGAACATATATAATATAAAGCCATACTTCTACTTCCATATAATCGTCTTCCTTCTCCTCCATTCTGACCCACATTGAAGTGACACCTTGTTTGCCCTGCTCTGGTTTCAGAAACAAAATAAATTATTGTCATAACGAACCAAAACAAAAGGCCCGTTGTTTGGTTTGTTCTGTTTACCCTGTAGGTAATAAATTGCTTTCAAATAAATTCTCTTGACATGTTCTGGTAAAATTGTGTTTGATGGAAAGCCTTTTTACCCGACTATCGCCGTCTATCGATGTTTTTTTAACACGTTGACATTTTGTTTATCAAAGGCATTATTTTCCGGTCGCCTTCACCTCAGATTGGGATAAATATGCCCACATGGATTATGCACGTTTGTCAAGGCCAAGAAATAAAATCAATGTAAAGCGAACATTGAAATGTTTTAAAAGAGTGTATTAAATAAGCATTATTTATTATTATTTCAATGTGTTAGCAGGATTAGCCCCTTGTCATATCTGTAAGGGTGACACGCGATTGGTTTATTTTCAAACACATTTCCAATAACCACAATCATTTGTTACATACATAAAAAACAGTACACAATACTATGTGAAATAGCTGGAAATTTTTTTGAGTTTATATAAGATTTAACAAGTTCTGTAAAATTAAATATCAGTGTTTTGTTTATTATTTAGAAATTATAAGATAAACAAATTTATTTAATCCTTAATTATAATAGTATATAACTTACTACATAATGTTAATTGAATTGCAATAAATTAAAACAATTAAATTCTTCAAATATTATTAGTATTAAGAACTAATAATACTAGGCGTTACTCAGAATTCAGATATCCCTAATTATATTGCATTTCTTCATATTTTATCTACCAATTTGTTGCTATCGATATTGGATAAGTTGTTGGATTTGGATCTGTACATGTACATAATAAGATGTAAATGTCATAGTTAGTAAAAAAAAAATCGACAGATTCGCTACTTTGGCACAAATGTGTTTTTAATATATGTAGGTTAAGATTACTTAAACGTTTTCTCTTTTATATATTCAATAATTTAATAACACGTGAATATATATTAAATTTGAAATGAAGTGTAGGTACATTGTCTTTATTACGAATAAGAAAAAGCATACATTAGCGAAATCGTATGAACTGTAACGACTGGAATGTGTATTGACTATCTGTCATCTTGCGTCGCACTTTTTTTCTTATCTATGGTCGCACTGCGACGCGAGACGACAGATGGTAATGTTTACGTTTATTCAATAATCATTTATGTAAGCATGATGTCAATTTTTTCAAGAATGCCTTTAAGTGGAATGACAAAGAATATTTAATTCGATATATATATTTCAAAGTTGATACGTAAGAACACCGTTCTGTACAATTTTAGGGAAGGCAATACAGAATGCACTAATAGAAAAGCAATGAAGAATGCTCACTGCTATGACCTGCGAGGGGTTATTATGACTACTCCGTGGTTTATAGTGGCTGCTACGTGGCCAGAACTTTTATAGACTCTTTATTTTGTCTAAAGCAATATAATACGGATGCATAATATACTATTGTTAAAGCAATATGATAAGGGATTTCTGGATTAAAATATAGATTATATGGACGCCTTGGCCGCGCTGCGGTCACCATGGGCCGCAGAGCGGCCACTATCGGCTGCAAAGCGCCCTTAATAGCCTCCTAAGGCTTTCAAATAATGGAACGATCGATGTGCTATCGTCAAAATAACTGTTGCTGTAGCATAGTTGGTAATGCACCTTTCTCGGATTAGGAAATAGATCCAGGTTCGTATCCCGGTAGCGCAACAACAATATTTTTGATAAAATTGGTTTTTTATATATATCTTTATAATTAATGCATTTATTTAGTATTTAAAATATCACAGATCTATGTTCTGAATAATTACAACTTCACTTTAAGAATGTGTTCTCCTTTATAAAAATATTTAATTCCCCAAGGTTTCACCAAATATGATATTTCGTATTAGTGTAGGTATCGATATAATTTTTTCAATTTCCACAAAGCTTCACAACTTGAAGAGGTTGTAAGCCTTGTTATTCAAGACGTGCCTGTTAATAAAGCCGATGTATTAAAAAAGTTTTACTTTCTGGATGCCTACTCTGTTCTATAAATTTTGCAAATACCTAGTAATTGTTTTTTGTTTTATTTTATAACTGATTTGATATATTTTTTACTCTGTGCTTTTATGACAGAGTTGTATGTGATCGCTTTGTATGTGTAGGTACTTGAAATGCATTGTAATTGAAGGCATGGGTTTAATAAGGGCGTGTGGGATTATTATGTTATTTTGAATAAAACATTAATTTTTTTTCTACAGTAACTTCTTTACCATATTAGTATAAAAAAACTGATAGCCGATGGCGGCATGTTAAGTAGTTTTGTGATTATATTTATACACTGTTTTTGAGCAGAACGTTAAATTCTGTTTAAAATGGCGTCCGGTTCATGTGACAGTTCCAATATTGAGGATATTTATCAAGAGTTTTATAGTTTAGAAACAAAAAACAAAAAAGTGCAATATGCAGAACAGTTTATAAATTAACGAGAACATATTTTTGTTGTAATGTTCCATTTTCAGAACATAGTTCTGTGGTATTTTAAAAGATTAATATATTTTTTTCTATACTACTTTCTAGTAGATTAATTTAATTTGTAGTTAATAAATATTATTAATTTTGAAATTCAACTTAATTTTGATGATTACAATATGAACAAATCAGATCTAGACATTGATTATACTTGTTAGGTTTGCATTATTTTTAAAAAAAAAGTATTTCACAGATTACTGTGACACAATTGGTGACACAATTTGAAGTCAATTAAATACCATTTTTTAATTTATTATTATCATGTAAAGACAGCGTATAACCTTCACAAAGTGAGAAAAAATAATTATGTTTTATTAGGATTTATACATGTCACACATATATAAACATAGAAAAAATAAAATAGTATCGGAAGTGCATTTAATTGATTTGTAAATCTTCGAGTTTTTGCACATACGCTCTTTTTGCACCCGACGCCTTCAATTGTGTGAATAGTGTTTTGTTTTAAAATAATGAAATTAATTGTATTTAAAGGCAATCCGTACAGTGTAAACAATGGCCGTAATATATTCACGCGAGCCTTTAGCGCCGTCTCCCGTTCACCCACACACGCGCGATAAAGCCCTCCCGCTCACAATGGAGAAACCTGAAAACAATGTGACCTGAACGTGAAATGGCTTAATAAAAGTAAAAATAACAGAAAGAAAGAAAGATAAAGTGCCCTGAAAGGCTTTCGTGAAATGGAGATGGAGAGAGGGACACAATGGGGGTATAAAACATGTGCTTAAAGCATGTTTCAAACCAAAACTCGGCACAATATTAAAAATTAACACTCCGTTAAGTATTCAACTGAATGCCGTTCCTGATATGTAAACCAAACATGTACTTGATTTGATCACATCGCGATTATAAAACTGTCGAAAATAATTCTTAAAAATTATTAAATTGTACCAAATAAATTCACCAACATGGAAAAGAATAAAAATATTAAGCACACGATAACGTCACACAATAATGACGTATATGTATGCATATATGTTGTTTGCTCAATCTCCGGTTCGCGCGTCTTGCGGAATGAAATACGATCATTTCGGTCGTAAATCGGAATCACCGCAGAGTAGGGAGCGAAGTAGGGAAACGTGGTACAGGGAGAGGTCGATGAGGGGATAAGGGTTTAGTCTAAGGACTAGCGAATTTTGAGAACTGGGCTCGCCTTACCTTGAGAATGACATCTTCGCAAATCCCCGTGGTTGCCACCGATAATCACACAAATGGCACGTGGATAAACCGATCTCTGCTTCCGACTGAAGATGGCGATATCAGTTTGCATCCACGGCACACACAAACAATAGACACTGTGCACACAAATCAAAGGATCACAAAAGGAGCTGAAAAGGTCTACACCGTGAATGCTATCGCGATGTCGAGATCGAACACAAAATCGCTCAAGTTGATGTCTGCTGGCATCAAGGTCACATTTCATACTGTTGGGTAAGCATTTATATAGATCATGGGTAAAAAATCTGGACGCGGGCATGTGACAACAATAGATATTACAAACGCACTAAAATATGATTTTTCAAATACGGAACATATGTATATATTATATTTCATAATTTAAAATGGAAGCTTAACCTGTAGCCTGATTTTAAGCTACATTTTTTTTGTTATTGTCGATAGATAGCTTTAATCAATTAAACTACAGCGATACTATACAATGCCATCTGATTCCATCTTAATATATATGTACCTTATTATTGATATGCATATTTTTCACGTTGGATGCGGCTAACTTTTTAATTGCAATGATTCTCAAAACTTTTGAATAGAACCTGCTAGGTGGCGCCAGGACTTCCAGTCCATTTTATTAACGGGAAACATATAACGCAACTAATTATGTTAATTTTAATGAAATCACATTTTATTTGTCATATAACGATTTTTCAGAGGATAGTTCCTGAAAAAATCTATCCGTCAAAAAAATATTGTCATATTTATTAATTTTGCCGGTAGACAGTATTAACCAATAATATCCGAGTGCCTTTTTTTTGCTTTGCTTTCAAAAAAGAAAGAGAAGGCCTATTTTCACAAAAAGTGAAAAGGTGTTGTTTGCACAACAACCTTCCTGATGTAATCTTACCATAGTCGCGTCTTAGGTCTTATGTATATATTTAAAGCTTAAACTGGTGCTAATGCATCGCAACGTACTTCTCAAGTAACAGGATGTGAGGTAGTTCAAGAAGCAAAATATTTGAGCAAGCTGATCACGTACACCAGTGCTGCCTAGCTAAAGTTTCTGTATCGCATATAATTGATACGATAAGACACGTGTCAATAATTCAAAGGTCTAATCATCGACGTGGTGCCAAAAAACTCGTGGAATATATTTTAGGAAAACAGAGACGTCTTAGTAAAACGTAACATATAGGTATTTGCAAATATGAGTATATGTATTGTTATGAATCTGAATAAAAACAGAGTATTCTGTAGGTGGAAGCCATTCTCGATTTTGCTGCCATAGTGTGCCTATATTAAACATCTTTTGTGTTTCATTTCTTTCGACCATATAATCATCATCATCATCGCCGGTTGAGAGAAGCTGAGATTGGCAAACCATTCTTGTCATATTTTGTATATAATTATAATATACAAAATAGTTGATATATAAAAACTAAATTAAAAAATTATGCTTTATTTCTTAGTTATTTAAAAACAACATCAGCCTGGAACATAATATTCACCCTGTTTAATATTACACAATGCAATGTTCACTGTCAAAACAGCTCTGGGACCGTTACGAAAAATTAACATAACCGATTTACTTACATTACAAATTATCTTATATCACTGGGACATTATTTTTAAATTCAACGAGATGCTTTTATTCAACATCCACAAGCATGTATGCCTTGCTAGTTTTTTTTTCACCCTTTGTGAAAAAGATTGTAAAAGTGTGAGAGGAATGGCAAAGCTGTATCCGCAAAACCTGGAAGTTCACACATATCGAACCTGAATGCTAACACATATTCAGTTTCGTCAGCTGTAAATCAATTTGATACAAATCCATTTTCTTTATCTCAATCACAAACAAATGATTTAGTTGTCAATATTACGCAGTTGAAAAATGATCACTTTCAATTCTTATTATTTATTTATTTGCAAATTTATAAATTAATCTTACAATGGCAACTGTATATTTTTTTTTAAATTAACAATAAATTCTTCCTAAATCTACTACACTTATTGACTACTTATAAACCTAGCGACTTCTGCTCATCTTATTCTTATCACTATGTATATATATATTCATATATTTCGCTACATTTATTATTTACTACGCTTATTTTTAAGCTTGAAAAGAAGAATAGTTGAAGACCAATGTACTTCAAAGGTTATTAAAATTCAAGATTTAATCGACGGTACACTTTCTGTCTCTTTCTTCGCATACCTTTTTCGCAGTCAGTCATTCATATTATGTAATAATTATTATTCAAAGTAAACATATACAATTTAGAGAATTAATATAGAAACAAGATTATTTGTATTGTAATATAGTCGATTCCGCTTAATTGGGACTAATAATTTTGGTGATATTAATTATCAACGTCAATTGCATACTCATTCTGTATTTTCATCATAACATGGTCAATTGTTATCTATTGTCGAAAACTCTTGATAATTAACAATAGAACTTCTAACATGTCCTCATTTCCTACATTGCTCAAAATTTCGGAAATATATACAGGTTTAAATATTTTTTATTAGTGTTGGTTGTTGATTTTATATAGTGTTGGATTTATGCACTAACTCTCTGGCTTTTGTGGAACTTATTAATAAATTTTAAACATATGTTTTATAGTCTTAAATTTACTGTCTCAATTAAGCGATATAAATTACTATTAGTTCCATGGTTTGGTTTCCCTTCCTTGAGTTGTTGTTTACCGGCGGCCTAATTTGTATTTGTTTTTGAAAATTTCAGAATCGTAATGAATTAACATGAGCACATATTATTGGTAGCCGTGTTCTGGTGATCTTTCAAATATGCTATTTCTAAATAATACAATTTAAATTTTTAGTAAATACCTATATTTTTATATCGTATTAAATAAATCATCGGTGATCATATCTAGAATCGGTGAATTTTCTTTTCGACGAATTGCGGGTCTTTGAATTTTCCAGTCGGTGAATTGTTGTCGGTGATCTTTCCGTCGGTAAATTGCAGTCGAAGAACTTCCTAAATTTCATATTATTCATAAAAAAAAATTATACTATAAAAATAAGATTTACTTAGCCGGCTGATACAGGGATTAAAATCTTTGTACTATTTTGTTTAATGTGGGTTTCTTAATTTCATTAGTTGACAGCGTTGAACAAAATTATTATGAAATTAATTACAACTTTAGATTTAGCACATCTCGAAACTTCCTTGTGATGTAGACCTCATTTCCTCTGCGTGGGAATACATCAGAGCTTTCGTCACGCTTATTGAAGAGTCTCTCTGTTTTTATTCTGATGCTTTGACCCCGTGCCTAACGATATTGACTATCGGCAGATATCTCTACTGAGTTAGTTTTGTTACTACGTATTCTCTGTACTCTTATACGGAATGTAATCTCTCTGAAGCGATGCTAATGCGACACGAAACATTTGAGATATGACAACTAGAATCATTTTTATTAATTCGTAATTTACATTTTCACTTTCTTCCCTTTTACGAAGATTTAAAATTCCTATTGCATTCCTTACCTAAAAGTCTCGTCTGACCTCAACATTCAGTCACAAAACGGTATAATATCATGACTATTATATTATACAGAATAAAATATATTGCTTCTTTTTTTTTATTCTATACTTATATATTTATATATAGGTACACAATAAAATTAATATATATATAGGTATATGTGAGATCTCTCAGTTGTTTGTAAATGTGTGTGTATATCCACGATGAGAGCGGCGTGATATCGAACGGATGGTTTACCTGAGTGTAGGTGTGTGGGAGAGCCACTATGAGGCACCGCGCACTTGGGAAGCGCTCTCTTGTTTATGCGTCTTCCACTTATAAATACTCGAAGTGTAACTATTGTATTAATCAGTATACCAAATTATTATTGTAATAAATAGAGAATTATTGTATAGCAGGGGAAGTTTAATTGCTATACCTTCTGACCAAGTTACATGAGACACAAAGCAGAAGATATAACACCAAAAGTTATTACATATATTGTTACAGTTCTTTATATAATAACTCTGGTGGATCGAATGCCAGAAAGCATTACCACCGATCAGCTCAGTCTGAGTGCGGTGCTAGATATTTTGTCGAACAGGAGGGAATAGACCGGAAAATGCAAACTAGGCCAATTATAAATTATAATTAAAGAAACTTCTTTATTTTTTTCACAAAATTGTTACACTTGACCCGACGAAATATACTGAACGAAAAGAATAACTTATGACCTATTGTCAACTAAAATTCTTGCACAGCAAAATTACCATCTTTAATGTTCACGACTTTGAGTCACTTGATACGATCTAATTCACACTTATAGTTTACGATTCTCTACGAGGTAGTGGTGAAGGCCGTCCTCCAGATGTTCGTCTAAGAGCAGGAATTTCACCTCATGACCCCAATATGCAAACGGGCACGCCATGTTAAATCCTTAAATCACGGGACCTAGACTGATCTACCTTGCTGCCAGCCGAGAACCTTCCATCTCCATTTCTGCCGGGCGATGTTTCCAGTTTGCGGGTGAATCAAGGCCCTTATCTATCTCATGATCACCGCGTCAAGATGACATCTCGTCATAAAGATGAATTTTTTGTCGCCATGCGCAGCCTTGCTGCCGTCCCGTTGTCGAATGTGAGTCCCCACCATCTTCTTCATCTGCCGCCAGGGGACCGTTCCTTGCGTCCGCTTGCAATACTACAACCACATTGCTTCCGCGCGCATTTTTAATCTTAATGCGGCGTCCACAGAGACGTGATTTGGAACGTGACAATATATATATGTGTGTGTAATATATGCTTTAAGCAATATACTTTTATATTTAAATATGCTGTGCCATTTCAGTTGTCAGCTGGTAGCTTCAAATATTAAATTCAATTCATTCGTTAAATGACATTAATGGTTTTCAAGATTAGCAATTCTTTCAAATGTCATAATATGCCGTTGAATTAACCATTTTAGCCGATAGCCGATTATTTCTACTAGCATTATTGTTATTATATTATACTGTTATTATATTGTATTTTATATTATAGGCACCTAACAGATCAATCAATTATTTGATATATATATTATTTATTTGTACAGCAGGCTGAAGTTTATATCTACATATTTAATTTTGGCGTCGGGTCTATGCGGTGTAGACTTCACGAGTTTCAGAACACACAATTATTATTTAAAATTATTTTCATTCGCTGTATACTTTTACCTGTACTCATTTTTGCATGAATAAGTAAGACACTAATCTGAATACCTTGTTTATAATATATTATTTGTCATCTCTCTATGGCGTATCTGATAAATGTAGATTGTTCAACTTTCAGTGGCATGGAACGAAATTTTTTTTAAAAGCAGACAGCGAATAACAACACGAGACCTTGGTAAAACAAGGTATCATCTGACATTTTAAATAAAAAATATTTATTTTTAGTTACAAAATTTTGACAAATAATTAATTTAAATAATAAAACAATGTTATATTTTAGTAACATATTTATTTATATTATATGACGTATCCGAAATCAGAAATCAGTTACTGTATTACTCTAAATTACATAGCGACATTTTTGTAAAAATTTCACTTCATGGGTGATGAAAACAGACTGTCAAATATATAGACATGAACAAACGCAAATTCCTTGCTTCAATCACTGTGGTACCACTTACGCAATCAAATAGTTCCGTTACATTTTTCAAATATATGACTCGATTGGAACGAAAATTTAAACGTTTACAATATAATATAATCTTCGAAGAGTAAATACTTTAACTGTTGCATAAATGTATCATAAACTAGCGGATTTATGTTTCCACAAAGATGGCGTGTATAATTCCCTCGTCCCGCAACTAATATTCCAAACCCTTCTTCTATGTGTACACTTTATTTTATGTATATTAATTTACTGGTCTGTGGTGATTAACCAAATTCCGTGGAAGAAGTCGACAAATAATATTCAAAACTTTGAAGCTCAATATCTCAGTTTGTTGTAAATGTCTGACCTTGTCGTTCCAAGGACACTGAATTTCCGTATATATTTTTTTATAATCAATATTAGGTTAACTTAACTTTAATTACAAATTTTAAAAAGGCAGTAAAATGTGCATCGATAACGGTCACAAGCAACGAGAGGCTCAACTGGAAAGGTAACCCCTCCGTTGCGAGTTCACGTGTGTTAGCTTTCGTACTGATCAATCACCCTTAAGTTCTAGGCGGGCCGCGGCCTGCGAGGGTAGATTGTCAGGGTAGTCACGTTTTATGGACATAACACAATGACACGGAAAAAACATTCGAACAAGAAAGTTGAATGTTCCCGTTGGTCGGCGCTTGGATGGGAGTTGGAACTACGCGCGGCTAATGTCGAGCGTGCGGAGAAATATTTGCTTCATTTATGAGTGCTCGAACATTCCACAGCGAAATGTGTGTTTAGTTCGCATCAATACCAGCCATAGCAGTGCGTCGATGTGGAAAAATTTTCTAAACAAGTTTTAAATTCAAATCGAAAAATTGGTGCACATGTAATAGTTTGCAGCGCGAATAATGTCGATGTTGAGTTACACACTACACAACCTTTATATTATATTTTATTGTTAATTCATTGCCTTTGAGATAAAGTAATGATAAAAGTCAATCAACATCTGTTAGGCCAATTTTCCCTCTATCTAAAATGCAACAGATCATTTTTTTATTTTCTTCAAATTTTGCCAATTTTCTTTGTGGCAGCATTTTATAAATAAAATAATAAAACAATTTATTTTTAAAATCTACATGTTCTTTACTTAAAAAAATTATAAAAACAAAGTGTTGTATTATTTTATTGATATTTTTTGATTAATGACCTTTGTAGCGTCTATTATCTCCGCTGTCGGTGTGTCTGCGTTCCGTGGACACGCACGTTACTTTTGTTTTCTTTAATAGTTAATAATATATTTTTAGGTTTTCACGGCCGTTTAGAATCTTTTGTGGACAGTTTTCTGGCCTAATCGATCGTGTATATCTACCATTTCTAATCATATAGGTCAGATTTACACGGCAGATTATCCCAGAAAATCGTACACAGAAGTTAATAAAATACATAAATTATTAACTTCAACAGATTTTTTGTTGGATGTGCTTAATTTTATTAATTTCTGTTCCGCCTTTCGCTCCATTAGAATAGACATGAATACCTAATTACGTAATCTTGTAGTACGTAATGTACACATCATGTCTCAAAAATTCGCCGTCAAACGTCAAATATCAATTCATTGACCGTTGATGTTCCGATCGTCAGGTGGGTGAATTCACATCTCCCCGGAAAACGGAATAAATGTGTGTAATTGAATACCTTGGAATTATCTAACGTTAAATTTGTGCGCACGTATCGAGTCTTGCTGTTAAATCGAACGTCGTGTACACGGGTAGAAGTTTTAATCTCTTTTTACCAATCTCAAGTTGATCTCTAGATCAAAATCTCGACACGTGTACCGAGTTTTATCTCATCAAATGATAATATATTTCTATCGCTATCATCACAATGCTAGTTTACAGAAACATTAGTAAAACCATACGATAAATGAATTAAAAACTAATTTGTTTAATCTAATTGGATGTGAAGTCAACAAAAGATAAATCTAGGATATCGCACAGCGTTGAGTTGTATATGAAAAGTTAAAGGCCATGTTGGGCAGTATATCACTTATTTGAAGTGAAACTAAAAGTGAGAGATGAATCTGTCGCTTAATAAATAAAAGTCCGTGGGCGAGACCGTATTCATTCTCTCTCTCTCCTCCCCCTTTCAACACAACCAGTGATCACTGAGCTTTGTTGACTGTCTACAACCGGCACGCCAATAGTTTTCTGACTGTATTAAAGAAATTCATTGTGTTTATGTTCTCTTTTTTTGTAATAGAACGAATGTTTTCTATTAAGTTAGCAAACATCTAAAAATCTCGTTAAAATTCGTTGTTGACAATTGGAGAGTCCTTTCAAAACCGCCCAAGGTAAAATGCTCTGTTATAAAATCAATACTAACAAAATATCTTATTTTTGTTACAAATGTACGTAATTTTTTTATATAAGATATTTACTCACTTCAATTAATATATATTTAAAACCTATATATTATGTCCAACAAATTACATGAATAAAATTTAGTACGAGTGCAATTAAAAATTGTAATACATGTCTGTACATTTTTGACAGTGAAAATGATGGAGCTAGAACGTATTGCCGTTGTCATTTTTTAAGGAATTAACATTAAAACAATCGCATCATTACATTGCAATATTTATTTTTAGTTTCGTTTAGTTAGTGAAAACGAAACCAGTCGACGTCAAAGTAATTAATGTGATTAATACAAAATTAGTTATTTATTTAAGTTAATATGATTGATTTTTCTACTTATACCATTCAATCCATATTCACTATGGAGTGAAAATGAGTGCAAAACTCTTGTTTGCATACATATATATGTGTACATAGTTTCGACAGAAAAAAGTCATTCTTTTTCAGGGCTGAAAAGAATGAAAACGAGGTGGGCATATAAAATATTATTTTGATTCATTGTATCTAATTGAACAAAGAATTGATATAACTAAAAAGATGTTCGAATACTAGAAATTAAACTCATAAATACAGCTGTTTTATTATGTTATTTTTAGTATTGCTCTGCATTATTTCATTTTTATACAATTCGTCACATTTTTCTCGCATCAAAGAGAGGCAGATTAAATCTGTGCATTAAGAGTTTAGTAATTTAAAATTTTGTAAGTACTCTATTAATAATTCATTTAATTAACTGTTTACAGATTCTAGTACATACCTAAAAAAATTAAAATTAGTGATTATTTTTAATGAAACGATTAGAAAATAAATTTGATTTACGCAAGTACAATAAAATAATAGTTTACTTAAGTATACACATGAATTGAAAACATTCAAACATAATATTACATAATCGGATAATAGAATAAGCCGGATATTGAAATCTAAATCTATGAGGGCCACTGTGATCACAATAACCGGTTCACAGTATAGGTGTTAAAACATTCATACCTTTGTTTAGATCGTAGTTTACGGGTAATAAAATGGTCGGATATCAGAAACGAATTTATAAGGAATTAGTTTGATCACAATAACCGGCGCCTACTATATTTATTATTACAGTAATATTACTGGTTTGGAATCAATATCACAAATCAGTTCATAATTTTTAAAATTAAAAATCTTTTATATTTTAATGATGCATTTTACTGATGAAATTCAAAAAGAAACGGTATACAAAAAAAAGCCATATTTTCTGAATACTTATTTGAAAGCTGTTTCGTATTCACTTATACCCCGGTGGCTCTCATGGTGGTGCTCAGTAGTGCTCGGCGGTGCTCAGTAGTGCTCGGCGGTGCTCGGCGGTGCTCGGCGGTTCAGCGATCTGAAATATTTTTTGCCGATAGCCATTCCAGACACCCGTTAAAAAGCTGAGGCGCTGTGAGGATGGTGATGGGCGCACTTGTAAAGGCGTTATTGCACATTAAGTAGGGACAAATGGCTTCCATCCCGCCAATATGTGTAATGAATTACGTGATATAACTTGACGGGATACATCTCTTATCGTGTGATTACAGTACCCTGTTTCACCGATATTCCTGCAATGCTTCAGATTCTTTTAGACTGGCTCTGACATCAGACATCTTAAACGGCACTGAAAATAGTAATATCGTTGTATTACGTTGGTTGGAAAATAATTGCGGGTTTTGTTGTCTGAATTCTAACCTCAATTTTTTGTCATTTCATCGTATTCATGTTGATATCGTATTAAAGTGCCTTTTTCGATCTATATTTGGGTAACATTGACTTCGGTTTTATTAATAACTAACCAATTTTTGGATTATACATATATATAGTGTATGGAACTGGTGTATCTACGTTAACTAGGCCGATGAACACGTGCCATTGTCAAGATTTGCTGTAAAGGTTAAAGTTTAACTGTACCCATTCGCGGGGCAAATAAATCAACTGTAGGAGATTGATTGTCTCAGCAATATTGATTATTGAAAACTATAAATTCAAAAAATATTTTTTGACGTCTGTTGTTTTTGTCTCTCACAATAAATTTTCTCCACGTATTCTTTAAAAACACTGGATTTTAGCCCTTTTTTCTAACGACCAATTAGGAAATATATTTATAACAAAGAATATAGAGTGCAGTCTTATTTTTTGACAGTGAAATGCATATTTCAAAGGCTTCAAGACCATTCTTCTATAATTTTTTTTTTTTTTTTTAGGAGAACACATTCTTATTGTGAAGTTGTAATTATTCAGAACATAGTTCTGTGATATTTTAAATATGAATTAAATGTATTAATTATAAAGATATACATACAAAATCAATATTATCGAAAAATAAAAACATTGTTGTCTCAAATTGTCATTTCAAAATTTAATAAAAAATGAATTAATAACTCTAGCGTCTGCTATCAGATTCACTCAAAGGTATTTGAGATTCTGTAAAAATAAGGTAGATGGCTCTGTCAAATGATGGAACGATTAAATGTATTGATATCAAAAAGGTAACATATAAGGTCGAAAAATTGTCGATAAAAATAGTGCCGCTGTAGCTTAGTTGGATAAAGCACCTCCCTCGGTTAGGGAAGAGATCCAGGTTCGAATCCCGGTAGCGCAACAACAATGTTTTTATTTTTCGATAATATTGATTTTGTATGTATATCTTTATAATTAATACATTTAATTCATATTTATTCTTCTATAATATTAACCAACTGAACTGAACGAAAAGTAAAATGTATCCGTTACGAAGTTTGCTCCGTGGACGTTTATTGGGCTGACTCATCCACCAAACTCACCTGACATCTCATCTGTTTAAGTATTTAAACAATTTCTTACATTGTAAGGTCTTCAACAACAAAGCAGCTGCCAAAAGATTTCATAAACTCCAGAACTCCGGAATTTTACACCATCAGAAGAAATAAACTTGTTATTAATTAGCAAAAATATGTCGAATTTAATGTTTATTAAGGGTAATTATTAACTGAGAAAAACGTATTTGTATTTGAAGGTCATAAAACGCAATTATTTTCGTACCAACCTAATAATTATACATTTGTTATTCAAATACTCAAAAATACACACAGTATACGTTTGTGTAATGTTATGTTAATAAACCATCGTTTGTTAAACGTCAATATTTCTCTCGTTATGGCGCAAGATTAGTTTCAATACTTTGGAAGAATATTAAGCATGACGTGTATTTGAATAGGATCGGATCAGTAGGATTAAATATGTGAATCCGCTCTCAAGTCGGCTTATCATTCATGTTTGTATTCATCTTGGTTTACTCGCATGAAATAGGAAGGTGTTTAGATAGTGTGAGTGCGAAGCAGATTGAAACTGAGTTTATTGCATTACTTTATAAGAGACTCAATGAGATTGTGATCTGTCGTTGCAGAAATTTGTCGATAAAGATTGGGATGCATCAGTTGCGTCATTCTACTCGTATAAAATACAAGCGACGATAAATCATAGCACGCTTCGCGCTCAACCCTGTACTGTCTAGCATGTTCTCTCAAGTCCGCGATGATTCCTATCATGTCACACCATTATTCTTACAATTTTCAATCCATTTGCTTTTAAAAATATAATTAACTTCATGACATCCTAGACTTATTAATAGTTGAATATTCAGGAATTCTGAAAAAGATCTAAATTCCGCCGCATTTTCTTCCTCTGTCACACTTAATTTTTATGCATTTCCATGTGAGTTGAGTGCTTTTTTTCTTTTTTAAAATTCTGGTGATAGAATTCCGACGCATATTCTCCTTGTATCCAATAACTTGCCTGGCCACAACGTCTTAGAACTAGTCAAGCGCTAGTATTTACTAGTGATGGGAAAAAATGCTACTCTTGACTCACTGGTGTGATTGTGATTGATATTCGATAATATCAGTGATTGAAAACTGTGACAGTGAACAGCTTCATTACTAGTATGCATGCGCCGCATGCACGAAATAAATGAATAAATAAAAAAACATAGTTTTGAGCGCATTTACTTATATTATTCAAACTTCATTTGCGTAAAAAACATTGTAGCATATATAATTAATACATATCTAATTTAATATCATCACAAAGAGAATGAAAAAACCCTTAAAAAAATTCAAGTATATTTATTTGGTCAAATTCTCAACATTTCGGGTTAAATGCGTAAAATATTTTAGCAGAATCTACTAGATGGCGCTTATCACAAATTAAAACATCATTTCTTCATGAATATTTTTGTTTCATATGCACATGCGCCGAATCACGGTTCACAACCGAATATAAATAAAATGAATCGTGAATCCCAGATATTCAATCACTGATCGTGAGTGTGACTCAAATATATCAATGATTGACTCACGGTTCGTTATTTTGAACTCATCACTAGTATTTACCTATATAATATATAGAGTATTATTCCGGAATAATGAAAATGATGTGTAGAGAAAATATTAATGCCCCCACATGTAATAATATTATTTCTCGTGAAGAAGCCTTCAGACATAATTTGCCTGAAAACACAATTATTTATTATTAGTTTATACACACGTAATTATTTGAAGGATTCTGAGGGAGCATTTAACTTATCAAATATGATAATCAGACTCAATTTACCAGATATATGCGGGTTTAGTTGAGAAGTTTCGGGCTCGCCTAAAATAAGTTCCCAGATCATGCTCGGGAGATAGTTCTCATTCATATAAACAACCTCGAGACGCTTAAGGTGAGATATTATAGGGATATTATGCCGTGACTGAGATCACAGGGAACTTTCAAATGAAATGGAAACGCTTACGTAAGTTAAATTTTTTATTTTCATCTTTACTCGAGGATTTCGATCCAGTCAGCACCAAATCTCCGGAAAATATTCTCTTCAGAAATATTTTTTACAGCAAACAATTTTTTTATCTTGGTAATATATGTACATAAATGGCACTGCGCGTTGAACAGTGCGTCGTTATTGGAATAACATGTTTGAGCGCTTTTGAAAATTAAAGATTTTTAGAATGTACGAATAAGATAAACTGGATGGATAGAGTTACGAATGAAGATGTTATTGTTCGGATGAATAAAAAAAAAGAAGTATTTATAATAATAAACATTCGAAAACTACAATATCTCGGACATGAAATGAGACATCCGGGAAGTACAAGATCTCGCACCTCATGATGTAGGGAAAGATTGCAAGATGAAGAACATCATGGCTAATGAGGGGACCTACTGCTAACACAGGACCGTTTTATTAGCAAAAACTCACATATTAGTCCTAGCAAAACATCCCTCATTACATACATGACCCAATATAAAAATTTTCATTGTGCAAAATATGCAATGCGCAAAATAATAATAATAATGCATTATTAACAAAGATACAGTAATAACATACAAAAGCCGGGAGACAGAGGAGCAACTAGGGGAGTACTAAAAACGGGAAACAAGACGAACACAAAAAAAAGACTTAAAAGTTGATTCTCTACCCATGCACCACTGCCGGCAGATATTATCCAGGAAATAGTACACTAAGGGGCCCAACGTCCTTCCAGGCCTGAGTAGGTCGGAGTTCCTTGCAGAACTACGACTCACACTCTCCAAACCTTCAAGCATATCCTCTCTTGCATCAGTCAACAGAACGCAGCACCAGAGGATGTACTCCAGAGAACATCGTGGCAGATGAACCTTTGGTCAGTCTAATGTGCAGCTTTTCCAGCTGCAGTAAATAAAGTGATTAAAGCCAACGCCCGCTAAATGTGCCATTATATTGAGTTCTGATTATTTCCGTTATCAGTTTCTCAGAAGTCAGAGATAATAAAGTGCCACACTTTTCTACTCTGATGCAGAACTCTCACCTCGTCCACAGTCTCTTTCTTGCATGCTCATTGATTGTTGAGGCAGAACCACAGACCACCAAATAGAAAAACAATAATCCTGTATTCTGTTTACTATTTTTTTTTCTGATGTCATCAACAATCGCGTCGTACTTTAATTATCGCATTCTCTCCTTTTTCACGTTGTACACGACCAAATCGTCCAAGCGACCTTTTCTAAATTGTCATGACTATGATTTATTCAGCTGTACATTCATCACATTAGAAACAGATGCTTCTATACCTGCTGGAATCGAAAATATGAGTCGACAGAGCAAACTGCTAATATACAAAACAATAATAAGTCCAGTGATCATTTATGGTTGTAAAATAATCACGTTAAGCATCAGCTTAACCTAAAATTAAGAAATTAAATTAGCAATTTTTGAAAGCGAAATAAATTTATGGACCTGCACTAAAATTAAACTTATAGAATAAAAATAGACAACAAGATCCATAATAAATATTTAAGGTAGACTGCAATGGACTAGCCGTGTTAAAAGAATGCGAAGAAGAATCATACCCAACCGAAACGTCCTAAAGGCAGACCAAGAAGAATGGAATAGGACTATAGCATAATGGGAAGGTCGGTGAACAACAATTATGTATAAAGCTTAATCTCACAAAAAGAAGAAGATTGTTATTTTTTAACAATTATTCGTAATGTCCACTTACTAGGATGATCCTGTGTTGAAGTGGGCTATTGTTTAACCTTTACCATACCATGATATAAAATACCCGAACGCAGCCATGCTGTCAACTCGTGTTACCGTAAATAACAGTTAAAAAAAATGTTTTTATTAGCTTAAATGACATTAATTTACTCTAAATATTGAGAATTCAATTTTGAAAAAATGATTAATAACATAATTTAAAATATTTATTAAGTCCTATACAATGTGTACTTCCTTCTTATCTCACTTCATTTAATTAGTATGAAAGAGACAATTATATTTCTATGTTTGTTGTTCTTTTCACTGTGAAATCAGTGTGTGATTTGTCTTTCATATCACAAATGGTATTTTTACCAACGTATTAATTTTGCAACAGTTTGAATGGAAAAAATAATTGTTTTTGTTCGATTCCCTTTTCATAATTGGTTTTTCATTAGTCATTCCTAAGCGCTAATATTTTATTTAAGATTATTTAAAATATAAATTTTAAGTTGAATGTATTTACCAAAATATTACAGGTTTAATTAAGACGGTAGACCTGTGTTACTGCATGGTTTGGGAAGGGTTAAAATTATTTGAGTGTTTATTTATATTTGTAAGATAATTTGATTTATTTTAGATTTAGATTAGTAATTTATTGCATATATTTGTAAGTAAGCGTGTAAAATACCTTCGATAGCGTCAAATCCTTGGTCCTGGGTTTTCTATTGATAATAAGATCGTGTCTCTTTAGTAAGACATATCACCGCTAACCTGAACAGTTGGCCTATCTCCCAGATGCAATCCAGACTGCTGGATTTGCTGGCTGATCATCTGCTGACACATGTTAAGTGGCATCTCCGCCAATACCGAGTGCACAGGTGTAAATTTTTATCAATCTACCAATCGAAGGATATAAAAATGCGCAAACGGTAAAATTGTCGGAATTTTAAATTTATTAAATATTTATTTTGAATTCGTTCGAATTAGCATTTTATGTCTTCACAATTATCATAGATAAAAATGACTACATTGCCGACTACATTTTTGCTGGATTCAGTCTAATTTCATTTTTTGTCATCAATTTCTAGCTTCATATTTACACCTAATCTTGCTCGATTCACGAGTTTTCATTTGCAATTACCGCTAATCAAATAGCAGACACAAAGTATAAATTATCGTATTCATACCCGGTTTTAAGAGATTGTCATTGATTTTGCTTACCATACATACACAACACTTCCAAATCTTCCAGATTGTCCTTTCATCATAAATCCTGTTCACAGTCTGATACATTCGACAAAATTATTTTTAACCAATCTCGACGCACGTTCGTAGACTGTTATTTCGAATAATCAATGAGGTACGTAATTGTTGGTACCAAAATATCATTAAGTCACTAAAAAAATGATTTTTTTTTTTAAACATTTTAATCTACAATCTCTTTTTAAAATTTTATGTATTTTTACGTCACTAATATATCCTAGCACATTTAAGAATAAATACTTTCAATACAATTTAAATGAAATATCTTGAAAGATATACAGAAAAAATATATTTATCGAAAAAATATTTTAGTCGATACCAACATTCGAACCTGGACCTTTTCCTATCCGAGCAATTTCGCGATATCTACTATGTAATTTTACGACAAATTTTAGAACTTATATTCTGTAGCTCTTTCAGACTGATACATCTGTTATTCCATTTTTTAAATCAATTAACTTTATATTACGATGAATCTCAAATACAATAATAATATATATCGCGTTTAGCCGGATAGGAAAAGGTCCAGGTTCGGATCCTAGTAGCAACTAAAATATTTTTTCGATAAATTGATTCGTTCTGTATATCTTTCAAGTTGATTAATTTAAATTGTATTAAAAATACCACAGGACTATGTTTTGAAAACTGCAATTCATTACAAATACAAATTTCGTTCATCAAAATATACTAATTTTGATCTACATTGCTCTAACTAATACACCAAATTAAAATAGTAATGATCTGATTTCAGATACTGACATGTTTTATAAAAACCACTATTATATTATATTACAAAATTTATCCTGAGAATTTTAGCACAAGATTGAATTATTTTCTGCGAGTATTAACGCTCTCTCATACTGTTAATAATGCCATAAGAATCTCAAATAAAATATCTATATTGTCTGTGTACATACGTAGGTACGTGATGTTGTGGTTAAATTACATCCCTCGAGAGTACTTGGTGGCTGTACCCCGCCGGGAGGGGGAGGGGGAGGGCGTTAGACGCAGAAGACAGGGAGACAGAGAGACAGGGAGACAAAGACACAGAAGAGCGCTATTATTAAACATTAGAAAATCCGAATCTCCGTGAAGTGTGGCTATTCTTCCCTCTTTATTTTATAGGCACCATTTCTCTCTCTGTCAACCTCACTTGGTTAAGACGAGTGGGCTTTCTAATAGACATTCTCGGTGACTCGGATTTTTACTCGACTTTAAGATTTTTAAAACTGTCGAAACTTTTTTCAAAGATAACCTTTTTTCTGTTTAAAGGATTCTAGCGTATTTATAATTTTTTATTCTCATTTGCCTGAGAATTAAAAATGGGTAAATACATGTGAAGTAGTTCTAGAAGTAATTTATTTGAGCGAACACCTGTGACAATAGGCAAGAAATTCAAAGAAAGTTGCTACGATGTGCATGCAAAATGTTTTTTTAGCATATTATACTAGAATATGCCTGAAAAATCATTTTTTTATACATTTTCTCATTTTGACCAGTATATTATATTAGCTTTATTTGAATATGTCCAATAACACACAATTGCACTGTTATTAAACAAATATCAGATATCTCATAGAGACAAAGCTATTTTTTTATTATATTTAATGGAAAATATATGGAAGTATGGGGTAATTACAGTGTTTAATAATAGTACCTTTGTAGGTAAAAATCCAGTAATTGTGTGTTCTTGGACATATTCTAATATTGCTAAAATTACGTTGATTCACACTCTTGTTGTTCCAATTTTCATTACGCAGCGGAGACTTGGACAGTATAATAACAGACGTAACACATAGACATCATTAAAATATATTGCTAGAGAAGGATGTTACGTATCAAGTGAACATCGTGAATCCTGCAACAAAACTGACCACAGCAGTAGACAGTTGATTCTTCGACCACACTAAGCACCGCAACCTAGAAAAGGAGATTATCCCGGGCACAACTTTGGGCCGAAAAAGACCTGGAAGAGTGCCACAGTGATGGATAGACCCGTTACATCTAGCTGCAGGGTGTGCGAAAAATTGCTCACCAACAATTGCTCGCCCACAGTTGCTCGCCCACAATTGCTCGCCAGGAAAGTTGCCCACCACACAATTGCTCGCCAGGAAAGTTGCTCGCCAATTGCGCGACAGGATGTTTTAGTTCTTTGTTTACATGAATAAATACAAAAATTAATTAAAATTACTACGCTAAAATTCGATCAACGTTCTATTTGGATAATCGTAAACAATTATTTCTATCCTTTTCGCATAGTCACGATATTTTTTTCTTGGCATATTAGGCTCACGCTTATATATTGCATATATATACAATTATAGGTTAGGTTAGGTTAGGTCAGAAAAGGAAAAAAGCAATTCTTGGCGAGCAACTTTCCTGGTGAGCAATTGTGTGGCGAGCAATTGTGGGCGAGCAACTGTGGACGAGCAATTGTTGGCGAGCAATTTTCCGGTAATCCTAAGAATACAGCTTGCTGCAAAGACCCTGGAGTCAGCTGTGAGAACGATAAAGGATCTCGTGGAGGTGCATCACGAGTAGAGTCTCACCCGATTACGGCCCCTATGTGTCAGTACTAACATAAGGAAGAAAAGAAGATTTCTCATTTGCACATAATATGTGAAAATTATATCGTTTATATCACAATTTGAGTCTAGTATTATAATGTTAACGTGTAGTTTCTAGACGTTTTACCACGGAGTAAGTTTGGTTGACAACTTTATTAAATAATTAACTTGTCATTAATTTGCCGACCTTTAAATTGTCAACCAAACTTTAATTTTACCGTAACTTAAAACTCCAGTCTACAGAGAATTAACAGTTAAGCTTCTAGTTGCAGTCTCTATTTACCGTTACCCTAATACGTAGAATTAGTGTCGTATGTTTATGAATCTACGTAATGTCTAAATATAGAAAATAATTGGAGATAATTAGACAGAGGCGGATGTAGTGGGAGTTTGGTGAATTAACAATTTAATCCGTTATTTGAAATATTCCCCATTTCAATGACGTCATCTACTCCACCTACTTATTATCACTATGATGAGGCCACAATCCATTTATTTTCGTATTTTATTTTATGTATCAGTTAGTGTGTGTCCATACTGACGAAGACACAGTCGTATCGAAACCGCTATGACGTTAAATCAATCAAAGTGGTTTATACAAAATTTGTTAGTTTTTTAAATTAATAATTATGTTTCATTTATAAAGTTGAAGCTATGATCATCATAATTATTACATTGTGTATATTTTATAGCAAGCAGTAGACAAAATATGTTGAACAAATGATAAAAAATAAATCAAAAAAAATTTAAAGTTCTAATAAGGAAAGAAGTAAAAATGTAAACAAAGGGGAAAATGCGATAAAAAAAGTTGCAAAAGAAATTGCTCACCGGTGAAAACTCTGACACTTCGTTCAACGTAAGGTGCCATTTAAACAAGTAGTCATTTCTGTGTTGTCATTTGAGACTCAAACTATAATCAAATAACCGTACGCAGGGGGGGTGTTTTAGTATTTCTAACATTTACAAAATGTCGCAGGACCTACGGGGCTAAATCTCCGATAAGAAACGCGGCTTATCTTGTGGAGAATTCTTCTTGGACTCGACAGGCTGGCTCCACGTCCAGCCGGACTGCTATAACAATTGCATTATTGGAGGAAATAAAAAAGAGTTAAGCCATCGCGGAATCCATAGACCCTGATTCGATCGCTCGCCATCGTAAAATTCTATTTTTCTCCATTCTCCATCTCAGACCAAACTACAGCATTGACTTACCTATCAGCAAATAGTATAGATGTCGCCAGTAGTAAAAGTAATACGAAATCTCGCTAGTACAACCTCGCTCGAATCTATAAAAGGTAATACACATTTATTTTATACGGTCCCATCAAAATTTAACGATATAAACCGCATTTATAAAATATTAAAATAATAATAAATCGCATTAATATAAACTGAACACTAGCGCAACCCAGCACCGTTTCAGCTATCAAATAATATTTCTTTAAATATGAATTAAATATATTAATTATAAAGATACACATATAAAATCAATTTATCGAAAAATATTGTTGTTGCGCTACCGGGATTCGAACCTGGATCTCTTCCCTAACCGGGGGAGGTGCTTTATCCAACTAAGCTACAGCGGCATTATTTTTAGCGACAATTTTTCGACCTTATATGTTACCTTTTTTTTAAATCAATACATTTAATCGTTCCATAATTTATGTATCAATTTTAAATTGATTTTATATGTGTATCTTTATAATTAATATATTTAATTCATATTTAAAATATCACAGACCTATGTTCTGAATAATTACAACTTCACAATAAGAATGTGTTCTCCTAAAAAAAAAAATAATAAAAAAAAAAATATTTCTTTAAATACCATTCTAAAAATTTAAAAATGGAAGTAAATTTCTCAAATTTCAAATCTTAAAGAAATCAATAACTAGAAAATAGATAAGCAATCAGAGCAAGCGAGATTGCTTGCTGCTAGGCCCTGAGGGCGGCTGTTGTGGCCACAACGCGGCATGGTTTTCCGTGCAATCCATATTTCAACATGAAAATTCCTTATTATATTGTTTTAACTATGCACCATGTCTTTATTTCCAGAAATACCCAAATATTAGTAAAATGATATATGCTATATACGTATGAACACCTAGAGCTATCTTAAATTGGTATGATTATCTTCAGAATGTTATTAAAAGCAGGATATAGTTAACTTAAAGAAATGAATTTATATTAACAGATAAAAAAAAAATATTTCAAATCTCAAGGGAATACGATATTTTGAAATGATCGAGTAATTAATCGAAGAATTATTCCCAGCAGTTTTTGACAAATATTAGACTGCGGACAGGAATATATAAATAAGAAAACAGCCCCTGTACGACCCAGTGCCGAATATATCCGTCACCTGATCAAACCTTAATCAATGACATATATTGCATAATGCGAAAAGATGATAATAAATAATAATATTCATTATTATTTTTGGCTAATCTGTACTGCCATTTATCTAATTTATAAAATGAATTAATACGAAGTGCAATTATAAAATAGATTATAGGTATATTAAAATTAAAAATATACTTATATAGCGAGCATAACTAAATATTCATTTTATATTATTAACTTATTTTTATCGACTTTTTTCATTTTTAATATTTATTTACAATCCAACGCATGTACATATGTTTTTCTTTTTTTTTAATAGAGACGCGTATACGGAATACATATCACATCAATATTCTTAGTATTTTCAAACTAAGCTAAACGTTTGTGCTATGAGAATAAGACTGACTTGCTGATCTTCTGATACGAGGCTCGAACACCCGGCAGGGCATCACTAGGCCGGCGTTTAAACCACTAGACTAACAAACGACTCATTGTAACATTGCGACACCGTAACATTGCCCTCTTTGTAAGCACGAGAAAAAATATCACTTTTATAAAAGTTATAAATATAAACTATGTCATTAATAGAATTTGCAGTTATACTTTAATTGAATTATAATGTATCGTACACCTTATACATTGTTTTAAAAAATACAATATAGAAATATTAACATAATAGTAAACATCTAATCTCGCATTCTGAGTGATAAACTTAGTTTCTGCAATATTTTTTTGTTAGGAGAACACATTCTTATTGTGTTTATGATTTATTCTTATTCAATAAGAATGTGTTCTCCTAATAATAAAGTTGTATCAATGTGTCCAAAATTTAATAAAAATGAATTGATAATTCTGGCGTCTGCTATCAGATTACTCAAAGGTATTTGAGATTCTGTAAAAATAAGGTAGACGGCTTTTTCAAATAATGGAACGATTCAATGTATTAATATCAAAAAGGTAACATATAGGTTCGAAAATTGTCGCTGTAGCATAGTTGGATAATGCACCTTCCCCGGTGAGGAAAGAGATCCAGGTTCGAATCCTGGTGGCGCAACAACTATATTTTTCGATAAAATATATTTTATATGTATATCTTTCTAATTAATATATTTAATTCATATTTAAAATATTTTTTTGTGCTTGTCAAAAAAGTTGTTTCAATGAAATATTTCACATAAAAATGCTAAAATTATATATACCTACATATTTTTTGCTGGCTTACTGAAAAAGTTTTCCTTTATCACAAACTGTTCTATTCAACAAGACATGGCTTTAAGATGTTACAAAACTATTAGAAGTACCTCCCGAGCTAACTTGACATACTAAAAATAAAATTGAATAACAAACATATTTAATATAAAACATAATTATAAATCTGAGGACAGCAACAGATATTAAAACCCGCTGTTCAAAACGGTTTGGGATTTCACGGATAGAACGTCGCAGTCAATAAGTTAACCCAACTCAACAAAGGATTACTCATGACAAGGAATTCATCCCTTGGGGAATATTTGCATGTGAATTGAACTTGTTTCTTCAAAACGAGGAATCACACGTACAATATAACTATAGTCAATTGATTCCGTTTTAATGTATGTATTTTATAGATCTTAGATTTTATAGATATTTATAGAAATTTGTGTATATTTCACTCGTGGATGACGTAATTTAAAACTGTAATTAATATAACAAACTGTAATAAAACATTGTTACAGTTTTTCCTACAAAACTTGGTGTTTAAAGCAATATCAAAATATAACAAATAATAATTTTACTAATAATAATTGTTAGTAACAATTTAACGACATATGTATACTGCACTAGACTTGGTCTCTAAGGATATTAATGACTATATTAAATTCAGTGAAATTGTATGTTATACAAACTATCTTGCTAATTAGATAATATATATGCGTGTATCTATATTATGAGAAGACATAATTTTTAAATAATGTATTATTGTATAATAATGTATCAATGTAAAAGCCTTTATGGATTTTAATAGATGTATGAAACGTTAAAATAAATTAGAAAGAGATGTACAGAAAAAATCTTTTTATCGAGAAAATATTTAGTCGCTACCGGAATTCAAATCTGGACCTCTTCCTATCTGGGGAAAGTGCGTTACCATTTTCGCTATAGCAATCGAGTACGTTTTCGACAAATTTTGATCTTATATTCTGTAATCTTTCCAACTGATACATCTATTATTGTATTTTTAAAAGGATTTAATTTTATATTGCAGTGAATTCCAAATACCTTTGAGGAAAACATACTAGGAGACGCCAGAATTAAATAAATCAATTTTATTAAATTTTGAATAAACTTTAATACGATTTATATATTTTTAAGGAGAACACATTTTTATATATTTGTTTATCTTTCTAATTGATTAATTTAATTTTTATTAAGAATACCACAGAAAGTACGTGTTGTGTTCTTAAATATATGAATCAGTGTTAGTTTTTTCAAAATAAAGCTACTGTCTTTAGTAATGCAATATTTCTCAGATTTATCTGTGATTTACAATGGTCTTGGGTTCGAATCCCGGTAAAAACGTTCCAAAAAATAGTTGTACATTGCAATTTTAAGTGGCCTACATAAGCATGGTTTAAGTCACATTCATGTTCACGATATTATGTGCACCTTGTTTAATGCCATCCAACCATCGTAACTTGGCTTTTATAACACTTTTCTGGCTAACAAGTATTGCTTCAAATGCTTTCTACGTTGGTCAATCTAAATCCAGCCAACCTCAACTATGCTATCTTTACATGGACAAAGTTAGGTTCACAAAATTCTGGAGCTATAGGTGTCTAGCGGAAAAATTTTAAGATTAAATTGCAATTGCTCGTAAACCATCATATAAGTGGGAGGGGGTGTTGTTCGACGCGCGTGATTTGCTTATTTGCCAGTCGCAATGAGTCACTGGTCGGGAGTGCACCGCGCTGGCTCACTTTAATATTCGACGAGTAAGTGATGGCCCGATAAAGCAACTTATCTGGTGTTGGGTTCTAAAGTTCAGACAAGAAAGAACAATGGTTAACTAAACTCCTCCGAAACCATCAACGTCAGCAGTGACGCCAGAACATGTGGCTTAAATTTGACGTGAAATTATGCGCAATCAAATTTCCCAGGCTTAATAACAGAACACAATTTCAGCAAGACGGGGCCACTCCACACACAGCTAGAGTTTCAATTGAGAAGCTGAGGGGAATTCTTTTCAATAAATTAATCAGCAAGTACGGAGATATACCCCGGGCACCTCGGTCATCGGACCCTACACCGTGTGACTTTTTTTGTGGGGATACCTTAAGTTGAGAGTTTACAATAACAATCCTGGAACAATTCAGGCCCTACAAGAAAATATCCGCCGTAAAGTTGCTGCCATTGAACCAACTAACCAAACTAACGTCAACCAAAAAAGAGTCCGATTGCAAGAGTGTCTCGAGAGAAATGGATGGCATTTAGACGATATTGTTTATAAAACGTAAAATCTGCATCTTTAAACTTCACTTTGTATAAATAAAATATGAGAATAACATTGTAGTTTTTTAATTTATTTATATTAAACATGAAAATTTTCCGCTGGACACCCTGTATTTCGTGATTATGGCGTATACATCACACTCCGTTTTCATTATTGGCTTCAAATAATCTTCTTAGAATCTAACATTCAAATACCATTAATGTGTTTTTATATTTCTTACTAAATATTCGACATTCATTCGATTTTTTTAATTATCAAAGAACGATACTCGTTCTAAAGAATTTCAGCATAAATAAAAGTAAATTGAATATGATTGATTCTAAACAAATATTATTTCGTTATATCCATACCGTTATATTAAATTTATTTCCTTTCAAATATGTGTATCAAATTGAGATTTTAAAATTTGTACATATATTTGTATCGATAATAATATATTTTTCTTTACAGTTTCATAGTATCACTCACCTGGGTGTTCTATTTTCGGTCGAGACTCAATATAATTTCGCGAAATAGGAAAATCAAATTTCTAGCGAAATATAAAATAATATAAACACGTTCCCCAGACAACGAGGGGTGGATTTTTCCAACGTTAATGAAGAGGGCAACGCCTCAGTTATGAGCTACCGACCTGAAAAGTTACACCAGATATACAGGAAAATTGAACATGATATGAAATTGCACCAACTTATTCTCTACGAACAATCAACTTGACTCAGTCCAGTGAATACTCACATCCAGGGGCGTGCACACTATATAATCAAAAAGCTGTGCATGACAACAATTTCTGTGAAATTAATTTAAATTAAATATTGGTGTACTTTTTCTATATTTAATTTACTAGTATTTATACAAAGTCAAGAAACTTGTAGGATATGGCAATAGAAGAAGAAGACGATGCAGCCAAATTTTGTTCATCATCAGAATTTTTGAAAGATATTAAAGAGTTACATACTTACCTAAATTGTAAAATAGCCCTTAAGATTTACCCAGGTACAGTATCACATGACAGACACATTGGGCTTTTTTTAATCAGAGTTGAAGTTGATGATGCAGCCGTGATGATGGGATATGAAACGTCGACCAGAGAAAATGAAGCCCAAGAATTTTTTTACCATAATTTTCAAAACACCTATTTTGTTATAATATATATTTTTTTATTTTTTTTTATTGTTCTATTTTGAGAAGATTATGCACAGAAACAGTGCAATATGACAAAAATTGGTCTTTTAAATATATAGTTGTGCATGTGTTTCGCATAATTTTTCGCAAAATCTGTCCCAAACGTATAGAAAACTAAATGCAATACTTGAGTATCTCTATACACACTCTTTAGTACTTTTTACACACTATACACGCCTTCGCTTGAACAGACGTGTTGCAAAACGCAAAGTGGACTTGAATCCAACACACTTTAAACGTGGTGTTATTTTAATTTATAAAATATTTTTAGTCCCCCTACTTAATAACTTAGTACTAATAATACTAGTCATGATATCATAATCTTTAAGAAACTAACTCCCACAACTACACTTACACTAAAAAATTTTTTTTTTTTCAGATGAACACAATCTCTAGTGTCAATATATTAGCTCATCGTGTTTTTATAGTATCAATGTTAGTATACGCCACTGCATACACCCGCTCAAAAATATATGTTTATTTATTTCTCTCTCATTTATTTAGCCACTATTTTTTATAAAACAATTTTTATAGAATACACATTTATAATTTTTAATAAATATAAAAACGAACCATTTTAGGGAAATAACACCAACCGCTCAAATCCAAAACAATGCCAACCGTTCACCGAGTACTCTGCGGTCTGGAGTACGGAGTGTAATTTCGTATAACTTGCGTACGTTATTAAATTAGATTCTCATTGAGATGAGGCAAGATACGGAGAATAGTATATTCTAGCTGAAAAGGACGGTATGGTTTTAAGCGCACAGCTGACACCCCACATATCTTCAAACCAATAAATAATAAAAGTTTCGTTTCTTACGACTATGTACTATGTACGACTAAGATATAATCAAAAGAAGAAATAAAAATGTACATCTTAATTATATCAGTGCAAGCTATAAGGATATAAGTTGTATTGAGATAAACTGTGATTGTAACGCAGATTCAGTTTTTTTTTAACCCTTCCCAAACCATACAGTAATACAGGTCTACCATCATAATTAAACCTGTAATATTTCATATATATATAATATAACACAGGTATATATATATATATATATAATTATTATATAACCATCATAATTAAACTTGTAATATTCTTATTTTAGATAATCTTAAAGAAAATATTAGCGCTTAGGAATGACTAGTGAAAAATCAATTATGAAAAGGGAATACTACAAAAACAATTATTTTTTCCATTCAAACTGTTATAAAATTAATACGTTGCTAAAAATACCATTTATGATATGAAAGACAGAGATCACGCACTATTTTCACAGTGAAAAGAGCATCAAACATACAAATATAATTGTCTCTTTCATACTAATTTAATGAAGTGAGATAAGATGGAAGGACACATTGTATAAGACTTAATAAATACTTTAAATTATGATATTAATCATTTTTTCAAAATTGAATTCTCAATATTTAGAGTAAATTAATGTCATTTAAGATAATAAAATCATTTTTTCTAACTGTTATTTACGGTAACACGAGTTGACAGCATAGCTGCGTTCGGGTATCTTATATCATGGTATGATAAAGGTTAAACGTGTTGTACTTTATGACTGATTCACCAAAAAATTTTCAGTCGAGAAACTCTGATGAATGATTATTTTATCGTATACTACACTAGATACTGGTTTATTACATTCAGCGATTATTAGAATCAACCGTGTATCGGTTCAATTTTAATAGACCGAATCTAACATCTAAAACACATGTAGGTACTTTTTTACGACAACTTATCGGTTATAAGAATCAGTATGCAATTCGCATTTCTATGTATGTTATGGAGTGAAATCATTATTATCGTTATCCACGGTCTCGCTGTACATGTAACACAAAAATGAACGTATTTTTTTCATGGCATTTTTTTTTTTGTTACCATCGGTTATTAGAATTAGGATAGTCATACACATCTATATTTCGAAAGTAAAATAACAAAGCAAGAATATTATCTACCAAAATTTATAGATACCTATAAAGGGTGTTTTTTTAGAGGTGTAGAACTTTAAAATAAAATAAAACATATTAATCATGGTAATGGCCATGGCATTAGCTTTATTGGAAAGAAAATTTATGGCATTAGTGTTTAAATATGATTTCGCGCATATGGACGCTGTGGCTGGTTCGAATAAAGCACAATCTGGAAATCCAATTTTCGATCACTTTTTGGAGCAGCTGGGGTCGTATATCGGCAATAGCGCAACGAGTGTTGGCTTTTCAAGTCGTCTATTGTCTCTGGTTTATCGGCGTAGACTAGCAACATCACATATCTCCACAGAAAATAATCTAAAGGTGTTAAATCACACGATCTTGGAGGCCAATTCACAGGTCCATTACGCGAAATTATGCGCTCATCGAATGTTTCCTTCAATAAATTAATTGTGGCGCGCGCTGTGCGGCATGTTGCGCCGTCTTGTTGAAACTACAGCTCTTCCATATTAATGCCATTTAATTGGGGTACGAAAAAGTCGAAAAATTGCTGTGCACAATGGCGAATCGACTCATTCGGGTCCTCCTCAATACTTCTCTCCACTGCACCAACAGC